>CM029273.1:5638310-5948310 GCA_016920895.1 Vaccinium myrtillus | reverse complement strand
GGTCCGGACCAATAAACCTGGTTAGTCCTGAACCCATCTTTTATGCTTTAATCGCACTTACACAACTTGGTAATTTCTACGAGTTGGCCTTGGCCCTAGATTATGTTGTTATTTCACATTTGACCTCGATTTTATTACAAATTGGCAATTAATTTAAAAATGTGTAATTGGATTTATTATGTAATTGTAAGAATTACTTATCAATTCTCTCTCTCTAACCCCTCCATCTTCTTCATCTGATTAGGGCTTTCGCCAGGTGGGGTGGGGGTGTGGGTGGGGAGCGGCGCCTCCCCTCCTCCCCCCGGGCTTTTCTTCTCTCCCTTCCTCCCTCCGGCCTCTTTCTCCTTTTGCCTTCTTGATCCGCGTTCATCTCTCTCTTTGTGCTTTCTTCGCTGCCCTCCCTCTGTTTTTTAGGCTTGGGCTTGCACTGCTGGGTGCGACTCTTCTTCGCCTAACGGCTAGCCGGTCCGTCCACACCTCGTTTCATTGCTTGTTGGTCGTGGATTTCAGCCTAAGAGCCTGTGGATCTGGGTTTTAGGTTTGGGTTTTGCGGTGGCGTTCGCGTATGGGGTTTTGGTGGCTGCGGCTGGGATCTGGATGTGTTGGGGGCTGGAGGTGTGGTGTTTTGGGTATTGTTTTCTGTTTTGCAGGGCTTTGGTGATGTTGGAGGATGGCGGCGGTGATTGGTGGTGAAAGGAGTGGAGGTGCCGGGATGCGTCAGGGGTTTGGCCTATTATGGGGGCAATCAATCCGTTCTTCGGGGCAGCAACAAGGGCTTGTTCCCCGGGCTCCGGCAACGGGGTGGCAGCGACTCTTCTTTACAGGTGGTCGTGGTTAATGATTGCGGCATGGAGGTGGCGGTTGTGGGCGTCGTTGCTGCTTGGGTTTCTTATTATTGGGCTTTACCCATTCTTATTTGTGATTGAAATGTAATATCTGGGTATGTTTCGACCCATGGGGGTGTTGAGCTTCGGCCTTGGCTTTCACAATTGGCTTCTTGCCAATCGTTGGGGAGGGTCTTGTGTCCCTTTAATCTTTGTATCTTTCCAAAGATTAATAAAATTATTATTTTTGCTTTTCAAAAAAAAAAAAAAATTACTTATCAATTATTATAGCAATAAATTTATTAATAGGAGAAATGTTTTATAAATTAAGAAAATCATATGAATAGTAACTTTATAAATGGTACTAAAATAACTTTAGTATGAATACTAAAATTTCCTAAATTAAGAAAATCTAATATTGAACTAAAATAAATGTTACGATGAAAAATTTACCTACTACAATTACCAGAATACCCTCTTACTTAATATTTTACCAAATCACCGTAGACTTGATAAAATTACTCAATTACCCTTAAACTCAACTTATTACACGATATCCATCCACCATGACATTTTACCAAATTACCCTTCACTGAGGACAAATTACCAAAATACCCTTATTAAGTAATTTTACCATAATGCCCCTAGACTTTATAAGATTATATACAAAAACGTTAGACGTAACTTAATACTACGTTATCATTATAATTCTATGTAATTATAATACGACCCTATATATCTATAAATTACAATTTTACCCTTAACATTTTATTAATTGTTTGTACCCCTTTACACTTTGTGATTTTGTGTGCGAACCTTGTGAATCGAACTGTGCAAATTATTCGAACATTGTTTTACCACTACATTATCGTTATCGCTTTGCTCTTTTATTCAATTGTGATATTGTGAATGCTAGAATGGACAATTAGGTTCCCGAGTTGGATTGCGACTGTAGAACTCACATAGACGCTATTAAGTAAAGGAAATTGAAAATGGTTAAGGTATGGGAGGTCATCGCAGAGATTGAGATTTACATGGGAGGTTATCCTAAGATGGAGAGAGGTTATCCCAAAATCATGAGATGGTGGTCAACCAAGGATTATTATGAATCGAAACCCTAAGTGATGGCGTTCTGTGATTCCTCCTCATGAATAGGCAATATAAGGTGTTTTGTATTATAGTACCGGGTTACGGTCTATATACTCCCGAGCTTACGATTAATTCCTCGTGGGCCCAGTGGTACGGTTAGTCCCTAGGAAATTCGTCCTTGCAAAGGTTGATGAACTTGCCTAAGTACATAACTTAGACAGTTTATCGATGCTCCGAGTTACGGCAAGCAAGGTGGGATTTTAATCACAAATAGTCGTAATCTTGGTGGTTACAATGGGAGGATGTTCTCTAGGTTGAGAACTTAGATGAAACATAGGTTAAAGGCTATATAATGAAATCTAATTACTTACTCTCTATTTCTGTACTGTTTTTCAATCATATATGTTATGTGCTTAGTTGTAAAGTAAGGGTTAGTGGGCATAAGAGTAGCTATTGAGTGAATTATCACTCACGGTGCTATTTATTAGTCTTGGCATATTACGCCAAGTACTCAAGATGAAGATGGATAGTCGTATTACTAGACAGAGGGTCAGATGGAAGAACAAATGCTAGAAGAGATTTGGGATCTAAATTTGAACAAGTAGAGAACCCCACCATTTGTATTTTATTGAATAAATGTAATTTAGTTATTAACCGTACTTTGTGATTGTAATCAAACTATGAATCTTGTACTATTCCACTGCTTATGAAATAAAATTCCTTTTTAGTAAATCTTTTTATATTAAATAATGCCTTCGAAATTTGGGGCGTTACAGGCTCCTTCACTTTAACTGCTATATCTATAATATGGCTTTTTTTTTTTCACAGCCCAATATAAATGTGAAGGCGTGAATGAGTAGTAGTTGAATTGGGATTGAGAAAGTAGGGGGAAATGAGGTGGAAGAAAAGTTCGTTAATATTTGAAACTCTTTAGAACGCACCTTATAGAGGGGGTGCCAAACTTTTTGCCATTATAGAACCTCATTGGACTTGCTCTTACAATATTTTCTAAACCTATTTTTTTCTGAGATAAATGTGTTTGGAATCCGATTAGCATAAATTTTTGCATGCTAGATGTTTTCAACAGGGTCTAAAATATCAACGGTTCTCATCAGCAAAACGAACCTAGAACGGGCCCGAAGCCCCGAACATAATTATCCAGTTTAGGGATTGTTTGTTTGGGAGAATTGAGGGTGGGATTGGATTAGGATAAACCATATGTGGCCCACCATGTAAGGACTTGTCCCGTAATCCCATAGGATAACAAACAAGGGAGATGGGATTGGATTTTGGTTGGGACTAATTGGGAAACTAATCCCTAATTGGATAATAATCTTGTTACTAATTAAGACCACCTTCGGATTATTTTACCACTTCGATCCAATGATCAATATTACTTCTCAAAAGCTTATCCCATCCCAACCAAACAATTAAAACAATATATAATCTCCCCCTTTTATCCTGATGGGATAAAAAAATATGTGGACTCCCTAGTATTAACTAATCACATGGTATTAACTTATCTCCCATTTTTCAGTCCCTCAAAACAACAGGTCTTCAGGGACTGAAGAGGATCGCATTCAAACAGAAAGGAGAGAAATGAGAAGTGCGATCAAAGTAACACTATAGGCCCCGTTCACTCGCACGGAAATGATGAGAAATGATAAAAAAAAAAAAAATTAACTTTCTCGCAACTCTAAGAAAGTTGTGGAATCCACAACTTCAACTTTTCTGCTAGGAAATAATTTTCCACAAAATACATCCTGCAAGGAAGGAATTTTAATTTTTTGCAAGATTCTTTATTATCAAAACACTCACAGAAAATTAAATTTCTTTTTCCTTTAATTCACATTTCTTCACTTTTTTGGAGAGTACATTTCCCATATACTATTTCTACAACTGAACAGAATCAGTAGTTAAATCCATGGGATTCAAGTTTAGGAATCATGACCTCTAGATTCTCTTCTAGCTAAGATGAAATTAATGGAATGGTTGATAGTCGAAAGAGCATATTCTGGGAAAATACTCAGGGCATGCATTAGTGGAGGACCAAGCATATTAGAATATTGCATTGAGATACCGGCCATTTCATCAGAAAAAGAATATCATAAGCTGTACCTTTGAAGAAGATAGAAACGGCAGAAAATCATGCACTTACCTTCCTAGCCTTTTTTTTTTTTTTTTTTTTGTCGAATTAAATGACCTTTTTTTCGGTAATTTATTGTTTAGCTTTTCGTCGTAATTTTTGGGATTGATCATTTGTATCGATGCGTGGAATCAGAAAAATACAAAAATGTAGACTGAAGTTGAAAAAAGACAATTTAGCCAAAAAGACAACTGTTTGGTACTTTTTTCGCCTTTAGTGAATTTTTTTTTTTGTCAAAACTTTAAATTTTAAGACTCTTCTCGTTGAGACAGATGATTAATCCAAAAAATATATCGCGAATCTAATAAAAATTCAGAAAAAACAAACAAAACATAAAAAACAAGAAAAGACAAAAGAATGGACCCTTAAGCATTGCTTGGACTTTTTTTAAGTGTCATTGAGCATTAAAACGGGGAAGAGTACAGCGCCATTTAATAAATAAAGAACAACTTGGTACTGGATATCAACTTATTACCAAGATTCCACATCTCATAAGTACAATTATTTGAGATCGTATACCGAATAAGACCTAATAAGAGTCCCATATATATCATAGGGTCTCCTTCTCCTCCGGACTCCGGACTTCCGAACCTCCTTGATCCGAGAATGTTTTTGACGATCCGATCCGTCCAATGTGTTCAGAAGGTGTTTTCAAGGGTCATCTTCAAAAAACAATACCGCGAAAGGCTTGATCTAAGCAGTTTTCGCAAAAACTTTATATTTACAGTTTTTGCGAAAACTGCTTGGATTAAGCCCTTCCCGGTATTTTGTTTTGAAGATTTCCCGCTTGGACCTTTGAAAACACCTTCTGAACACATTGGACGGCTCGGATTTTCCAAAAATAATTTGCAACACAAAAAAAATCATTTTTTTCTTATTTTCGGGAGGTTTGGACTAGAAGATTGGGCTATATCATAGACTAGCTTGGTATAAACCAATGCAAAAGGTGCTCATAATGGCTTTCTTTAAGCAGCCCTTCTAATGACAGCCCATTAGACTGTCACAAAGACCATTTTTAATTACCGGTTGTGGGCACTTTTACCGATAAAAATACACTTTTACTAGTAAAAAAATGATCTTAGTGACAGTGCAACGACTGATTTCAGTTTTTCCTTCTTTGAGTACTGTATTCCGAAAAGAAAGTCTATTTTTTTTATTTGATTTTTTTATTTGATCCACAAAAGAAAGGCTACTTTGGTAGCAGTAGAAGCTAAATTTGTTTGTATCCCCAAAGTCTATATGGAAAGTGTACCATGAGAGTAGTTTTGTAGTTAAGGTTGCTCAAAGTGCTAAAGTTAGGGCAGCACCATCATTTTTCAGTAGTACTATAAAATACAGAACTCAATGGTCATTATGATAATAGACCTTTTCCCCGAGTTTAATTGGATCGCTTGCTAAAGGACGATAATACCGATCTCTTGGATTAATTGGTTCGTTGAGCCAGATACTGAGTTATCAAAAAAAAAATTACCGTACTCTACTAATGTTTTTGCATTGTTCAAAGAAAGCAATTGAACTGCAGAAGTGTGTGCTCCATAATTTGGGTAATGGTCGCAATCCAAGATGTTTTTGTGGTGAGTCCACATCAAAAGTTTGCACGAAAAAATTGGTAAAAATTAGGTAGTATGTGTGTTTCTATGGGTGATATTTGTTATGGTGAACAAATCATGAAGTTTGCTTCAAAATCATTGAATTTCAAATTTTGTTCATCTTAAAGGGTTTCAAGTGAAAGTGCTTTATTTATCTTCTTTTTTTTATTAACATGATGTCTGGGCCAGCTTACGCGCACCTTAAACAATTCCGAGACCCTGGAAGTAACGACCAGTCATTGGCCCCAATCAAACCTTCATTTATCTTCCTTTGCCAAGTGAACCCTTTTTCTTCTTTCTTATGAGATGTTTGTAATTTGTATTAGCTTCGGATGGGCTATTTCATTTTGGGCTGGTTTGAGACCTCAACTACCTAACAGGCTAACACACACCTTTTATGGGCTTACAATTGGGACATTGTTGTCCCAATAACATTCGACATGGGCAATTGTTTTTGGAAAGCACTGGCCTTTACTACTGCAAATTAATCGGGCCGTTCTTAAATAGTTCAAAGCTCGAATCGGTAAAGACTCGTTTGAGTTTGAGTCGTCTTTTAAATCAACGGAATCTGAACTTCAGTTTTAGACTATTTTAATAAATTAGTCAAACTTGAATCTGGCAATATTCGGCTCGATTAAGCTCACGAAGCTAAAACTAGAGTCCGTGTGTAAATATATAAACTTCCGGTTCAAAAAAAAAAGAAGTAATAACATATATAAACTTGTGTGCATATATAGAATGAGAATTTCATTTATAAACATGAATATGTATAAATAACTAGTATATGTATAATACCTCATATACGTACACAATAAAAAAAATATAACTCGTAAATGTATAAACTTTTACAAGTACTACAAACTTTTTGAAACTTGAACAAATTTTAATTGACCTCAAGCTAGAATTCGCTAAAAACTTAACGAACGAACATGAACGTTTTAAATCTCGGCTCGACTCGACTTGTTTGCAGCCCAATTGGCCTTGTTAATACACAGGGCCGGCCCTGGGGTAAGCCCAGCAAGCCTCCGGGCTTGGACAACCCACCCCGGCCGGGGCAACAAAAAAACAAAAACCCCGGAAGTTATGTATAAATATAAGAATGTTTCAATGTAAAGCGTTAGCTGTAAGCTTGGCTTAATGGTCACATGTGATGCCAAATTCCTTGGCGGCCGTAGTTCGAATCCCTAGGGCAGCCCTTTTCTGGTACTCTTTGTTTCTGTAGTCTAAGCCTTCTTTCTTTTATTTTTTTTCTTTTTTTTAGTTTTTATTTTTTGTGTGTAAATGTGGGTGCATGTGAGTGTGGTTCTAGACTTTTTCTTTTTCCTTCTCAATGTACAATATTACGAAGGCTTTTTCTAGAATCCGCCTATTGGGCGGAGGATGGGGAATGACTTTTCCATTTTCCAAGTCAATACGCCTCAGTCGAAGTGGGCAGTACTTGTCTTGTCCCATCACTTCACGTTAAAAGACCACCTAATCCTCTATATACAATTTGGAGCAGATTTGAGTCACGAATTTTTTTCAAAAATGATATGGGTACACCTAACTTGCATCCTACATGTATACCAAGATAGTGTGGCAGATAAAGAGAAGCGCAATGTGTGGCCCACCTGAAATGATGAACTTCTCCTTGTCTGCCATATCACCTTGGTGTGTATATAGGGTGCAAGTTAGGTATACCCATAAAACTTTTTTTTGAGATGTCTGCACTTCTCACTTTGATCTGGGAATTACATAAAAAATTCCTCTCGATTTCGGACCAAAAAAATTGATAATGTTCATTATTTAATTTTCATTTAAATTATCAAAAAACTCCCTAAAAAAAGTTTAAATCTACAACTTGTTCCACTAAAGTTCAATTTTTAGACATTTAGTTGTAGTTTAAATCTACAACTTGTTCCACTAAAGTGTTTTTTTGGTTTTTTCGTTGTAGTTTATTGTAAAGGGTAGTTGGTTTTTTTGGGGGAGTTTTTTGACTTGGAAAATGGAAAAGTCATTCCCCATCCTCCGCCCAATAGGCGGATTCTAGAAAAAGCCTAATACGAAATCACATTACTCAACTATATTGTTAGAAATTTTAGCTTTCAACATACAAAACAATAATGTACATGTGATATGTTCTTACATTTAATTTTAAAAAAATTATCCAAATGGTGGAAAATTAGAAACAAATCGAGCGAGCTAACACGATTTATTGTTTTTTTAAAACAAATCATAGTTAAAATATGAGGATACTTTTTTATTTACTTCAAAAAAAAAAATCTTACAATTATATCTTTTTGCATTTATCTTTTATAATTCTATCCTTTAGTTTGAAGTTTTCTAATTTTGTAGAACTCCTGACGATATAGGGGGCGCAATATTGGGAGTTTGTTTTGGGCCCCTAAAATAACTTGTGAATATTAATTTTTGAAAATTTTTTACTTGTACTTTTTTATAATTTAATATTAAGTGGGCAACCAACCTAGCTAGTAGTTGGGCTTGGGCAACCCAAACGTTAGGGCCGGCCCTATTAATACACAAATTTCCTTCCAATTTCTTCAAGAGAAATGTACTCATTTGCAACGAAGCAGACGACATAAAAATCAAACACAAAAAATGCCTATGAGGAACGGCATTGCGGGTAATAAATAAAAATAGACCAGAGCTTATTGAAAGAAAGGGCAAGAGGGAGTGAAAGTTGAAGATGGAAGGTGGTTATGGTGCAGCAGTGGTGGATGCAAGATTTGTATGTATCCAACCGTATAAATTCCTAAGTTGATAACAAAAAATATATTCCAATAGGCATTTTTTGTAAGAGATTAAAATGTAAGAGATTAAAATGTGTGGAGTTGCCATGCAATTTTGTACACGTGACCAAAAAAAAAAAGTTTATATAAGTTGGAATTTTAAGGATTTTTTCCACACACACACACACACACACACACATATATATAGAATAATTTTTAAAAAAAAAAAATTGACCCACAGTAGTTGTAGGGACCAATTCCATAGAAGTTTTCCAAATTAATCTCAAAAACTGATATTATATATGCCAACATTTAGAGTGGTGTAGGACCGCACATCCCGAGCACCTCCTTTTGTCCGCCCCTGGGAGCACCCGGTCACTTGTATGAACATCCTCCATGTTTGGCATAGGAATATTATGTTTGCCACAAAATAAAGCTATTTTAGCTAGTAGAGAATTTCATCCATCATCTCTCACCCTTTGCAATCGTTGCTTGGATGCTTTAACTAGTGTCATTGCAATTACAATATCTTGATTTTTCTTTTATAATGATAATGACAATTCATTTGTGATGCCCAAGACCTTTTTTCCCCTTTCTCTTTTTTCTTTTCCTTCCAGCTTCCTGTGTACGCTATAAGTTTGGAATGGGTGGGGCTTTGGGCTTGGTTTGGCTAAAGAAGTTAAGCCAACTTTTGGTTTTTTGGTGCTTAAAAAGCTTGTACTCTACACATGAGTACAAGCTTTTTAAGCACCAAAAAGCAAAAAGTTAAGTTTACTACTTAAGCCAAAACACCCCTTGGTGTGTTGGGAAATAATCTAGTGTAGTGGGTTCAACCCCAATAGTAATAATTTTTTTTTCCGCGGGGTCAACTGACCCCTTCCTTAACATGTGTCGTCGCCCCTACATAGGGTTTATGTTAAGATTGAAAAAGTGTGTTAAAATATGTGAAAAATATAATAGTATAGATGTAAATATATTAAAGAATGCAAAAGGTACACTAAGGCTGTGTTTGGAAGTTGTGGAAGAGAAGAGAAAGAGAAGAGAAAATAAAAAAGGGAAAATGGGAAAGAAATAGGGAAGAAACTTGTTATTTTCTTTTGTTTGGTTTGTGAAAATGAGAGGAAAATTTGCACTCATGGGAGAGAGAAGGAGAGAAAAAAAGTAGTTAATTTTCTCTTCTTTTTCCTTTCTCTTCCCTTTCCTTTCTCTTTCTATTTGGAAACCAAACAAATGAGAGGAATTTTTTTAAATTTTCTCTTCTTTTCCACTTCTTTCCTCAACTTCCAAACATAGCCTAAAGTACATATATATTTTTTATTATACTTATTGTGTGCCAAACCCAAAAAAAAATAATGACCAAAAAAAGTAGGAGTAAATAAATAGCTGGCATCCTCTCAGGATAGGTCATACTAGTACAAGAAAAGAAACCAGCAAAGAGAAAAGAAACCAGCAAAAGAGGGGAAGTGATTATGATCTCATTATCTTACTTTTTTGACCCTACATCGCCAGAATGGAACAGATCCTCTATTTCCAAATTCTCATGTGTCTATGTTGCAGGGAGTTTTAGGATAATAACCAAACTCACAATCTAACAGCCCAAAATCTCCTCCAGCAGAGGCACATGGAAATTTGAGAACAAAAGATCGCACACCTGCCAACATTGCCGGTTGCATCAACGGTCCGATTGGATGGGTGTTAGTGGGGACATAAATATGAGGGGTCTGATTTATGTTCGGGCCCACGGCTATGAAGTGATTTGCCAAAAAAAAATTATTGCTGGGGTGTTATTTATGCACAGTCTAGGGGGTGTCCATAATGCCCAGCCTAAGGGGTGTCCATAAATAAGACCCCCTAATACCCCTGTAAAATTACTATATTATCCCCAATTAATACACCATCCACTAATGCTGTAAAAATCTTTAAAAAATTTTAAATTCTAAGACAAAGTAAACATCTAAAATAATTAATACAAAATTAATTGCAATTAAATCTTATAGCTTAATTAATTATTAAATTCATGTAATAAATTAATTAATTATTGGATTTATCTAATTAAAAAATGCATAACTAATATGGATAAGGACAAATAAATCTTTTGACAGTTTTTTACATCATTAACCCAAACTAATCTCCCTTCTTACAAAATCATTCAAACTAAGTACCAATTTATCCACCCTTGATAAACATCACATCACTATGGGTCCACTCTCCATATATGTTACCCTCTACTATCTTATCATCCTTTGTATATAATACCCGCAAAAATAATCCGGCATCCAATCGGGCCGCAAGGGGCCTCCAAACACTCTCATGTCTCTCTATCTATATTTATAGGATTGTCAATGGAACTGACAAAATTTTTATTGAAACATAACTTCGGACGTAAATATGACCGGAGCCGTTTGATACATGGACTTAGGTACATTGAACGATGTGTCTAAAATTGTACTCCCCTTGTCCGAAATTGCTTGCCCCTCTTGGAGAAATGTGCACTTTGCATGCAAATAATTATGTGTTAATGAGAATAATTTTTTTTAAATATTTATACCAATTTTTTCTACTCAATGAGATCTTTAAATTGGTGTAAAATTTTTTGAAAAAAATTAAATGCTAATACATTAAATTTTGCATGCAAAATACAGAGAACTTAAAAAAGCAAGTAATTTGAGACAGACAGAGTATAGGCATTGTTGGGATTAAAAAAATCAGAAGAGAGAGAGAGATGGTTAGGCTTAAGAATTCGAGGTGATTTCCGGGGAGTGTTTGGAATCTTTGGATCCCACCTTTTTTCATTTTTCATTTCTCCTTTTTTACTAGTTTTAAGTGTTTGGCTCCCAAACCACAAAATGCATTAAATTTTTTTGATAATAGAGGCCAAAAGCTAGAAGTAGGGGAAGATGAGTTTTTTTAATTTCTTGTTTTTCACTTTTTCATTTTGGTTAACAAAGAGACTCATAAAATGTATTCAAGGGGTGTTCCGCTAAGGGTGTTTTAGAATAAACTAGTTTTTGACGGTTTTTTATGTGATGTATTGTGACAGAATAACCTGTCTTGGTTTTTGAAAAAAAAAAACTAATTTTTGTTAGCGGAACACCCTCTCGGTACATTTATTTCAAACAATATCTCTCTTATAAAATGTATTTTGCACATATCTTTCACACTCTCTGCAAATTCATAATCTATTATAGCCATAATCTAAAAAACAAGAAAGATATACAAAAAAAAAAAATACTCCTATAATACTCTACGAATTCATAATCTAAAAAGTAAATAGGAGGCACCAAACACCACTCTTGAAGAGTCGAAGCTTTGTTTTCAAGGTTGATATTGATGGGTTTGGGACTTTTAGGAGAGGCAGCAATATCAGGTTTCAGAGTGGTGGCAGACACAGAAGCAGCAACAGCAGCAGAACATACGAGAACCCAGTAGAGTGCTCTCAACCAAATTCTGTAAAAAGAAAACCACAACAATGGTCAGAGTCTAGATCCTTCAGAAGAGTAAAGTAGACCAAAACCAAGTCCCAGCTTCAAGACATGTAGAATAAGAGGAAGAGTAAGACAATCAGATGTTGATGGGGGGAGATGAGCCTCAAGACCACCACAATCGAGCAAAATCGAACAGGTTAGGTACGAGACATGCCCGCGGCGAGATTGTGGAGGTCCAAGGGGGCCACATTGCTCGCTCGCTCGGGCGGAAAGACAGGCACAGTAAGGTCTGCACGGCCAAAGGGCTGAGAGACCGCCGCGTGCGTCTTTCCGCCCATGCTGCCATTCAGTTCTACGACGTTCAAGACCGGCTCGGCTATGACCGCCCTAGTATGGCGGTTGACTGGCTCATCGAGGCAGCCAAATCCGCCATCGATGAGCTCGCCGAGCTACCCTCCTGGAAACCCACGTTGGATATTGTATCGAATGTGGGTTTAGATGGAAATCAGAAGCAACTAGAACAGCCTGAGCAGCAGCAGCAGCAGCAATTTGGGTATTCTCTTTCAGGCATTTCATCAAACAGTTGGCTGACTACTAAAACTAAGCAAATGAATGATGGCAATTTGAGTGAGAATAATCCTAGCTTCATTTCAATGGGTGCATTCAATTCGTCAGGGTTTATGTTTAACTCGCCGCCGTTGCTGCAGCCGTTGTTAGGCCAAAACGAGTTTGCTTTTTCACAAGGGGGACCCCTTCAGTCCAGTAACACCCAATCAGTTCGTGATTGGACAGACCCATCTTCTTCTTCAATTGCCGCCGCTTCAGCGGCCAACCATCATGAACACCACTACCACAACAGCCACCACATTCAAAGTACTCCCATATTTTCTGGGTTTTGTATTCCAGCACGAATTGAAGAGGAACACACCGGCATTTCCGACAAGCCATCATCTGTTTCCTCTGATTTTCGCCATTGAATGAGCTCAAGACCGTAGTTTGATCTCTCTGCCAGGTGAATCCTTCAATACCCATTTCATTAATTCATTCATGTTAGTGTTTTGGTTTGGTGGAAAGATTTTGAAATGGAATTGTATTGTCATTTCTTGGCTTCTCAATGGTTTCGGCGTGGCTTGTGAAGTCTGATTCGGTCTTATTTGTTCATTCGCTGACTATTCGGGAGTTGATGATATAGATCCTAGGTTACAAACTTCTAGTCCATTCTTGGTACACACAGCTGTTTAAACTTTTGTCCATTCTTCATTCGTCATTATGTAGTGGAAACTGGTGTATACCATGGATATGCCCAGCTATACAGTTGGGGAACCACGCAAAATTCTCTATGCATTGCTTTCTTTGTTTCATTTTGATTGTTTTTCACACGTTGTGTCTTTGTTGGTTTGGCTGATTGCTCAACAAATGGGTCACCTGAATCGGTGTGTGAGGATTCCATTGGTAATGCACATTTTCCATTTCTCAGAAAACCATAGGAATGAGCATTGCAAGGGGATGGACATGCCCTTCCAGCTTCATTCTGTTGGACCAAAAACGGCCTTAGTTCTCTGCCATTTCCATTTTTCATCATCTTTCTTCACTTATGGTCTAACTTCACAATGGACTTATCTTTCAGGCCTCAATCCATGTTTCCTTGAAGTACTCAAAATTCAAGATTTGGCTGTGGTCACTGTTTCGGCTGTCAGTTAAACGAGTACAAAGCGGCAAGTGGGAGAGAACTTTTGGTCAATCCTATCAAATGGCTTCTACCGTGGTGCAAAGAAATCCTGAATGTATTTCAGGTTTTTCAATCCGGAGTTTCTTATTTAGTTGCGTATGTTCTACTTTGCTGTTTAAGTGTGCTCTTTGAGCTCAACTTTGGTAACTCTGGATTTGTTTGCTTGTGTTGATGTTGTTGCTAGACTTTTATGTTACCAGTGTTTTTAAGTTTATTGCCATGTTGTTGCACGTATTCACTTCTACTAATAATTCAGAGATGCTGAATCAACCACCATTTAGGAGGAAGTGTGAAAATCCTCTGAGACCTAGGCAAGGTCAGTTGCATGCACAACGGACACGTAACAACAGGAAATTCCATAAGTTTTTTGGTATCTCATTGCTGGACCTCCTAGTATAGTGCATTGGAGCACAACGGGGACCCCTTGTCTGTGCGTAACATAATGACCGCAAATTCCACAAGTTTTTTGTATCTCATTGATGTATCTCCTAGTATTGTTAACTTGATAATGATTTGAGCTGGTGGCTGCTTTCTCAATTCAAGAGAAACAAAAGGGTGAAATATGGAAATTTATCAATTTGTTATGTGGATGAAACTCAAATAGAGGTGTCAAACGGGCCGGGCTGGCACGGCATGACACGTTTAAATGTGGCACGACACGGTAGGAGCACGGTTTTAGATGTGCACAACACGGAACTGGGTCGGGCACTGCACGGTCTAGACGGGCACGACACGAAAGTGGGCTAGATGTGGCACGACACAGGGCACGGCACCGGGCACGATACAACAAATACTAATTTTTAATGATGGATTTTTTAATTATATGTTACACTTTTTAATAAGTTAATACAAATATTTTGCGATTTTCAATACGCCGAAACTCGGCTAAATTATACAAAAAAAAAATCGAATTGTATGTTATATACTTTTTAATAAGTCAGTATAGCTATAGTTATTAGATATACAAAAAAAAATTTCCCACGAAACTTGGCTAGATTATACAAAAAAATTTGACAAAACTCGGAGATGTGCCGGCACGGGCATGGCACGATTACAAAATGGCACGGGACAACGTAGCACGATTAAGTAAATGGGCCGGCACGGCACGATTAAGAAACAACACGGCACGGCATGAAGCACGGTTGACACAAAATTAAATAGGTCATGCCGGCACGACACGGTCTGTTTGACACCTCCAAACTCAAAGCTCTTTTTTATGATTTTTATGTTGGGTTATTGCTTTCTGCTAGAACAGCTAAATGACTTGACTACTTCCTTAAACATACAAAAACTATTGGAGTTCAAAAAACTTACATTTCCAATCTCTATCGCTGCTCGGGTTTTGGGGAGCACCAGACATGGAGTCATTGTCCATGAACATGATCTGTTATAAGAGAGAGGCTAGGACGAAATATCTAATTTTTCTATTTAATCCGTTCAATCTATGGCGAGTAACCCATTTATTAGAACTGTCTTTTGACCCTTGTAGCTAGCCTTCACTTTACCTTTCTCAGGTTACCCTAACAAAATGGTTTGAGGCAGCTTTAGACAGGCAGTTCAGAAAGAAAGAAAAAAAAGACAGATTTAGATAGACCTTTTCATAACGGATACGAGAACCAAAATATATCATGTACATTTGCTGGTTAAACTTCAACCTGAAAGATAGGGAGATTGGAAACTCGATCGCTTGAAGTAGTCCTGTCGATATGCATCCTCTACCTGATGCTTTAAGTTTGAGGAATTGTTGTGATGGTTGTGTTACAAAATCTGTTTTTTTAAGGTTTGAATGTGGAGCAATGGGGGAGTACCGGGTGAAGAATATAGCAAAGCAAGGCCAACGGTGGACTAGCTGGGGGAAAAAAAAAACATGAGATGTGATAGTGATTAATACAAGAACTCATTTTTCATTCAAATATAGGCCCCGCACACCGTCTGTGCCCCATTGGTACCCAACCCATCGGTTCCCTAAAGATTATGGATAAAACCAGACTAAGGTACTTGGACATCAATCCATGGTCCCCTTCCCTGCAAACGACTCTGCGTAATTAAAACCTTGGCTTGTATTGAAATAGGAACAGTGCAGAGTGGTGGTTGGTACTTGTATGAAGATACGAAGATCGCTAACGTGAGACCAGTGGTGGATTCCTCTTTTCATTATACGAGGAATTACAAAAATGATCATATTACATGAGAGGATCTTGATTGAATGAGATTATATCAATTGGAGCTGTGATGGTTGATATACTTGTACATCACATGGAATTTTAGTTTCGCTGATTACATGTATGCTTAACCTTCGTACTTAATTTTTGAGAGCTGGGGTTCAAACTGATCAAGTCAGTTGTTTCTCTGTCAAGCTTAACAGCTGCTCCTCCTCCTCGCTCGTCTCTGTGGAGACGATTTCCTCCATAGTTACATGAGAGGATCTTGATTGAATGAGATTATATCAATTGGGGCAGCGATGGTTGAAATACTTGTACATCACATGAAATTTTAGTTTCAATGATTACATGCTTAACCTTCGTACTTTATTTGTGAGAGCTCGGGTTCAAATTGATCGAGTCAATTGTTTCTTCGTCAAGCTTGTTAACAGCTACTACTCATCGCTCGCCTATCTGGAGACGATTTCCTCCATAGTTTCAGCACCACCACACCATTTCCACTTGTTAGGCCAAGTGCAAACTACTGAGAAGTGTGGTGCCAAATCAAAATTGCCTATAGGAAGCATTTCTCTTGCTTTTGTAGCATCAGCTGAAGGAAGCAAGATTTACGCGAATAGACTCGGTGCTTCTTGTTTGTGTCTTGAAGCAGTTTCAGGAAGATTTTAACAGCAGTCTGAAAAAATGGTGACACTCTCGGTAACAAAAGCTATCTAATTTAATTCACCATTGGATTCTGTCAATGACCGGGGGGAAAAGGGCTCGAGTATTTTGGCTGGGGAAGGTAAACAAGGCTGAATGATTTTACGAGTTTGAATGAAACAGGTGGATTTTGGATCAACTACATGGAGCTGATTTCTCGCGGGACCTTTCGTAAAATCATTCTAAGATGAATGAACGGTTCGGATCGTTCGTGTGGGACCACAAGTGGGTTCATGAGATCAGCCGATACATTGTTGGTACACCCCTATTGGTTCCTCTTGATCCATCGGGAAGGTAAAACATGTTCTCGATGGGACCAGGGGGAGATGTTGTGCACCCGGGTGCTTTGCATGGCGTTGTGCACTCCTCGGCCGTTCAATCATGTTTTGGACAGCTTGGATGCGTTCGATAATTTTAATTTAATTTTGATTTATTTTTACCGGTAAAAAATCAAAACACATCTGGACCGTCCAAGTCCAAAACAAGATCGGACGGCCGAGCAAAACACCGGATGCACAACACCTCCCCCGGATTCTTCTGGATGGAGTACTTTGAAATGAAAGAAATCTAGATCAGATGAGTTCCACAAGATGCTTGCTTCTGGTTAAACTATCTCAATCTTCACAAACAATGCCATCGCCCATCAGTTAACGAATTAAAGGAACAAAAAGATAAAAAAAAAGTAGTCCCGGCGGGGCTCGAACCCGCGACCTTCGGCTCATAAGACCAACGCTCTAACCAACTGAGCTACGGGACTTCCACTGTCTAGCTCTTCTAGTTTTAAGATTAAAAAATTTATAGGGTGCGAAGGTTATCACCCTAATAATAAGAGTAATTTTTTTTTTTTTTTTTTTTGAGATGGACTGAAAAGACTAACCGATGTTCCCTGGGTTTAGGTACCGAAACACAGTTTTTTAGGAGAGGTAATGGTAACCCGTGGTGCTGGTTCCCCTAAATACATATTGCAAATTTTTTGCATGGGTCACCTATTTGAAGAGACGAAAAACACGAACGGTTCAAATCACATGTACAAACATAAGATGGGCATCACAACTGACCAATTATTCTATGATTTTGAGGTACCGCCAAATTACATATACGGACATAAGATGAGCCACACAACTGATCAATTATTCTATGGTCATCTTGAGGCACCGTCACGTGATGCCCCAATACTCTTATTCACCACACACATTTATCCACCACACATTGTACTAGGCCCCACAGGAATGTGTGGTGGATAAAAGTGTTGTGGCACCACGTGGAGGTGCCGCAAGACCGTAGAATAATTACTCAATCTTGGTGGATTAATTCATGCTGCAAACTACAGTTACTTCGAGATATACCTCGAGATTTTGTGGCCTGACACTAATGTTAATCCATTTTGACCCTAATGTGCAATAACAGATAGTCGTTTTTGGAAAATATGGATAGAACTGCATATTGGGTTTTTTATTTTTATTTTTAATAAGGGCAAGAGGGCAATTTCACACACGCATTCACTTAGGAATTCTGCAAATTGGTTTTCCTTGCACAAGTAATGCACTTCCTCCCTTATGAAAAGTCATGTACTTTCGCATATATATTTTTAAGATTTAATCAAAATTAGCACAATCTTTGGTCATAAATCGTTGTGAAAATGGGGAGAGGAGTGTGGATACCGTAATATTTAGTAGAACCGTTAGAATGACCAAGGTTGGAGTTGATAACATAAGGTTTCTTCTCTCCCATTGATATCTGAAAAGATGGGGAGATGTGATCCCAATTTAACTTGCACTTGGATGAAGGCATGGTTACGGAGCAATATTTCATCCCCAACAGAGTCAACTATGGCTTAAATCCGAACATTCAAGTTAGGTTGGGTTCCCCAATTAATCGTTATGTTGGTTCAATCACGCTTTTATAAGAATAGTAGAACCGTAGAGGGTCACTCATCTTGTTGCCCCAGTGAATAAATTATGACTTAAGTAAGAACATTCAAGTTATGTTGGGTTTTCCAATTCGTCGTTATGTTGGGTCAATTATGCTTTTTAAAAAATAGTACTCCCTCCGTTCGGATTTGTTAATTCATTTTGGAAGTTTGTGTCACTTTTCAAATAATCATATCTGATGATTTATAATGTTTTATGTAATTTTAAAAATATTGTCTTATAAAATTAATCGAGATCTATCAAACAATATAGACGAGGGACAAACAAATCCGGCCGGAGGGAGTAAGAGTATAACCCAGTCGATAAATTTGCAAAACAAGCCAGCCCAGCGATACCTATAAATGCGGCAAAAAGAGACAGCAAATCTTGGTACCCAAACAAAACAAACAACGTTTACAGAGAGAGAGAGAGAGAGAGAGAGAGAGAGCGCTGGGATGTAGAGATTACAAGAGAGTCGGTCTAGGAAGAAGGAAATGAGGAGTGGAGCGAGGATTTCGGCAATAAATTTGTGAAGAAAGTTTTCAAGTAGATTTGGCATTTAAAGTTTGAATTTTGAAAATGGATTTTCTAAATTTAGTCATCTGATCTGTCTCTCCGACACACAAACAGCTAGGTTTTTGAGAAAAATCCGAATCTCATAGATACACAGTCTCTATATATAAGCTTTCTTTCCATTTCTCTCAATCTCTCTCACTCCCAAAATTTATGATGAATTAATGGGTGTCTTCTTCTTTCCATTTAAACCCATCCCTCAAGATTTCATCTAATCTGCTGATTGAGAATGAATTAATGGGTGTCTTCTTCTTTCCATTTAAACCCCATCCCTCAAGATTTCATGTAATCTACTTATTGACATTTGGGTTCACATTCATTCCACTAGATTTTGGTTTTGGGTTTTTCCTTCAAACCCGTTTTCATTCTTCGGATCTTGCGTATCTCAAATTAATTACAAAAATTAATTACAATTTGGTGCATCACATTCACGTAGACCCATTTCACCTCCCTATTTAAGCAGTTTCTTGGCTGTTCTTGATTAGATTGTTCACTGAGACCAGAATTCCAATTTTTGGGTTTTTTTTTGTTGGTATTTTGTGGGTTCCAAAGACTGATTTTTATTTTTTTTTAACATATGAATCCTTGTAGTTTTGCTGTTATTTTAAATTTTTTGGCCTAACGGACTCTCAATTGTTGGGGGTGCGATTGCCCCTTGTCGTCTGTCTGGATTGAGACCGGGAATGGCACAAGAAGAACATACCCAAAGGTATAGCAATAGTAGTGGTGGTGATGGTGGTGGTGGTAGTAGTAGCAGCAGATCGTCAAAGAAGCTAAAAGAAAAAAAGGTTCCACAAAGAGGACTAGGTGTGGCTCAGCTTGAGAAGATCAGATTGGAGGAACAACAAAAGAAGGATGGCTCTATTTCCTCACCCATTTCATTTCCATCACCTAGTAATTCTTCACAAAATTTTAGGCATAACCCTTCACCATCTTTGGTCCCTTTTCCTCCTCCACCATTGCCAACCGATCTCTCTACCCCAAATTCCCTTTTTAGACAAGATTCTTCTATACCCAATATAGATTTTCTGCATCCCCTCCATTCCCGTCCAGATGGGGATGGAGGGGAGATTGGGTGGCCGTCTATTCCAGGTTTGGGGCAGGGGTATTTGCCCAAGTTTTGGAATGGTGATCACTATGATCTTGAAGGAGAAAACCATGGACTTGCATTTCGGTCGAATGTGAAATTACCCTTTGAATCAAAATCCATTTGGGCTCCCCCGGTTGTGATGCAAAGAGGGCATAAAATCCAGCAGCGGTCTCCTTCAACTTCTTTATCAATGGTTAGTAAATAAGTGCATGTTTTCCAATGATTCCTAGTGAGTTTTCACAGTCTGGAGTTTTCTTTTGAATTGTTCTCTTGATGTTGATTGAAGAAGGAAGAATGTGTGGAAATTGCAGGTGAATGTCTCATCCGGGACTTCTTCGTTATATCAGATGGAGCCCCCTTCAAACCAAAGCTTTTATGGCAAGAACAACACACCTATATGGTCAGAGGAGGAGAAGGTATTGTTCTGATTTCTCAACTTGCTTTATTTCTCAGTCTGAACAAATTCTGTTCATTAAGGTGGTCACATGTGACAGATTGATTTTTGGTTTTGGACCATTACCTGTGTTCTTCTTACAGGGCTTTGAATAAATGGTTTTTCAAATAGAAATAAGACTGCTTGTTGATGAAGTAAAAAAATCAGGACACTGGAGAGTGTTTTTCATTTTCAATGTTTCGCTTGAATGGAAATAAAAGTATTACTGAAATGTTGGGGTTCTTACGTACTTCGGTTCATTTCTTCTTCGATGGATTCTGTAGAATTTGTTTCATTTAAGCATATGGTAAGATTGTTTATAATCCAATGTAGATGGTTGGCAGGAAGAGGTCATATCCCTTCTCTCTAGACAATGTACCAGGCCTATCTTTTCCCTGCAAAGTTCCTTCTGCCTTTGTTCAACCCACAAACAGATCAAATGAACCTTCTGGTGGCAATGGAAGCACAGTTAACGTCGAACTCAGCAACCCAATTTTCAGGTTAGCTTACTTTCGATGAGTTGGTCATTACCTTATACTGAAACCATTTTTGTGTCATTTCGTCACGGAGTGTGGAGCCTGATAGTACTGGACAAGCATGTTTCTCGTCGATCCAACTTGCAAATCTGGTCCAATCCGGACCATGTACACTCTAATACAGTTGCGTTGCAGCATGCATTATTCACATCGGATGTGTGTTCTTGCGTGATTGTATTGCTTATTCTTTATTTTCTGCATTCATATGCCTCTATATCTTTATGGTAAGAGTTCTGCAATGCATAATAAATTCTAGTATGTTGACATGTAGCAGCAACCTCTTTAGAGAAGGCTCTTCAAGCTCAAGTGTCTTACCTGAGCTGAATCCAAAGAAGGCTACAAAAGAAAATGAGGATTTGAATGGAGATTTCCTCACATTGGCACCTCCTACAACAGTTGTGCCACTTCCCAGCTCAAAGTCTAAGCACCCTTTAATGTTTCTGAACCCACACAGAAAAGAAGTACCAGATTTTGAATCTCTACCATTTCAAGTGAGAATAAACAAACCGAAACCCATTACCCAATTTTTTGATTCCGGGTTTTTGAAAAGGTGCCATCTAATAGTTGACTTGTATTATGTTTCCAGGGAAGTGTTGCAAGCCCATTTCACCGGCCAGGACTTGGTGGATCGACGCAACAGCAGCCTTTCTATAGCTTCTATCCTCCTGCAAAGGCTCGAATTAGCCCAGTAACCACCACAGTTAGCGGATGCAGTAGTGTTGTTGGAGAAAATCTTGACCTAAATCTGAAGTTATAGAAGGTTTTTTTTTAGCTTATTTTGTGCCGTGGTATGGCTGAGGCCAAAGTTTCTTCGTCTTACGAATGGCCAAGCCCAGTTTCTATAATGTTTTGGCAGCCTAGCTATTTCTGTCAAATTTGCTAGGTTAAAATTTCATTTGTTTTTTCATATCAGTTGAGAGGAAAAGTTTGTGAATCTTCAATTTTTTTGTTATGCAAGCCTCAGCATGACAGAGACCACCAAATCTATGGAGACGCGCATGTGTGTGAGAGAGAGACTCGTCTATCGTTACACCGGTAGTACTCATGGTGAAGCATGAGTCAGGCATGTAGACTATGGAGATCCGGATGGGTCTGGGGTTCCTCTTTATATAGGACCCACTCCGGGCTCAAGAGTAACCCGAACTGTTTATTGATTGAACAACGGTATCAACATGAAGTCAAAACATGTATGACCCACTCCGGGCTAGTATGTTTTTGACAGTAAAATAAATTCAAGAGAAACACGTCTCAATCATATAACTACAAAACCTAACTAGCATTATTTTACTCACTTTCGACTAGCAAATGACAGGAAATCTGAAATTTGATGGGTTCTGGAAATCTGAAATTTGATGGGTTCTGGAAATCTGAAATTTGATTGTGCTAGAAAATGAGTAAATGACAGGTCTAGCCTCGTTGATTGGAATGACCTCAATACGGATCCAAACAAAAAAAGATGAATGACCTCAAGAAGGCACTTCACCAAACCAAATCTGTTTATGGAGTAACACTTAAACTTTGGTAAGAAGACAAGTCCGCTTTTCTAGTATCCCTTGTGAGAGAAGACGTAACAATGAGTCCAAGAATGAATGAATGTGTGCCTAGCATTTTAGCATTTTTAAAGAATCACATGTTCATTCTCTCTCCATTTTGGGGGCAGAAAAAGTCGACAAGAAAGCAAGCCGAGCAGCTGCTGCATAACGCGCGTATGATCAAATCAGGATATTTCTGGTGCAAATACCAGCGCAAACTCTGGAATAACATCAAAAAAGTCGCACAGCCATTCTACCATATCAATATCCTAAGGAATTAATAGATAAACTGAACTCCTGTGAAGACAATCACATTCTAAGAATGGAAATTCACATTATGATGGCTTTCTCTGATCTAAAACCATCTACCACACCATAGCTCCACACTATATGGGGTCACTAGCATGACTAATCCAGGCACATAAACTCAAATGTTCACTCTTCAACAAAAAAAAAAAAAAAAAATTCCAGTCGTGATTATTAGTTGTCACCAGAACGTACCAGCTCCACGAGTCTACGACCAGCCAAGAACGTAATCAAGAACATAAACCAATGCCAGGGAAAATGGATAAAGGAGGAAAGCCAAAATTACTGTCCAGAGAGGGAAGGTGGTCCAGAAGCTGGCAAATGCACCCATCACCACACAAACGATAATGATAACCAGTACTTCTGCCGAGAAGTCCCATGTCAGATCCCTTACGTAAACCAAAGCTAAGAAGACGGATAAGCAAAGGACATTGTTCATGGTGACCGCCCCATATATCTGCAACAAGAAATTTATAGAGATTAGTCGATTGTTCTCCCCACCTATGTTACATGGACTCTTCTAATCATATACTTGAATGATAGTATGAGATACGAATGATGCAAGGAACTCCATTATGCATAAAATGTCTCAAGGCACCTCGTAAGCGGTAAGCCCTATTTATCCTATAAACGAGAACAAATGTCCTAAGAAAAAAGAATATTATGGCGTGGCACCTTGACCATGACATGGAAACGAAATGTATCTTACACTTCCGCACCCTATACGTCTACCCATTCCAAGTAACATAGCAAGGTCTCACTTCAAATCTCAAATCAGGAAAACATACCACTGAGAAAGTCAACGAGGCAGATCTCTGCTTTTTCCTGCTAGCAAAGATGATTGCTGATACAGCCTCACTGGAGGTAGCCAATGGTAGCACAATGAAAGAGATGAAGAAAGTAGGAATGCTTGTGGCATCCGAGAAATTATCCACAGCATCTACCAAAGGATCAGCAAATGCAGCTGCAATTAAAGTCCCAAGCAGGAGCAGCAAGACTTCTTGAATAGTGTTCTTAGGGTTTTGAGCACCCTCAGCCACTTCATCGCTTTGATCCCCCAACAGATGGTGCTCACTCTTGGTTTGCTGTAAGTGCATAAACATGAAGTCATCAGAATCCTAGAAGTGTTCCGTGCTATTAAGACGAGGACAGCATACCTGGTGGAAGTCATCCAGATATTTTACTGTGGTTGGACCAGCATTAGACGAATCCCCAGATCGCTTCGCTTCATCAAGCCACCTCGAGACTCCCACAATGAACTCACTTAACTGTATTTTTCCATCCAATGACGTATCAAAATCTTTCATTACTTTCTCCGTAGCTTCAACGTGGTCCAAATTAATCTCATCAAATTGGATACCTATGATCAGAGCTTTCAATTCAGCAGGTGAAATATGTTGATCACCATCCGCATCAATTCTATGAAACAGCCTGTCCAAAACAGATTCAAGAGTCAGGACATGGAAGCATGTGATCAAAATCTGCATTGGGAAGAATCAAGAGAAACAAACTTTTCTATAACTTCTTCATTCGGTGTTCCATCATCCTTGAGTAGCCTTCCTAGGCCATGCATCTTTAGGTGTCTTAGAATTCCTGATATTACATGTTTATGCTTCGCAAAAGCAAGTCGTCTTTTTTGTATCCAGGGCTGAAAAATCTACATTCAGAGAAGAACAGTTAAGTACCAACACAGAAAAGAGTCTGGCAATCAAATCGGAAAAATCAAATCGGAAAAGTCAGGACGAAACTTAACCAGCAGGCTAAAAGGGTGAACATTATAAATAAGGGACCCCAATCCTAGCATTTTAAGTCAAATCTCAAAGGTTATATTATATTCCCACTAATCACATGAATTTCTCTCTTCTAAAGAGGAACACTTAAAAAAGCCAGATGGTATATAAATGGACAGTACTAGGCGTACATAAAATTGTACAAATCAGTTGGTTTGGGCCCACTCCGGGTCCCAATCGGTACCATTTACCGATATCCGATTGAGCGGTTTTCTAATAGGGTACAAGTAAATATTATTTTGAAAGACATGAACGGCTCCGATCATCCGGACCCAGAGTGGGACCAAATAAAAAAAATTGTACATTTTATGTACCAAAAATCTGTACCCATATGTTTTCCATGTATAAACACATCTATATAAATTGAGGATTTCGGTAACTTCGCATACATTTTCTTGCAGTATAAATGGTTCAATAATACCATACAACGCACATGAAGTTAATTCAAGTGCCAGGCTCTCAATTTCAACTTCGAGACATTAAGCGAACATACAAGACAATGAGCAAAATTATGGAACATATTGCATGATAAGGATAATAGCAGGATTGAAAATATATTTACCTGATATAGACAGTATGACAGAAGCATCGCAAGTGAGAAAATAAGTCCGATCAGAACTGCTAAGTGCCCTCCTGAGGTCGAACTCATAGCTTGTGGCAACTGGACAACAATAAAGGGGATTACAGAAAGAGCCATTATTCTTGCAGCATAGCAAGTCCAGATATCAGTGCTCACCCCAGAACCTGCAAGATGGAAAGTTCATCTCTAATGATCCAACCAATCGGTCAAATAGTTCATCTCCAATGACGGTTATGTTGTGACAGGCCACGAAGTAAGAGAAAACAAACCAACAAGCGAAAATTAAGGACACAAAGACTTGCTTTGGCTCCCCCAAAGTACGAAGCTCTAGAGGTATGTCCACAGGCGAAGAGCAAGAGAGGATTCACTATAAACAGGGAGAAATACACAGAGCCGGCTATACCCGTAACTCTCAGTTGAAACACCCAACAAATATCTAGGGACATATCTCTGAGGAGCTACCTACATAGCATCAAACGTCTCAAGAAGAGATTCACTACATGGGGGTTCCCTCAAAGGGACTCACTCAAGAAGTCCAAAACCCTAGGAGGCCACAAGACTCCTATTTATAAGAAAGTACAGAAATTAGGTCAAAACCCTATTTAAAACGCGCATCCGCACAAATGCGCGCATCTCTTATTCGGACAAGAGTGACCTTGGTCCGGACAAGCGAGGCAAAAACTTCCCAAAACATCCCAGACTCGCTGGTCCGGACAAGACTTCCCTTGGTCCGAAAAGCAAGGCAAAAAATGGCTTTTCGCACCAAATTTCGCACTTTCTTTAAACGGCTTGAATTCAAGGCAAGATTCCAACAGGTTATAAAGACATATGGTGGATTGTGTGCACTTGTTATGGGTACTCTTAAAAACATATTATAAACAAATTGAACGGCTCTAATCATTTGTGTGGAACTCCAAAATGGATAGTTTACATTTGTTGTGTCAAATGTAGTGTTATTGGTTGTGCGAAGGGAACCGGTATAAACATGGCATATGCTGTGCAATATATATATATACGGAGAGGATCCGGTAAGGACTCCCGCATTTTAATAAAATGCGGACCTCCCCTCTCGTCGGGATCCGAACCGTTGGATGTGTTTAAAATGTGTTTTCAAGGGCCTACGCGAAGATTCGGCAAAAAAAATGACCGGGAAGGGCTTCATCCGAGCAGTTTTCATAACAAACCGTAGGATAAATATTTCATGAAAATTGCTCGGATGAAGCCCTTCCCGGTCATTTTTTTTTGCCGAATCTTCGCATAGGCCCTTGAAAACACATTTTAAACACATCCAACGGTTCGGATCCCGCCCATTTGGCCGGGAGAGGGAAGGTCCGCATTTTATAAAATGCGGAAGTCCTGACCGGATCCTCTCCCTATATATATATATATGGCATATATTGTGTCATATAATAATTAATGGCACAACTGTTGAAGATATGCCTTGAATTCAAGACTTTCAAGAAAGATGCAAAATTGTGTGCAAAAAGACGGTCGCAGCATATATGGTCCGGGCCATGGTTTCTATGGTCCGGACCACGGGTCAATTTAAGTTCTGGAATGTTGCAACTCAGTGGTCCGGACCATGGGTGCTGAATGTGCACGGCTGCGCGGTTTTAAAAGGGTTTTTAACCTAATTTTTGTATTTTCTTATAAACAACAACCTTGGGGGCTGTTAGCGTTTGGACTTCTTGAGTGAATCCCTTTGAGGGAGCCCCTATGGGGTTCCCTGTAGTATGTTAGGGTTTCTCAATTGTTCCATTGGTTAAGTCTTGAGTTGGGATTTGAGATATCTAGGATTTGTGTGTGTCTCTTTCGTGTGTGTGAGGCGTTTGATGCTCTGCAGGTCGCACCTCAGAGATTTGTTCCTAGATATCGTGTGGATGCTACAATTGAGAGTTAAGGGTATAGCCGGCTCCGTGTATTTCTCCCCGTTTTTAGTGATTCATCTTGCTTTTTCCCCGTTGACGTACCTCTAGAGCTTCGTGCTTTTGAGGGAACCACGTAAATCCTTGTTTCTTGTTTTCTTGTTGGTGTGTTTATATTCTGAACTTTGGGTTTCGGCACAACAACAACAATAATCGGAGCTATTCAATTTGTTTAAAATATGTTTTTAAGAATATCCATAAAAAATCAACTCATTCAGGTATCGCTAAGGAATGAGTTATGCTTCAAGCAATATATAAATTCTGTAGGTTCGGTTTGTGGTTACAGTCAATTAATTAACTTGGAGAGGCAAACAATAGCTAACAATTGAATCAGGAATAAGAGAGTGTGTAAAGGGGTAAAGGATTAAGCCAAATATACAGAAAGAGAAGGCAGCAACGTTCAGTCCATTCCCATTTGGATCATCATTGTCCTCGAATCACAGTCTTAGAAGAAAGATGTGCTCGCGAGTACTAGCAAGAACAGAGTCCTTATTTCCAGAGCTCTGAGTCACCTTTCCTTTCTAAGTTTTCCGTGTTCCTTAGACGAATGAATCTCTCAATCTCTGTCTCTGGGATTTATGAATGAATGTCTCATATTTATAGGGATCCACACCTAATCATGGGGCTGCAGACATTTTCCCAATAACATGATGACACGTGCTCTCTCCGTATATTCGGGCGACGTGGGTGATGTCACTGGCCGTTAGGAAGCTTCCATTAGATCGTACCAGTGCATCGTTTTCCCTTCGTCGCGACCCTTAATCCCTTAAAGCCACCAAGCCACTTGTTTCTCCCCTATTCCCGCTGTGTTGGGTATGGTCGCGAGCCCTTTAGCTCGCGCCAAGACCTCTTTCGAGCTCTCATCGACTTCCCCATCCCTGCCTTTTGGTCAGGTACAGTCGCGAGCTCGGTTCGCGTACTTGTGTGAGTGTTCGCTCTATCCCGTCGCGTTGGTCCTCTTCTCTGAGGTCCTTGCGAGGGGTGAACTTCTTCTTAGTAGCACTTCCCTTGTATAGGGCACCCCTTGCTTGGGTGTCTTTAGTTCTGCTATGTCCTCCCGCGAGGTCGTCTCCTCGCGGTGGGGCTCTTCCTCAGTCCTCTGGTTTGGTTGACTGATGACGTGTCCGTTGAATCTTATCGAGCCACGTGGATAGCTATAATTGGTTGTTCAACTGCCTCGTCACCTTACGCGCTGACCTTTCCTACATATGCCCCTCGCGCGAGCGTGATTCCGCGGCGCGTGGTCTCATACGCGCTCTATCGCGCGCGTGCGACGTCAGCAGATCCCGTCGTTTTAGCATTCCCCTCCAAAAGATGGCGGTTTCCCAAACTTCGAAGTTTTGTTGCAGGCCGATTGGACTGCTGGAGCCATTCCGACCGTTGAGGGCAGGGGTACTTGGCCTATAAATACCCGTTGTGAGAGGGGTTTAAAGTTTTCTTCACTCTTTCCACACTCCTCTCGAGTTAATCTCAACAGCTCTCAATCCTTCCTTCAGCTCTCAAGCCTTCCTTCTTCCTCCACTCTACGAAACCCTAGTTTCTTCATTCAAGCACGTCATGACTCGATCACGAAAGAACGAGTCTGATACCGAGGCTCTTCTGGCCAAGACTGCGCTGCCTCCTACTAGCGAATGGAGGAGGGCTCCGTTTCTGAGGCCTGAAGGCGATGTTTTCTGGGCTAACGTTCAAAATTACGTTCCTCTCAGTGGTAACCCCAACACCCAGTACCTTACAATTTTTGATGAAGTTGACGCCTCAGAGGCGGATATGGTCGATCCGTCTTCACTGGTGAGGCTAAGGATCGAGAGGGGCGATTTCCCTTTCTCTCAAGTTCAATACAAGGCCAGCATTCAACCCCCAAGGGATTGGGGTGATTGGGTGGCCACGATTCTTGATAATTCTGAGCACAGGAAAACCCTAGATGAAGTGGGTTTATTGAAGACCGTGCAGCTCTCGCGGTATCTCGTCGCGAGTCGCCCTCAACCCGATCTCGACTTCAAGCGGTGTCTCGAGCACAACCAAACCATACTTTTATCTTCCCTTTTGAGAGGTCGCCCAACTCTTCTTGATACAGAGATTCTCATGGCCCTTCCCACTCGCGGCGATTATCACTACGACCCTGCCCACCTTCCTTCTGACGTTAAATCGGTGGTCGATTTCATAGAAGTGGATTTTAAGAAGGCGGGCGAGTTTGGTTCTCGCTACGACGCCCTGGGGAATCTACGATCCCCTCCAAAAGCTAACAAGACGACTTGGGGTTCCCGGCAAACGATTTTGGTTCCGTGATATTTCTACCGTCGAGGTGGATGGGAAGTTTGCCATGACAATGAGTTCTTATCATGGAGGTCCGCTATCTCTTTGCGGTCTTCCTCGTTCTCAGCCTTCCTCCCTCTTTCTTTTCCCCGACCTTCCACACGAGGGACCTCGTCGCGAGATGATTCCTCTCGCGCCATCCTTGCTTGCGCTCGGGAAAAGGCTTCCCTTGGGCCCCATGTTTCGGGCCATTTTTATCACCAAATGGATCGCACTGCTCAAGATTTCGAGCGTTCGATGGGGAGGTACGAGATCACTTCCATGATCCACATCCCCTTCCTCCTTGCTTTCTTCTACGAATACTTTCCAAAGGCTGCCCCCACTCCCCACGATCTTCCTCCTTTGAAGAGTGTTCAGTGAGGAATTCTCACTGAGACATTGTCCTCGATGGTAAAAACATGCCCGTCATTCGACCGAGCGAGAGACTACCAAGGATCATGAGGTGGAGCAGACTCCTGCGAGCCATCTATTCGAGGACCGGTGCGACGGCAACTTCTTTCGACCCACGTCCTTATGAGAAAATTGTGGATGGTTCGATAGCCTCTCGCCTGTCTTCCTCGAGGACACCGTTGTGAAGTTTCGTAGTAGCAATATCCGATCACACAAGCTGAATTTCCTCGCATGGGTTACCCCCGCCTATCTCCCAACTTTATCTCGCCGAGGGTCCCCTCATGGTGTTGTACAGAGCCGAGGGCTTCACCTACAATTTGGGTACGACCAAGGCGTCCCTCGCGAGCCTCCTTCTCTCGCCCCGGACTTCGTCGCGGGGGATCCGTCGATTCCTAAAGTCGTTCAATCGCGAGCTTTCCGCGACTATGGGGGCGAGAGGATCATTCCCAGCTCCTTTCGCAAGGTCATCTTTTTACCCAAAACAGGTATACCGGGCAAGGAACTTACAATCTTTCCAAATTTTGTCCGACCCCAGCGGTGGTATCCTCCGCGAACCCATCACGAAGAGGGATCGACCTCGGTCCTTTAAGCCGTGGAAGGATCCTAATTGGCGAGGCCCCCAATCATGTTGGGTAAAGGGGACCGTGGTTCCCTTTGATGTGATCAATGCCATTCCTATCCGTAAGATCCGTCCTGCCCAGACGCCCGATCGCTCCCACACCATCTCATACTACTACAAAGGACAAGAGGAAGGCTCGAACCCCTCCTCGCCTAGGGCCTACCCTCCGAAGAGACCTGTGGTCGATGTTTGTCTTCTTTCTCCCTCTTTTCTTCTAGCCCTTCGTGTTTTGTGATCCGCTATTGTTTCTTATCTTTCGTGGTCCTCCGCGGAAGGGTCGAACAATGACAGAATCTCCTTTTCTCGCGGAGCCTTTGTCCGGTCGAGCCCATGGCCCCGCATCGATCAAAGTGATTCTTCTAACCATTGAATACATGCTTTGCGCTTTCACTTCTTTTTGTATACTAATGAGACTTGTGTGTTTCCTTCCAGCGAAGGCTCAATCGTCCAAAACTACTACGACGCTGGGTAAGGACGTGCCTCTTGCGAGCCCTTCTTCTCGCGATGCGGACAAACGAGCTACTCTGACGTTCCCCTTTCATGGGACCTTCGAAAGAGCCCGAGACGAAGGAAGCTGGGTTTTTAGGGACAAAGTCAAGATGCCTTGCATGTTGATGAGTTTAATGCTATGGACATCGCGAGTGACATCGCGAAGGAGGTTGTGAAAGAGGTCGGGGGTTCTAGTGGCCAACTAGAGACTCCCAAGGAAGTGGAGGGGTCAGAGGAGAAGGCCGCGACCACGAATAAGGAGCCTGCCCAAGAGATTGATTCACCAGCAGGCTCTCCTAGGGCTGATCTCTTCCTTCATGATCCCAGTCCTGTCAAGGATGTTGCTCCAAGGAGGAAGAAGAAGAAATTGGCGAAGAAGGCCGTCGCACCTTCCTCTTCCTCTTCGCATGAAAGAACTCCGTCGCCCCTTCGCGAAGAAGACGTAGTGGACATACCCTCCTCGACGGAGAAAAGCATTCCTGATCCCGATCCTGTCTTTGAATCAAACGTCAGTGAAAGCTCGGATATGGATGATCTTGCTGAGGGTAGTGAAGGGAGTGAGGAAAGCGAAGACGTGTCTGGAGGCTCCCAAGGTAAGTCCAGCAGTGATGTTTTTGCAGGAATTGGAGATATCGTACGTCTTCCTTCTTTTACCCCTTCTAAATTGCTAACATCAAGCCATCCTTCTGACTCAGAGCCACTTCGCGAGAGTGAAGACCAGGGAGAGAAGCTACCGCACGAGAAAGTTTCAAACGATGCTGATCTGGGGAAGAAACTACCGGAGGATCAGGGGAATGGAAGCCAATCCCAAGCTCGAGAAGAGGCATCAGGCCCTGGACTTTCTAAACATTCCTTGTTCCCTGATGCACAGGGCGTACCTCGCTGGAGTGTCTGGGCTCGCAATGTCCCTATCCTTCGCGTCATTCAGGAGCATTTTCCCCTTACGTTTGCAAATTTCTCTGCCAGCCGTCTCGTGGGTGGCTCACTCCTCGACGTTCTTGGCGGGATAGTATTATCCTTGCAAGAGACAAGTGTGAGGGATTTTTCTGAGGAGAAGTATGAGGACATGACCTCCTCGATTACTGATATGGAAACGTTTGGCCTCGACCTCCAGTGGCTCCGCGATCGTCTAGAGCAAGTTCGTTCTACGAAGCTGCTATTTGCGAGCCTGTTCAAGATTCAGGCCAGTGAAGCTCAAATTGCTGAGGCAAAAGAGACGTATGAGAAATACAAGCAATTGCTCGCGGATGCCAAGGAGAAGGTCTCTGCCTTGAAAGAGGGTCACAAGCTGTTGCTCGAGGATCATAAAGCCCTGGAGGCCATTCCAAAGACCTCGCTGACTGATGCAGAGCCTGTTCTTCCATCTTCTGACTTGTTCTCTCAGAAATTTGTAAAGTAGCTAGGCTTTGTTTTTTTTTTTTTTTATTTGAAGTGCAAGCCTTTCCCTTGTAGGGGAAGCAAACTTTTGTATTTACAACATCAATGGTAATGGAATCTTTTTAGAACTCTGTCTATGACCTATTGCTGTTATTGTTTTGTATGGTCGCGAGGGGCAACAAAGGGCAAATTTCCCTTGTGCACATCTTGTCTGCTTTGTGTTTCCCCTCTTATTCGCGGACCTGTTTCCTCTGAGGGCCCTGGCATTTGGTTATACTAGGGTTTCCCTTCGTGAAGTCTTGTTGCTTTCCAGCTTTTGAAAGTTAGTGATTCCAAAGAATTTACTTTGGTTCCCAATCATTTGTGGGGATTCGTACCGTCAAAGGGTCTTTATTCCAAAGGAAGAAATTTCCTTGGTCCCTTTTCGCAACATTTAGAGGCCTTGAGCGTAAGTGAGTACTTTGTCTTGTACTTTTTCACCTCGCGAAGGGTGGAATTTCCCCCAATGCCGACAACATTTGTGCCGCGAGGTCATCACCGGATGCCCGATTTGTTCTACCATTTTCCTTTATCATATTCCCAAAGATGCTCCAATGAATATCTTTTGAAATATCATTTATGGAACACATTTCCGAGATAAAAGGGGTAGTGATTCCAAAGAATTTACTTTGGTTCCCAATCATTTGTGGGGATTCGGCCGTCATGAGGGTCTTTATTCCAAAGGAAGAAATTTCCTTGGTCCCTTTTCGCAACATTTAAAGGCCTTGAGCGTAAGTGAGTACTTTGTCTTGTACTTTTTCACCTCGCGGGGGAATTTCCCCAGTGTCGACAACATTTGTGCCGCGAGGTCATCACTGGATGGATGCCGGATTTGTTCTACCATTTTCCTTTATCATATTCCCAAAGATGCTCCAATGAATATCTTTTGAAATATCATTTATAGAACACATTTCCGAGATAAAAAGGGGTAGTGTTTTCATTCATAACTTCGATCCATATTTCTTTGCCTCAAGGGTAGGGATCAATACCTGGGCTACATTTGAATGCAAAGAAGTAAAGTCTTTTGAGAAATAAGCGTAAAATGACATAAGGTTGCGAATGGACCTACTTTCATTAAAGCTAGCCCATATCATGGGTAATACTTCTTGATGTACTTCGCGTTGATGGGCCCCGTGAGGAATCCGTCGCCGACTCTCGCGAGCCCGTAGTGTCCACTTTCTGCAGCTTTAATCACCTCGTAGGGACCTTCCCATTTTGGTGTGAACTTTGGCGCTTTAGGTTCCGCATGACCCCAAAGAATCGACTTCCATACCAAAAGCTTCCCACCTTGAATTCTCTCGCGACCACACCTTTGTTGTAGTACTTGGCCACAGATCGCCAATACTTTTCTTGATTTTCGGCCGCGATCTCCCTTCTTTCGTCTAACGCCTCGAGATCGCCCCTTCGCTCCCCTTCGATTTTCAAAGTGATGGGCCGCGAGACGTGCGTAAGGCACACTTATCTCTCGCGGGCAACACTGTCTCTGCTCCATACACCAAACCAAGGGGCTCATTCGCGTAGACTTCCTCTTAGTGTTCTATAAGCCCACAAAGCAATTGGGAGGTGCTCGGCCCAGGCTCCTCCTTTCTCATCCAGGTGCTTGCTCAGAATCCCGACAATGGACTTGTTGGTAGCCTCGCCCGCCCATTTCCTTGAGGGTAATGGGGAGTCGAAGTCTTCTGGGTAATGCCATAGACGCGAGCAACCTTTTTACTTGTTTATTGACAAATGGAGTGCCATTATCTGAGAGGATAACCTTAGGGATTCCAAATCTGCAAATGATATTCTCTTTAATGAAGTTGGCCACCACGTCGCCCGTTGCACGCTTCAAAGGAATTGCCTCTACCCATTTCGTGGTAATTTCTGTTGCCACCAGAATCCACTGGTTACCTCGCGAGGAGGGATGAATGGGACCAATCAGGTCCATTGCCCACGTATGAAAAGGGTAAGGTGCTCGAATATGGTGTAGCTCAACAGAGGGAGCATTTACCTTGTCCCCATGCTTTTGGCAGGCGTGGCATCTCCTCACATGGCCCTTGCAATCCCCTTCCATTCTTGGCCAATAGTACCCGAGGTGGGTGATTTGCTCATATAGCTTTCTACCTCCTGGATGTTCCATCTCATGTACCTTGTGCAAAACCTCTTCTGCTTCATTATTGGATAAACACTTGAGGGGAATATGGTCAAGGGTCCTTCTGTATAGCTGATCATCTTTGACAAAGAATCTCTTCTCGCATCGTTGCACTTCTCGAATGCCGCCGCGATCCATGGGGAGGGCTCCTTCCTTCAAGTAATCAATGTATTTCTGCCTCCAATCTGTTTCTTCGCTAGAGAAGTTGCATTCATGCTCGATTTCGTGAAGTGAACAATTGGGACATTCCTTGAGCAGGGTCGCGGCGTCTCCCTTCATCGAAGGCCAGTAGTACCCTTGACGCTGAATTCTCCTGTATAGCGCTATGTCATTTTCTCCACAGGTTGCCTCATGGATTTGCTTCATTTTCTCCTTGGCCTCTGCATCATCGATGCACCTCGCGAGCCATCCCTGGGGACCGCGAAAGTACAGCTCCCCTTTTAGGATGGTAAATTGTGATAGAGACATCATAGGAATTACTCCACAGCCCGTCGCGATCTGCGTTTTAATGGGGTCTCGCCAATCTTTTTCCTTGGAGCTTTCTTTTTCTTCAACGAATGAGGGCTCAGTCTTCCTTGTGATCTCTATGGCCACAGTACTCCCTTCAAATTCTGTCTTAGCACCCAAAGTGGCTAATGCATCAGGAAACCTGTTCTCGGACCTGGGCTTGTGAATGATGCTGATATCATCAAAGTCTTTCCTGAGTCTTTGAACAGTTGCCCTGTATGGCGCGAGATTAGCTTCCTTTAGGGCGTAGACGCCCTCGCTCTGCAAAATTATAAGTTTTGAATCCCCCACAATTCTGAGTCTTTTGATTCCTTTCTCTCTGGCCGCGAGTAGTCCTAGTATAAGTGCTTCATATTCAGCTTCATTGTTAGAGCACTGGAATGCTAATTTGTATGACAGGTACTCCTTCGCGCCGCTATCACTTTGCAACGTGACACCTGCCCCGGCTGAATTACCTCCTGTTGCCCCATCGAAGCCTAGAGTCCAGCTTTCCAGCTCATGGCTGGCCGCTAGTGCTTCGAAATCATCTCCTGGTAGTGACTCTCCCAATGGTTCACACTCCCCACTAGGGAATTGGGCCAATAGATCCGCTAGAGCTTGGCATTTGATTGCTCGAGGCACCGTGCATTCAATATCGAATTCTGCCAGGGTTAGCAACCACTTCGCGGCCCTTCCGTTAAGAACTGGGCGAGATAGCAGGTACCGCATAGGGTCATTTCTGGTCACGAGCTGCACCTTGAATGAGAGGAAATAGTGCCTAAGCTTTTGTGCTGTAAAAACAAGCGCTAGGCAATGGCGTTCAATTGGTGTATAGCGTTCCTCTGCCCCTTGCACTTTTCTGCTGATGTAGTACACTGGCTTTTCAATTCCTTCCACTTCTTGGGCCAGTAGTGCCCCAATTGACCTCGCGGTAGATGTTAGATATAAGATCAGTGGCTTTCCCTTCTGTGGAGAGACCATTGTCTGAGGTGAGGCCAGGACATTCTTGACTTTCTCAAATGCCAATTGGTGCTTATCCTTCCACTCGAATTTGACCTTGTCTTTCAACAAATCACCCAAAGGTGCAGTTATTTCTGCCAGAGCAGGGATAAACCTTCTTAGATAGGAGACCTTCCCCAAGAATCCCTTGAGGGATCTTTGGGAGTGGGGAGGGGGCATGGTTGAGATGGAGCGGATCTTGGATTCATCTGCATCAATGCCATGTCTGTGCACCAAAAAGCCCAAGAATTTTCCGGCTGTGACACCAAAGGCACATTTAAGGGGGTTCATCCTCATGTTAAACTTTCTGCACCTTTTGAACACTCCTTCGAGGTCTCGCAGATGCTCCGTTCTGCATTTTGACTTCGCGACCAGGTCATCGACATAGACTTCTACAGAATGATGAATCATGTCGTGGAAGATTGCTGTCATGGCCCTTTGATAGGTCGCGCCGGCGTTTTTAAGCCCAAATGGCATCACGGTATAGTAAAAATTCCCCAAAGGGGTTCTAAAAGCAGTCTTCTCTGCGTCCTCAGGTGCCATTTTAATTTGATTGTATCCACTGAACCCATCCATGAATGAAAACATTTCATGGCCGGCAGTGATATCAACCAAGGTGTCAATGTGAGGCAATGGCATTTCATCCTTTGGACAAGCTTTATTAAGGTCGCGAAAGTCCTCGCAGACCCTAATTTGGCCGTTCTTCTTCTTTACTGGTACAATATTGCACAACCATGTTGGATATTGGATTGGTCGGATGAATCCTGCACTCCTGAGCTTTTCCACTTCTTCCTTGATCTTTTCTTCCAAATCTGGGTGGTACTTCCTCTGAGGCTGCTTCACAGGCTTGGAGTTTGGAAATACGTCGAGATGGTGACTTACAAGCTTTGGATCCAAGCCTGGCATCTCGTTGTAGTGCCAAGCAAACACATCGCTGTATTTGCGAAGCAGAGCCACCAAATTAGCTCGAGCATTAGGCTCCATAGATTTGCTAACGAATACTGGCCTCGCGGTGCCTTCTCCATCCCTTAGGTCGATTTCTTCAAGCTCTTCTGGTTGGGGTTTTGGCCCGTCTTGCATACACTCCGGAGCTGGCTCGGGTTTATCAATTATCCCCACCTCTTCCCCTTTTCCTTCAATGTCGCGGGGGTCAGAGGCTTCATAAACGCCTACTGACCCTTCGCACCGTCATAAGTGGTACACAGTTTTCCCCCCTTCGCTAGTCTTCGTGATTTTGCGAGGGGTCAATCTGTCGAACACTGTGGGGCGCTTCTCGGGGACTGGTTCTAATGGCTCGCCTTTGATATTTTCCCACTTCGAATTTTTATCCCAATGGGACTCGCGGTGACAAATGCCTTCGCAGCCTCCTCGACTTCGAGAAAAGTACACAAATTGCGTCGAAAGGTGGGCCTCGCACCTCGAAAGGCCTTTCAAAGGTGGCAGTGCAAGTGATTTTCTTCCCACCCGGATGCCCTTAAGGCATTGATGATAGCTTCGATGGGACCACCGCATACTTGTGCATCCATGATCTTCCCAAGATTACGTGGTAGTTGGTTGGTCCTTCAATGATGTGGAACTTTGTTGGTGCACGAATGGGCCCAACCGCGAGGTCTAGCACAATGTACCCTAGGGATGGTTTTTCTCTCCTCCAAAACCAACTATCCCCACCAACGACTTGATGATTCGTGGCTCCGGGATATTCAATCTTTTCAACGTCTCGAGGGGCATAATATTGATTGATGCCCCTCCGTCCAGAAATGCTCGCTTGAGCTCCATACCGTTGATGTAGGCAAAGTGACAAACAAAGGTCTCATTGTGGGGAAATGGCACCCTCCCCGTCTCAAGTCGAGAAGGAGATGGCGTTAGAATCCTCACGGATGGTCCTCGCGACCGAGCCACCTTCCACCACACATGCTTCCTGGCTCTTGTTAGCCAATGCTAGTATTGCCCTGGTCATTTCCACCCTTACGTTGGGGGTAAACCCCAATCCATCAAAGAAGGTTTTGAACTTGTGGCTTTTAGACAAGATCTCGATGTCTTTCTTCTTCATTCACCTCCACAATGATCATAGGCATAGGCAATTTCCTCAATGTGATCATAGAAGGAGGTCATGTAAACCTCCTCAACATCATCCTCCATATCGTACATGAAGTCGTAGTACCCCCCCATATAGCATTTCGCCATCGCGCCCCCTTCCTCGTGGCGAGGGTAGGGCTGTCGCGAACGCTCTGTTTATGCCAACTCTTAATTCATTGTTATCTTGCTTCCTTTTAAAAATTTCTTTGAGTGTCCAACAGTCACTCGTAGGTGTTGCACTCTCTCGTGAAAGATGCAAAGACCTTGGGTTTGCACGATCTTGCCGAGAAGGCCGCACATTAATTTCTCGGGAGTTTCAAGCATCCATCCGCGACCCATGCGTTAACGAGATCTACGACCTCTTCTACGCTGGCAGGATATGGAGGTGCATCTCGCGCTCGGTCCTTGTAATCTTTGAAAGATTTGATCCTTTTCTTGGGGTTGCCATCACCCCCGTGGCCTACGCGAGACTGCGCGCGAGGCCGCAGAGCAATCCCTCCAGCTTTGCTCTTCCACGTGGTCTTGATGACGTCCACGTCAACAAAGGTCTGCGCGAATATTAAATGCCGCTTCCATCAAAGCGAAAAATGTTTGGTACTTTCCATTGATCAAATGCTTCTTATATTCCTTAATCATGCCTAGAAGGCGATTTCCACCGACGTTTCTCTGAACTGCGGCTCATGGCACTCGAACCAACTTTGTCTTGGAACCTTTTGATGAAATCAATGATATCCTCTGTCAGCTTCTGCTTCTCGTTCACGAGGTTTAGCGAAGTGATCTTCTCTATCACTTGGAAAAATTTGGTCTAAAACAAATTCACCATTTCCTCCCAAGTGTTTACAGAGTGAGGCTCGAGGTTGACATACCAAGTGTATGCACGAGCAGTGAGGGACTTGGAAAATTCTCTCAATCGAAGGTTGGGATCTTGCGAATGGACACCCAACGTCTCAATAAAGCGGTGAACATGCTCCTGAGCACTTCCTTCCTTCCCATCAAACTTAACAAATTTTGGTGGCACATATCCTTCTGGATATGGCATGGCCATTATCACAGCAGGGTATGGTGGTTGAATCTCGGATTAGGCGAGTTGGCAAAGTTGCTTTAGCCTTTTCTTGTTGCGGCAAAGGCTTGGACGTCTCGCCAAGGTGAGAAATGCTTGGTGGTCAGGATAACACCCCAAGAATCTGGTATGCCTGGAGCTGGTGCTGCTTGTGCCATAAGGTTATGTCCATTTGGTGGTGGTGGTGCCGCAGGTGGTATTCCGTTGAGCTGTTGAGGCTGACCCACCAGGTTTCCCTCTGCACCATTTGGTGGGGGCACTGGTGGAGCCATTGGTGTCGCAGCAGCCATCACCGCCTGAGTAAGCCGAGTTATGGCCAAAAGCAACTGAGTCCGCCATCTTGCATCTCGCCTTGTCCATCTCTCGATGGTCTTAAGAGTTTCGGCATTAGCAGCCTGAATTTGTGTATTATCGAGCTCTTGAATTTCTTCTAGAACGGGTTGACGTTCCATTGCTCTTTGTCGAAGAGTTTCAATGGCACTTAAGATATTATGGGAAGAAGAACTGTGCGTTTGCGAACCACTTTGTTGATTTTGTAAACGGCTTCTTGTGTCAACCATCAGCTATGAAAGCCTCCCCAGCAGAGTCGCCTTATGTAGGTTCGGTTTGTGGTTACAGTCAATTAATTAACTTGGAGAGGCAAACAATAGCTAACAATTGAATCAGGAATAAGAGAGTGTGTAAAGGGGTAAAGGATTAAGCCAAATATACAGAAAGAGAAGGCAGCAACGTTCAGTCCATTCCCATTTGGATCATCATTGTCCTCGAATCACAGTCTTAGAAGAAAGATGTGCTCGCGAGTACTAGCAAGAACAGAGTCCTTGTTTCCAGAGCTCTGAGTCACCTTTCCTTTCTAAGTTTTCCGTGTTCCTTAGACGAATGAATCTCTCAATCTCTGTCTCTGGGATTTATGAATGAATGTCTCATATTTATAGGGATCCACACCCAATCATGGGGCTGCAGACATTTCCCCAATAACATGATGACACGTGCTCTCTCCGTATATTCGGGCGACGTGGGTGATGTCACTGGCCGTTAGGAAGCTTCCATTAGATCGTACCAGTGCATCGTTTTCCCTTCGTCGCGACCCTTAATCCCTTAAAGCCACCAAGCCACTTGTTTCTCCCCTATTCCCGCTGTGTTGGGTATGGTCGCGAGCCCTTTAGCTCGCGCCAAGACCTCTTTCGAGTTCTCATCGACTTCCCCATCCCTGCCTTTTGGTCAGGTACAGTCGCGAGCTCGGTTCGCGTACTTGTGTGAGTGTTCGCTCTATCCCGTCGCGTTGGTCCTCTTCTCCGAGGTCCTCGCGAGGGGTGAACTTCTTCTTAGTAGCATTTCCCTTGTATAGGGCACCCCTTGCTTGGATGTCTTTAGTTCTGCTATGTCCTCCCGCGAGGTCGTCTCCTCGCGGTGGGGCTCTTCCTCAGTCCTCTGGTTTGGTTGACTGATGACGTGTCCGTTGAATCTTATCGAGCCACGTGGATAGCTATAATTGGTTGTTCAACTGCCTCGTCACCTTACGCGCTGACCTTTCCTACAAATTCCATTGCATGAGAGAAAAAAGAAAAGGCCAATGAAAGCTCAGGTACATACCAGTTAAGCTCAATCCCTTCGTATCTTTTCCATCTACGGCGATTGAATCCTGGATGTCGCACTTCCCAACAATAACACACGTACCCCATACTATCGTAAGGAGCAAGACTGTAGACCCAGCAAGTAAGCCCATTCCAACAGAGACCTGACTTTCAGCTGTTGCTGTAGTTCCAGAGAGTCCAGATACTGTACCAAAGCAATGAAGTAGTAATCAACATAGACATGGAAAAGATACAAAGGGATATCAAGTGCAACATTGAAATGGAAGAGAAATTACTGATATCAAGTGGAACATTGTTACATAGCAAGTTCAATGATCAGCTTGTCACCCTAGCCAACTATCAGTCGAGCCCCGAGTAAAGTACAGAAATATGGTTACAACTTGAAGCTATAGACGCGCCTTAATTTCTTCATACGAGGTTGTAAATGATGCGCCAATTGTATGTATAATTTTAGAAAAAATCTCATTCCTGTTCCATCTAAAACTAGATTATATCCTGCCTCCTGCATACTCCATATTGGTATTTTCCATTGCTTAACAAATTTCAAGGACTGATTAGTGCCTATCAGAACCAGCTCTTACAGTCTAATGCTTAGCTTCTTCTCATCCATCAGAAGCAAATACATTCAGAAAATTTACTAGATGGCACAAGCTGGAGCCATACATAAAACTTGTTGAATTAAATTGAGCTCTTGAAAGACATATAACAACAGTTATTAACAAGGAAAATGGATTAAGCACATGAACTATGAAACGTGTTCAACAGGAGTAACAGAAGATACTTGTTCCTAGTGCTTCATATATGCAGTAAAAAACCAACAAATAAATAAACAAAAACATAATGCCTTAGAGACAAAAGAAAATAAAACCAATATTAGACAACAGTAATTAATTAGTTGGTACAAACAAAATAAGTTATAGACTGATAACATATTATATTTATAGCAAAAATAAATAAATAGATAATTTTATGAAATGAGAGAAATAAATTAGTGACACTGGTGCTACGTACACACCCTCTACACTTACACCCTTTTACGCGCTGCCACGTTATGATCTCTCACTCTCTGTGATTCTCTCTCTCTCTCTCTCTCTCTCTCTCTCTCTCCCCCCCACTTTTGTCTCTCTATTTTTCTCCTTTTTATTTTTTAAAAATTAAAATGTTTATAACTTTTATTTTTCATACCCGATGTTTGAAAAATATATATATTTAAAATCTATTCGACGACATCAATCAAACAAGACTAACATTTAATATGGAATTATGTATAGGAAAAAAGTGTTTTTTTTTTTGCGTGGGCCTTTTATTATTATTATTATAAGTTTAAACAGAGATAATTCATCAGCTCAAAGTCAGTAAAAATAACAAGCTCAAACCCAGTGAAATTCGATCTTAAATCCAATGAAAATCAAGAGCTTAAAAATAATGAAATTCACAAGCTCAGACCAAGTGAAATTCATGAGCTCAAAATTAGTGAAAAATCACGAGTTCAAACCCAGTGAAATTCACAAGATCAAACCCAACGATATTTACGAGCTCAAATCAAGTTAAATTCATGAGTTCAAAGTTAACGAAAAAAAAGAGACTATACCCAAAAAATTATTCTTTTTCTGTACAAAATTACATATTCAATATTGGTCTTGTTTGATAAATGTCGTCAAGTAGATTTTAAATTTTTTCCTAACGTCGGATATGAAAAATAAAAATTATAAACATTTTAGTTTCTAAAAAATAAAAAACAGAGTAAGAGGGAGAGAGAGGACGGAGAGAAGAGAGTGCCACATGGTAGGGTGTAACCGATCTGGGTGTGTACCTAGAAATATGGGAGGAAGGGAGAACGTTGTCACAAAAAATATGAGAATGGAGAGAGGATTGAATTTTTCCATGGCGCTAAACTTCATATATTTTGCAGCATCTTTTTTAAGAAAAAGTGTGAATCTTGGTGAAAAAAATATTTTTCTGGATTCTATCATTTTTCACGTAATTGAACACTTCAAAATACATCCCATTCTTTCTCAACGACTGAACCGGGTAGCATATCAAAATCGAGATCCGAAGAGGAAAACCATACCGAGAATGAGTAAAGCATCAGGAAGAGCGCCTAAAATGGGAAGTAAGAGACCACCAATAATCCCAGGCCCAAGAATCTCCAACAAGAGCTCGCTCCCATTGGACAGGTTGGTGGCGGCGAGGAACATGACTACATGAGGTAACTGTAGACAAGTATAAGGAAAAGGTTACCGATTATGGCGGTGGTGCAGGGCAAGAACCCGTACGTCTGGTCACACGACGAGTCAGCTGCACCGAAGCCGTTGAGGCGGAGGAGCAGCGGCAGAGAAATGCCGTCGGAGACATGATCTGTGCCGTCGGTGATGAGACGGGCGCAGGTGACACAGCAGAGGAGGAGGAAGGAGAAGGGTGGTTTGTAAGCCATGGTGGTGGAAGGTTTGCTGTTGATTAGTGGTGTGGAGTGTGAAGGACGTAGATATATATATCTGTGTGTGTGTATAGGTGGGGGAGTTGGAGTGTGTTAATGGGGGTGATATGAACGTCTGATAAACGTGGAGAGAGAGATTGATGAGTGGACTGTGGAGGCTGCTAGGAGGAGACGAATTCGGGAACGGGTTCTGTAGTGAGCGGCTCACTACTGCGTTGTAGCGAGTCCATTCAACTATCCATCTTGATAATGAGCGCTCGGATTGTAATTGAAACAATGAGATGCTTGGGTCATTTGGAGTTTAATATGATATCCAAACCGTAGGTACCGAAATGGATGTAACCGAATGAGGCTCACTGCAACCGTATATTGAGTTATCTCATTAAAGGCCCTGCGCTCCCGACGGTTCATCAATGATGGGTGACTTTTCTTTTCAAGAAGAGAAACTTCTTCATGGCTGATTCCAATGAAAGTTTGCCAATTCAACCTCTCCTCCTCAACTACCCAACCATTGTTTGTATTCCCACACAACGTCAGCGTGAACACTACCCAGACGACGTCAGCACAACACGCTGCGCCACGTCATATGGTGGGGATCGCAAATTACCCAGTCAAAAAAAAAAAAAAAAAAAAGGAAAAACGAAAATTCAAAACCCACCAAAATGCTCTCCAGGTTTTGGGTTCCTCCCATTTTTCGATGCAATACAGAGAGAGGCGTACAGGGCTAATTATTGGGTATTGCCGTAGTACCATGTGGCAAATGCCACGCAGGCCCGGCCCTGAGAATTTCGTGGCCCCAGACAAAAATGTAAAATCGAGCCATATGTTTTTCTTAAAAGACAAAAATTACAAGACCAACATTAACTTCAAATGATAGATATTTTGTTCTATATGTTGTTTTTTTGTAGTTTGTGTCATTCGATAAAACATACTCCCTCCGTCCCTTTTTAAGTGCTTAACTTTCCATTTTGGGCTGTCCCTAAATAAGTGTGTGGTTTGAAAAGTTAATGGGGTAAAAATTTGTACAATTATCATTTTGCCCTTTTGAAAAGTTAGTGGGTAAAGAGTTAATGGGTAAAAGTGGAGGATAATTTTGGAAAGTAGAGGTAAAATTTGATGTGAAAAGTGTAAAGTGGAGGAAAAAGTTGATGTGAAAGGTGTAATGATGATGTTTCTTTAATAAGTTGGATTTATGAAGTAACACATTTAAAAAGGGACGGAGGGAGTAGTTTCCTGTCGTAATTGTTTATTGTTATTGCAACAACAACAAAAAAATTGAAATTGGCAATTTGATGCGAACATTTACAAATACATATGAAATTTTTTATTTATTTTTTCTCTAATGATGACAGTAACCGAATATTTTAAGAAAGTTGATAGACAATATGGATGCAGTGGAAGTATATATTCACAATTGAGTTCTTATAATATGGTAGTTTTGAACTTAGAATAATATTTATATCCTTAATCACACATTTGAAAGACTTTTTCGTGGTAATGTAAACTCGAAACTTAAGGAAACAACCTTTTAAAAGATTAAATGAATTAATACAAATCTTTTCTAGCAAAAGAGTCTACCCAAGTCAAAATGATTGGGTATTTTCCAAATATTATATATTTTAGTATCTATTTCGACTATTAGTGAAGAGGTATATAAAATAAAATAATTTAACGAAACCATAAAAGAATAACTATAAATACATTTAATAAATAAACATAGTAACCTTTTATACTAGAGAAATCTGATAGGAAGGGAAAAAAAAGGAAAAAAAAAGGAAAAAAGGAGAAAGCAAACTAATGTACTGGAGGAAAAAATAGGCAGGGAAGAAAAAAAGGAAAATCAAACTAACGTACTGCAGGAAAAAATAGGCCCTCTCATAAGAAATACGCCCTCTCATAAGAATCGAACACTGGTCTAATGCCATAAAGAAGGAAACTTTTCCGCTGGGCCACGTAACTCTTTGGTTGTATTCCGGCTGCATTATATATTTATTACTTGCTCACTTATGTATACCTATTTAGGGGCCCCAATTTTGGGCCAAATGTTGGGGGCCCCAGACCCAGGCCTGCTGGGCCAATGCCCAGGGTCGGGCCTGATGCCACGTGTTACTCCCCATAGATAAAAGATCGGCACCATATTATAAGGGTCACTCATTGTTTCTCAACTACTCATCAACCACCCAATAAGAGTGAATGATAATTGTTTTTACCGGATGATTTGTCGCTACGTAAATGATTAGAGTACCACGTAGGCCATACCACATGGTACTCCGGGAGCGTTGAATAATTACTTGCGCACAATCGAAGAAGAAGAGGCCCAACTGTGACCACCATCACCGACCACCACGGCCGGCGAGAGAGGACCAGACGGTCTCTCTCTTTGGCATTTTTGCGCAAAAATTAGGGTTATGCATTTCTATGTATTTGAAAAAATGTGAAATTGACCCATAAACTGTGAAATTGTTGATTCTATTGTGGGGCTGGAGATCCTCTGTCCCCCTTTCCTGTCCCAATCTGCTGCCCCCCTTCTTATATTGCTGCCACGTGTTAAAAGTAAGATCCCAGACCTTGGTGGAAGAGTGGAAGTAATCTCACTCACTCTCTCAAACTTCCCATCTCCAGTGAGCCCACTTCATATCGGCTTCCTCTATGTCGCCGGCGACGAAATCCGCCAAACCAGTCACCACAATTTCACTGACGGCACCTCCCTGTGTCACGTCCGCTCCCCCTCTCCTTCCCTCTGTGTTCGAAAACCCCTGTAAAAGTAAAAGTTCTCGACAGAAAGCATGAGTTTGCACTGCTTAGAACAAATGAAATAGAAACTTTGCAACTTCTTGTGAGAGTTCTTAATAGTATGTTGTTATACTTGAGATATGGAAGGTCGGGATAATGAGGAAGATCCTGAACAGACAGACAAGAAATAGCCGAACATTTAGTGGTGATACATTCTGAGGTAGTCTGCCGGCGGCCGTATGGAGATGTCGGAAATGGAGTTGGATTTTGGGAGAGAAATGAAGTGAGAGTGAGTTTGTGAGCATGGAGGGCTGAGATTTAATTTGGACACATGGCAGCAATAGAAGAAGGGGGACAGCAGATTGGGACACGAAAGGGGGACAGAGGATCTCCAGCCCTATTGTGGAACCAATATTGTACTTAAAACAGAACCCGGGGCTTGGGACTCGAAAGGGGAAGAGGAATCCCAAAACACCTTTCTGCCCATCTTCAAATCTGCAGGTTTAGACAGCTCGAAAGGATGGTGCTTGGATCAATTTCCTTAAGAAAATGAGTAGTCAACATGAGAATGTTTTGTCTGTTTTTTAGGAGCATTTCCCCTTTGTTTTTTGTGCTGGATAAGAATTCTAATGAAAGTTGTTTCGTTTGATAAGTTCATAGTCTCTCTTATGCGGATATCTATGAGGTGGTGTATCATATTCCAGTTCTATTGTGGTATTGATTAGTCCCTATGTAGATGATCTCATCAAACGGTCGGAGTTTGTTCCGGCAGCAATGCCTCCTCTGTCGCCGAAGCGGAGAACAAACGAAGACTAAAATTATTTTAGATTTATCATACTAATGGGTTTTACGCTGCGCCTGGTTGTTTCGGAGGGTCTGTTGCGGGATGCTTTGGCTTTGGTTTTATCCTGTGTCTGGGTTTTATAAGTAGTTGATCTTATTTAGTCTTGTGTCTGGAAAGTGTTTGGCTTTGGTACTCTTGCTTCATGTTGTTATGTTGAAACAGTGGCGACTCTAGGAGTTCGGAAGTGTGGGGTCGTCGCAGTAATGACAACTAAAAATTTTGTTCCAACAAAAATCACATCTAAAGCTCAACCTAATAAACAAAAGAAAGCCAAACAAGTCATTTGGAGGGCTGTTTCGGGATGATCAAGGAAGTTGGTGTTCGGGTTTCTACGGAAAGCTCACATGCCCTTCAAGTCATGAAGCAAAGCTGTGGGGAATCTACAAAGGATTAACCATTATTTTAGGAAAAGGAATGGTTAATGTGAAGATCGAATCGGATGCTCTAGTCGCTGTGAAACTCATCAATGAAGGAGTCAATGAGAATCACCCCCTGAGCACGATTATTCATGACGCGAAGACCATATTCGCTGGAACAAACTCAAAGTTAGGGCATGTGTACCGGGGTGCAAATGAATGTGCTGATCACCTAGCTCGTATTGGTGCAGAACAGGATGTAGGGATATCCAAAAGCTCAGGCTAATTCTGGACTAGTTGCCTTCTTTTTGCTGTGTTTTTTCTCCCCACTGTTTTATGGGTTTCTTGATGTGCTGTTGCGATTGGCTTTCATTATGTGTCCATTCTATCCATTACTTCAACATGTAGTTTTGAGTGGGTGGTATTAGCTTTGTATCCTTCTGGTGATTGGCTTTCATTATGTGTCCATTCTATCCATTACATCAACATGTAGTTTTGAGTGGGTGGTATTAGCTTTGTATCCTTCTGGTGATTGGCTTTCATTATGTGTCCATTCTATCCATTACATCAACATGTAGTTTTGAGTGGGTGGTATTAGCTTTGTATCCTTCTGGTGCCTGCGCGAAAATGCATGGAAGCCAAAACTGGATAGCGTTTAGCTGGGTTCTGAGTAGCGGGCACCACCATATGACCTGGCGCGTCACGTCAGCGTGTTGTGTTGATGTTTTGTGGAAATATTATCCTTGTAGCAGGTTTGGTGACTTTGTCAATTTTGCCTAATGGAAATGGATCCTCTACTCTACTGTCCAACTTTAGAAATGGAGAAGACAGTCCTTATTTACATGTCTATTTGCTGAAATTAATAGTTTGAATTTGCTAATCAACTCCGAACGGGTAAGAGTTCGGATTTCCTAGCTCTGGTCGGTGAGATTTTATCAATGCGCAGTGTAGATAAAAGGACTGTCTCGTCCAGTCCAAGATCCAGACACTTCCTAACCTATCCCCGATTTTCCTGCAATATTGCACCAATTTTGCTACTGGCTCAATAATCCACGAGTATTTTTATTATCTTTATTTAATTTTTTTCCGTACTTGCTAGTTTTCTATCAATTTATTTTAATTATTAGTTCTTCTCGGCAAAAAGATTTAGAAAATAACAAGTATGAAACAAACTTAAAGAAATTCGAATAAAGACAAAAACAATCTAAAAATCTTTATATTTTGGGTTATTTTTTGCTTTTAGTTAACATTTTTAAGTTTTTACCATAATTTTTACTCTCATCGAAAAGAACTAAGTAATGCATTTTCTCCACTGCATATTCAGTCCAAGATTAAGTGTACTAGTATAAACAAGAAGTTTCCTATGAGGGCTCTCTCACAAAAAAAAGTGCGGGAAAACAGTTATTAGCCGTTGGATCGCGTGAAGGGCATAGGATCCAACAACCCACAACTGTTTTCCTCACTTTTTTTGTGAGGGAGCCCTCATAGGATATATTCTACTAGTATAAATTTGTTATGAAAAAATGTGTTACAACATTACGCGCTCAATAATGACACTTGGTTATCATGTGAGGCGGACCCACACATTTATTTCATTTTAAATAAAAAAATTTAAGCACTAGTAAATCAAAATTCATTTACTCCAAAGATAAGGAATGACCATCATTTGCATACCAATGCATATCTGCAAATTTTCTTGCCGCAATAAGAACAGCAGCAATGAATCATATGTTAATTCTCTCCCCAAGTTAGGGCAGAACAAGTTGACATAGAAAGCCAGCCATTCATAAGCAGCTGTTGCATAACGCGCGTATGATCAAATCAGGATATTTCCGGTTCAAATACCAGAGCAAAACTCTGGAATGAAATCAAAAAAGTCACACAACCATACTACAATATCAATATCCAAAGGAACAATAGATAAACTGAAGTCCTGCAAAGACAATGACACTCAAGAATGCATATTGACATTATGATGGCTCTCTCTGATCTAAAACATCTATCATGCCATAGCTCCAGACTATCCGGGGTCACTAGCGTGACTAATCCGGGCACATAAACTCAAATGTTCACTCTCCAACCAAAAAAAAAAAAACACATCCGGGAAGTTAAAAGGTTCCAGTCGCGATTATTAGTTATCACCAGAACGTCCCACCTCCATGAGTCTATGACCAGCCAAGGACGTAGTCAAGAACGTAAACCAATGCCAGGGAAAATGGATAAAGGAGGAAAGCTAAAATTGCTGTCCAGAGAGGGAAGGTGGTCCGGAAGCTGGCAAATGCACCCATCACCACACAAACGATAACGATAACCAGTACTTCTGCCGAGAAGTCCCATGTCAGATCCCTTATGTAAACCAAAGCTAAGAAGACGGATAAGCAAAGGACATTGTTCATGGTGACCGCCCCGTATATCTGCAACAAGAAATTTATAGAGATTAGTCGATTGTTCTCCCCACCTATGTTACATGGACTCTTCTAAACATATACTTGAACGATGGTATGAGATATACCGGATACGTGCCAACATGTTTAGTTAGATGTTCACCTAATAAATAGTACATCAGTAATTTCAATTCACCATCAACTACGTATATAACTCCAATATTGTGCTCGAAATATTCCATTCACCATCAACTATGTATATAACTCCAATATTGTGCTCGAAATATTCTAATACACCTAGTAAACACTATTTATGCCAGAAAATAAGCTATATAGAAAAAATAATGAATTTTTGGCATGCTCCTGTGTCCTTAAGATGGAAATTAGATGATTCCGTCACTTGGACACATTCTGCCACCAATATACGTACTCGAGTCCCATTTTACGTAGACTACTCTACATGTATAAAGTACTGCATTCGACACCTGGACAAGAGTATTGGGTCCGTATCTGATCGGTTTAGTTGAACATTTATCCTGCACGCATATTTGGTAATTCAAGAATGTCACGAATGATGCAAGGAACTCCATTATGCATAAAATGTCTCAAGGCAACTCGTAGGCCCTGTTTATCCTGGAAACTAGAACAAATATCCTAAGAAAAAAGAATATTATGGCGTATTGGCGTGGCACCTTGACCGTGACATGGAGACGAAATGTATCGTACACTTCTGCACCTTATACCAGTAACCATTCCATGTAACATAGCCCATTCCTTGACAACTAGGTCTCACTTCAAATCTCAAATCTATACCCCATTGGACAATGCATACATTCAGGAAAACATACCTCTGAGAAAGTCAATGAGGCAGATCTCCGCTTTTTCCTGCTAGCAAAGATGACTGCTGATACAGCCTCGCTGGAGTTGGTGGCCAATGGTAGCCCAATGAAAGAGATGAAGAAAGTAGGAATGCCTGTGGCATCCGAGAAATCATCCACAGCATCTACCAAAGGATCAGCAAATGCAGCTGCAATTAAAGTCCCAAGCAGCAGCAGCAAGACTGCTTTTATAGTGGTCTTCTTACGGTCTTGAACACCCTCAACCACTTCATCGCTTTGATCCCCCAACAGATCGTGCTCTCTCTTGGTTTGCTGCAAGTGCATAAACATGACGTCATCAGAATCCTAGAAGAGTTACGTGCTAGATATATTAAGATGACTAGATGAGCACAGCATACCTGGTGGAAGTCATCCAGATATTTTACTGTGTTTGGACCAGCATTATGAGACGAATCCCCAGAGCGCTTCGCTTCACCAATCCACCTCGAGACTCCCTCAATGAACTCACTCAACTGTATTTTTCTATCCAATGACGTATCAAAATCTTTCATTACTTTCTCCGTAGCTTCAGCGTGATCCAAATTAATCTCATCAAATTGGATACCTATGATCAGAGCTTTCAATTCAGCAGATGAAATATGTTGATCACCATCCGCATCAATTGTATGAAATAGTCTGTCAAAATCCGATTCAAGAGTCAGGACATGGAAGCATGTGATCAAAATCTGCATTGGAAAGAATCAAGAGAAACAAACTTCTCTATAACTTCTTCATTCGGTGTTCCGTCATCCTTAAGGAGCCTTCCTAGGCCACGCATCTTTAGGTGTTTTAGAACTCCTGATATTACATGTTTATGCTTCACAAAAGCAAGTCGTCTTGTTTGTATCCAGGGCTGAAAAATCTACATTCAGAGAAGGACAATTAAGTACCAAGAGAGAGGAGTCTGACAATCAAATCCATGAAACTTAACCAGCCTAAAAGGTTCAACATTATAAACAAGGGACCCCAATCTTAGCATTTTATTAAGATAAACTCTCAGGTTATAATATATTGCCACTAATCACATTATTTGCTATCTTCTAAAGAGGAACAGTTAAAAAAGCCAGATGGTATATAAACACATCTATATACACACACACACCTGTGCGCACTATCTTAGACTTATGTAACAAGGGTTTTCCCCCACAAAAGACAAGGGGTGAGGCAAAAATTGAGGATTTAGGAAACCTCACGTACATTTTCTCGCAGTATAAAAAGTTCAATAATACAATACAACACACGTGAAGTTAATTTAAGTGATAAGCTCTCAATTTTGAGACATAAGAAACGAACAGACAAGACAATGAGCAAAATTATGGAACATACTGCATAATACGGATAATAGCAGGATTGAAAATATATTTACCTGATATACACAGTATGAAACCAGCATCGCGAATGAGAAAATAAGTCCAATCAGAACTGTTAAGTGCCTTCCTGAAGTCGAACTCATAACTTGTGGCACCTGGACAACAATAAAGGGGATTACAGAAACAGCCATTATTCTTGCAGCATAGCAAGTCCAGATATCAGTGCTGACCCCTGAACCTGCAAGATAGAAAGTTCATTTCCAATGATGTCATTCACCAACCAATTGATCAAATGTAATTCTTGATTTTGTTAAGCACTTTTTATGGATTGGCAACAATCCCAGAAAATTAAGCAGTTGATGTGTGGTAGTATGTCTAAACATGTATTTTGACCACCATCTCTCTTACTAATATTGAGGCATAAATGAGTCACTTGAATGAAATTATGTTCAGAAGAAACCAAGCGGCAGCTGCGGCACATATGATATCACGAAAATTATGCCAACGTAACATCTCTATGGGCATGCAAACATAACCAAAGTTTACACACACACACACACACAGAGTGATAGAGGGTGGCAAACTGACATTACAGTAAGTCAAAAATAGCAACTTAATAGTAAGAGTTATGCTTCAACCAATATATAACTTCTGTTGCATGAGAAAAAAAATGAGAATGAAAGCCAGGTACATACCAGTTAAGCTCAATCCTTTTGTATCTTTTCCATCTACGGCGATTGAATCCTGGATGTCGCACTTCCCGACAATAACACACGTACCCCATATTATCGTAAGGAGCATGACTGTAGACCCAGCAAGTAAGCCCATTCCAACAGAGACCTGACTTTGAGCTGTTGCTGTAGTTCCAGAGAGTCCAGATACTGTACCAAAGCAATGGAGTAGAATAGAAGAAAAAGAAATCATCACTGTGTCTAATGTATTCCAATTGAAAGAAACTTCGAAAGATAAATCAGATGCACTTAAGTGACTGCCCCATCAAAAAAAAGTTGGAATTTTAGTTAACATAGACAAACTAAGGAAGAATCTGATCTCAAATTGAAATGGAAAGAGAAAATAGTGAAATCAAGTGGAAAATTGTTACATATCAAGTTCAATCAGCTTTGTCACCCCAGCCAACTATGAACTATCAACCGAGGCCCGAGCAAAGTACAGAAATATGGTTACAACTTGCATGCTAGACATGTCTTTCTTCATAGAAGGTCGTAAAAGACACACCAATTGTATATCTAAATTTTAAAATAATCTCATTGCCTCTTTCCATCCTAAAACTAGATTATATCCAGCTTCATGCATACTCCATAGTGGTATTTTCATAGCATTTTCCATTGCTTAACAAATTTCAAGTACGAACCATGATTAGGGCCTATGAGAACCATCTCTTACAGTCCAATGCTTAGCTTCTTCTCATCCATCAGAAGCAAATAAGTTCAGAAAATTTACTAGATGGCATAGGCTTTCTTATCTGGAGGCGTACATAAGACTTGTTGAATTAAATTGAGCTATTGAAAGACATGAAACAAGGAAAATGGATTAAGCACGTGAACTATGAAGCCTGTTCGACAGGAGTAATGCATGATACAACAGAAGATACTTGTTCCTAGTGCTTCATTTATACAGTAAAAAACCAACAAATAAATAAACAAAAGCATAATGCCCTATTGGCTATCCACCCAATGTTTGGGAGCACGGCAAGCAAGAAATTTCTAATATAAAATCACTTGAGCTTGAACCACCTACATAGGTCAAACAGAAATGAATAAAAACACAAATACACATGGAAGAGAGAGAGAGAGACAATTCTGAATACACTTAATTGTTTGTTTATAAAATTGCTGAAGTGCAGAAGTAATTTAATTCTCATGTTCCCACTTACCTAGGGGCGAATCCAATTGATTCAAAACAATGAGACACATCAAACAACTCCAACCTAAATCTTTCCAACGACAAAAAATAAAGCTAACTCTAATCATAAAAACAAATAGCGTTCTTTTATTCCAGTAGAAAAAATCAGCATATTACAAAATTTGAACCAGTTTGAAAGAAACACAAATTCCAAATTTGAAGAGACTGCCGAGACAGAACTGCAGAACATCAGGGCAAGGGGATACCGCTCATGTTTAACATCCCATGGCAAATACACAAACTTAAGTTCAAATCAAACCCGTCTCAAAGGAGGTCAGTGTTCACAGACGGCACAGGTCAGGTTCTCTCACCAGCAAAGCGGAACATAAAATAGTTGGGAATCCCAATGTAATCAACTGAAGCAGGCATCAATCATCATCTTCAAAACAGTAATTAAAAAAAAAGCTTCATACATTTTTTTTTACAGTATTTCTTTTTCTTCTCTTATCCATTTTGGAGGCAACCAAACAGAAGTAACAATATGAAGAGATTACCCAGTACCCAAGAGCAGCATTGCTCTTAAAACTACGTCGACTTAGACATTTAGAGGTGGAGCCCACAAAATTTCGCAATGGGGGAGCAAGAAAAATCTATTGACACCCTATAGTACACTTACCCAGTTTTTTGAAAAACTTTTGAAAAAATTGGGTTTTCACGGTTTTTTATGTGATGTGTTGTGAGAGAATGACATGTCTCGGTGTTTGAAAAAAACTGTTTTTTTGTTAGTGGAACACCCCCTTGAGGTGTTGCCCACATAATTTTGTGAGAGTGGAGCAATAAAAAATCCAAGGACACATTTGTACAGTTTTCCACAAATTCATTTAATTCATGTGTGGGTCTACGCAGCCCTTTAGGCTCCACATATACGTTAGTATGTTATTTTTTTTTTCAACGGCATGTCTGTGTGTTTGCATAATTGTTAACTTGTGTCAGGTGGGCAAAATTGTTACCATAAAGAGTGATAGTTCACTCCAGCAGAAACAACACCCCAAGTGGGGCCAAGGATGGTCTGACGGAAGAGGGAAAAATTTCGGAGGGAGAGGGGGAGGGGGAGGGGAAGAGAGAGAGAAGAGGGATGGATGGTTTGACAGAAGAGAGAGGGAGGGAAAAAGTAAGAGGGAGGGAGGGAAAAACTTCACTCACACACTTTTTTTTTACACTTTAACAATATTTTAACGATGCCACTACAACACTTTTTAACTTAACAACATATTTTGTCATAACAACACATAAATGAGACCATTTTTACACTTTTGTGTCATATAACAACACATTTTTAACTTCACCACTAAAAATGGCCTATAAGTGTGCCTGCAATTGTGGGCAGTGGCAGCAGCATTGCCTTGGGGCACTTATATGCTTTGCTCTTTTATCCAGTCAAATAATTTATCTCCAAAACTTGTGGAAATGGGGATCCCCGAATCCATTTCCACTACACAACGCACTAGAGGATCCCGAATCCATTGCGGACTACTTCGTCATTGGTATTTTTTCGCCTTTGGTGATTTTTCATCAAATTTATTATTTGTTTATTATTTTTGGATGTTTATATCTTCCTTTATTTTTAAAAAAAATTAAAAATTAGGTGTGTATATAGCTACCTCTACCTCTATTTTTTTTTAAAATTGTTAAAATGTTTAAAAAATTGACTAAAGACAAAAAAATACGCAACTATGTACAACTTTTTTATCTCAAAAATTTATCCCAAAACTAACACCAAAATAAATAATTTCCTTAAAAATGGGGAAAATCTAGTCTAACACATATGCTGAGAGATTATTCAGTATTCAGTACCCCAAGCCTCTCCCCACACCTGACCACATACTTGTAAATAGAATTTATAGACTTAGTCTTGGACCCCACATAAATGTGTGATGGAGAAGAAGCATGGGGCACCGGGGCATTGAATAATTTTTCCAAGGCACATGGGAAAAATTATTTAGTGGGTCTCAATCAACTGCTCCCTATTCTGGTCTAAGCTTATCCAACAGCACTTAATAATCTCTGTGTCACCCATGTGGCCCAACGGCCCCAACCAGGTCAATCATCAATGACAGTTAAAAATTTCAAGTAATTACTCGACAAAAACATACTAGTATTTGTCTTTCATTTCCTACCAGAAATACATAATAAGAATCATACAAATTTGGCCCACTGATTACAAATTCCGAGTAAATTCTGTATTTTCTCAGTATGTAGCACTGCTAAATAAAATTAATCTATCTATCACCCCACTTTTTCAATATTCATGCAAGTCTGTTTCAAAACTTCTAGAGAGTGTTTAACTGTTTGTATGTTCGTGTGTGGCCATAGCAACACTGTAGTACCTCCGTCCCAAAAAATTGACAAGAACGGAAAACGAAAACTTGAAAATAATACTACATCATCTTTGTTCGAACAAATCGGAGTATCAATCTTTTTGCTCAACGAGTTATTTCATATTATCAAAAAAATAAGATTGGATTTTTCGTGATAAAAATGCATTTTTTAGTTCTCGATTTACGAAAAAACCCGTATCGTATCAAAAATCGAGATCCGAAGGAGAAAACCGTACCGAGAATGAGCATAGCATCAGGAAGAGCGCCTAAAATGGGAAGGAAGAGTCCACCGATAATCCCAGGCCCTAGAATCTCCAACAAGAGCTCGCTCCCATGGGACAGGTAGGTGGCGGCGATGAACATGAGGTAACCGTAGACAAGGATTAGGAACAGGTTACCGACTATGGTGGTGGTGCAGGGCAAGAAATCGTACGTCTGGTCACATGACGAGTCAGCCGCACCGAAGGATTTAAGGCGGAGGAGCAGCGGATTAGCACTAAAGCCACCGTTGCTGACGCCGTCGGAGACGAGATCTGCGCCGTCGGAGACGAGACGGGCGCAGGCGACGCCGCAGAGGAGGAGGAGGAGGAAGGAGAGCAGTGGTTTGTAAGCCATGGTGGGTGGCGGAAGGTTTGCTGTTGATTAGTTAGTGGGGTGGGGAGTGAAGGATGCGGATATACATATGTGTGTGTGTATGTATAGGTGGGGGACAGGAAAAGAGTGTCTGATCCGTGTGGAGAGAGATTGATTGCCTGATGCGTGGAGGATGGGAGGAGGTGAGACGGTTCAATTCTTGTAGGCTAAATTTCACTAACCTCTCCCTGATGTTTTCTGACAAATGAAAGGACCTCCCCTGAGGTTTCTGAAATTATAATAATGACCCCCTTGGTTTTCAAACCATTACTACTACCAAGATTTCTCTTCCATTAACTTAAATCACTTACGCCCTGTTTGTTAAAGGGATATGTATATGAGGGGGGAAGGGGATATAATAAGAGGGGGATATAGGGGTGGATATGGTTAGAGGGGTATTATTTTATAAGGGGAGATTAAAAGTTATTGTGTTTGTTTTGTTGTTGTAGAAGAGGGATATAAGAGGTTGGATAATGTAAAGTTTCTAATTTGTCCCAAGTAAATAAATCAAAAAAAAAAGAAAAGAAAAATGGCAATTGGTGAGGTGTGGGGCTACTGGGGCATGTGGCAGTGGAAGAGTTTGGCTTTGGCCTCACCCATCTCTCTCTGCGTCAGGTATGGCAGTGGTGGGGCCATGGGTTAATGGGTAAATGGGAGCCAGATATAATATAGAGAGGGTGGGGGTGCCTATAAATAATCCCTCTGTGGAGGGATATACATATCCCAACCAAATCATATCCGGGTGGGGAAATGCAAACAAACACAGCATATGTTCAAGCTGGATATGTATATCCCCCTCTTCTCTATATCCCCCTTCTATATACCCCTGCCAAACAGGGCGTTACGCCTTACGGTGTTAAATGTAGCTCTTCAAAGACAAAAATGCCCTTCAAAGTATATTATACTCCTTTTCTTTTGATTTTATCATCATCTCTGGTTCTTTTTCTTTTTGCTTGTGTTATTTCATGAGATAATGGTGATTTAGCCTTCCTTTTTTAATTATTTTTTTTATAATTTTTTTTTTTCTTTTTGCTTGTGTTATTTCATGAGATAATGGTGATTTAGCCTTCCTTTTTTAATTATTTTTTTTATAATTTATTTGTTAATTTTAAGTCAATTTATTTTTGAATTAGGTAATCGTATTTATTTCTAGAAATTATAAAAGTATCACCAAAGTTTCAAAATGTATGCTCAAGGATTTTTTTTTTGTTATAAAATCTCACATCCAATCAAAACATTTAATCATGAATTTTGTAATAATATTTTGAAAAAGAAACCCAAGATGTATTTTGTGTCACGTGAATGGAGAATTTATAATATTCAATCCCAACCAACTACTAATGTCATGGACTCTTCTCATTAGAGTTGAATACATAACCTCATTTCTACAACTATCAAATTGCTTCAATTTTTGTTTAAAAAATATGAGTTTCAATATGTTGATAATTTATGCAATGTATAATTTGGTTTCACACGACGGCCTGGGGATCAAAATATGGAAACCGACCAAGTTAAGTTCCAATCTAGGTTAGTATTCATTTTTACTCACTAAGCTTGAACTACTACAATATTTAATTTTTTTAAAATTCAAAATTGACCCGATTCAAACAATAATAATTTGTTAAATATCTTTTCTTCTTTTTTTTTTGGAACATTTAGCTCTCTAAGCTTCACTTTCACTACATGTTTTGCCTAAGTTATTTATTGGGATTACATTTGTCTTTCTAATCTCCTCTCAAGTTTGATTCATATTCTTATATTTTTTTTATTCCTCTCATTGAAATTTTTTTCCACTACCGAGTTATGCATTGTAGTTGATTTCTCAGCCATCTAATTCCACGTGGTATCTTTTTGGATCCGGGGGGCCTGTAGGTGACTGAGCTCACTATATGTGTGTAGTGAACTCTCTCTGCCGTCTGATCTGAAATCAACGGTCCGGATAAATTGGAGTTAAAATAAATGTAGAAGTGCATTTTTTTAAAGTGTAAGGCGATCCGGACCGTTGATCTCTGATCGGATGGCGAAAAAATTTTTTCCACTACTGACTCACTACAAGAGGCCCCCCGATCGAATTGCTCTATGTCTCAGTGTGTTTGTTTGTCTGAAGTCTTAGTAGAACTATCGTGACAGCTGTTTATTGACAACTTACATATGGTTCTACGACATCTAAGCATGTAATTAACTCCTCTTTTGTGCATCTTTCATTTGATATGGATTTATTATTTGTCTCGCTCATGTGCAATATGTTTCTTTTTTCTTCTTTTTTTCAACCGAATTAGATGCATCCTGTGGATTGTAATCTTTATTGCATTAATGAACTTCTTACCCAAAATGAATTTGTGATGGCGAAATGTGTTCAGACACCATGTGAGTGGTGATAATTAGTACAATTCATTTCATAAAAAGAGGTGGACCGCACTCATTTATTTTCTTTCCAATTAAAATTTTACGCACTAAAGCAAGACTCATTTATTCCAAATATATGGACAGGACCATCATTTACATAGCAATGCATATCTGCAATTTCCTTACTTCTTTAAGAAAAATATTAAAAGATACCTTCCATATATACCTAATAATGTGGGAGTATTTACCTTCCACATGCAATTAACGGTCTGTTTTGATGACGTATTGATTTTGAGAGGATTAAATTGAGAGAATAAAATAGTAGGGGAGATTAAATAGGAATGGTGGACCTAAATTGATATGACGGTTAAGAAGAGGGATTAAATAGTCCATGGATGAGAGATAAAAAAAAAATGGGGGATAAGGAGGATGGATGATGTAAAATCATGTCAAAAGACTTTCTTACATTTGGTAATGCATATATTAGATCATGTATTTATATAATTATATAAATACCAAAATTAATTATTTTTATTATATTTGTCAAAAATTATGTTATAATGGAATAATTCATTTAAATATTCTTTTATAGTATAAATATTATTTAACTCAACAAGTCAACAAGTGAACAATATAAAATTCAAAAGTATAATTTTTTTTTTAGATCTCTATTAGTAGATTAATTTGGCCAAAAAAAATAAAAAAATTATATCCGGAAGTACTTTATTTTTTGATCCAAAGGATATTGCAAAGCAACTCACTAAATCAACAACGTAAAAATTCTAAAGTATAAAATCTTTCAATATTTTTATATTGAATTAAATATCTCTATTAGTAGTTTTAAAAAAATTATGCCCGGAAGTACTTAATTTTTTGATGTGAAAGAAATTGTATGGGGTAGGGAGGTAAATTAGTTGGGCAGGGATGTTCCACTAAGGTGTTTTTTTGAAAAAATTGGGTTTTCACGGGTTTTTTATGTGATGTATTGTAAGAAATGACCTGTCTCGGTTTTTAAAAAAAATAATTTTTTTGTTAGTGGAACACCCCCAATTAGAGAGCTGAGCGAAGCAGGGGCGTTTGGCTTGCCAGACGAGGTATATGGAGGGGAAGGGGGACTAATTACCCTAAACCCCCCTCATCCCTCTTGTATCTACTGCATCAAAACAGGCCCTAAGGCGTCGTTTGGATGATGTACAAGGGACCCCCACTAAATTCATTTCATAAAAAGGGGGGACCGAGGAGTTTAGCTCATTTATGCTTTGGCAATTAAAAACGCCCCGACTAAATAGCCGCCAAATATGAGGAGTTTAGTCCGGCCTCTCATCCTCCCCCTTTACCTTCCTACCCTCCTTAATAAATCTGAGTATGTTTAGCCAATAAAAAAAATTTGCTTAGCTAAAAATTGGTGCTATTGTTTGACTAGGAACAATGAAAAAAAAGAAAGAATTGTAATAAAAAAAATTTCTTAGCTAATAAATCTGAGTATGTTTAAAATCCAATAAAAAAATTTGCTTAGCTAAAAATTGGTGCTATTGTTTGACTAGGAACAATGAAAAAAAAAGAAAGAATTGTAATAAAAAAATTTGTTAGCTAATAAATCTTAGTATGTTTAGCCAATAAAAAAAAGTTTGCTTAGCTAAAAATTGGTTATCAATCTGAGTATGTTTCGAAATATGTACATAAAAAAAAATGCTTAGCTAATAAAATCGTGATTAGGAGTTTGGCCAATTATGGCAAACAAAAATTGAAGTAGTTAAAATATTTACCAAAGGATATAAAATCAATTTGGTTAAATTATGGCAAAAAAAAAATCATTTTTTGTATTTATATAATTATTTAATTGCATGGGCATTGACAAGGGTAAAATAGTCGTTTTTAGGTTTTTACATCATCCACCCTCCTTATCCCTCCTTTTTCATCCTTCATCCAAACCATGGACTATTTTAATCCTCCCTTCTTCACTGGGGGGAAGGGGGACTAATTACTATTTACCCCCCTCATCCCTCTTGTATCTACTGCATCAAAACATGCCCTAAATGTGTTGGATGCAACAACTATTTACAAGTGTGTATCTTTATCTCTTAGAGCATCAATAAATTTCTAATCAGGTATATTCTACAATTCGTCAAATTTTTAAGATCTGAACCGTCCAATGTGTTTAAAATATGTTTTTAAGTGTCCCCGTGAAAATTCATAAAAAAAAAAAACCGGGAAAGGCATGATTCGATAAGTTTTTGATAAAAACTATATATATATATACATTTTTATCAAAAACTGATCGGATCAAGTCATTTCCGGTATTTTTTTCACTAATTTCTTGTGGAGACCTTTAAAAATACATTTTAAATACATTGGACGGTTTGGATCATAAAAATTTGATCGGGAAATTGGAGTCCGTGATGGGAAGTTTAATACTTAGAGCATCTCCAACCCAATATTTTCTTTTAAAGAATCAAAATATTATTGTTTATTTAAAAAATGAATTTGAAGAGTGTTACTAATCACTTAAATTTCAACCACAATTTTTCATTTTCAAATAAGACATTGAAAATTCAATTATCTTTTGTCTTTATCCAACTTGAAATTACCAAATTGCCCTTCATATTAAAAAGTGACTCATGAGATAAGGGCAATTTGGTAATTTCAAGTGAATAAAAACAAAAAAAAGGAGTGTTTGGGAATAAAAGGGGTGTGTGAAAATTATTTTCCTTTTTTTTAACATTAACCAAAAAAATTGAATACAGGTCTCATTTTAATGATATTGTTAATATCTTCCTAATTGTGTTAATTTTATCACTATTGGATCACAATGTTAAAAGTTATACATGTTTTATTGTGCAAATAGATATGAAGAACATCTCGATAATTTGGAGGAGTCTCCGTAAATGAAGAATCAAAATGAAGCATCGTTAGACATGTGGAATTCTTCATTTTGTAGATTTGAAGAATGGAATTAAAGATTTGAAGTATGGTTGGAGATGCTCGTAGGGGAAACTAATGAGGTTCATGCCTTGTATTGCAACACGGTAACGCAATTTGTAGTTATCTTTTCTCCAAACATAGATCGAGATTAGTTGTTTAAAGTTTTTTTCTCTTGTCAAAAGGAAACATAATGTCCGGTTTGAGTCTCAAGACCCAGTTTCTAAATTATTACTCAATCACTATCCCTATTTTTTTCATCATTAACCTCTATTTTAATTATTATTCTAATTTCTCTCTCTCTCTCTCTCTCTCCTAATCATACACTGAACAAGATGAATGGTTGTCTAGGTTTAGAATCCTCATTTACTGTACTAATTAAGTCCAGTATTGGAAAATGATATGGGTACACGACATTTGCACACCAGAGTGATGTGGCAGATAAGGAGAAACCCAATGTGTGGCCCACCTAAAATGATAAGTTTCTCCTTATCCGCAACATCACATTGGTATACATGTGGTGTGCAAGTGTAGTGTGCCCCTAGCATTTTTTTTTTGAACGGAGTGTACCCATAGCATTGTTTCCATTATTTGTTGTTTTTGTTTAAAGTGCAAAAGAAAAGTTACTGTAGAAGAGAAATGGGAAAATATCCTGGCTTTTCAGGGGCATATCGGACAATATGGGTGTCGGGCAATTTTGTTTTGTTTCCTTTTTTTTTGAACAGACGGTATCGGGCAATTGGAGTTTAATGAAAGGACAAATAGCAGGGGTCCCAGCTGCACGGAGATATTATTTAGTGGTCCCACCACTGAGTAGTTTTTGACCCTTTTATCCTCTTCCTGCCAGGTGTATGAGCTGGTCTAATAGAGTAGGACTACAAACGAATAGAGTTGCATTTGGCTCGAGTCTTTAAGGCTCGGTTCAGCTCGATAAGTAATTGATTTGAGCTAAAACTTAATTTTTAGGCTCATTTAGTTAATAAGCTTGCTAAAACACGGCTCAACTTGCAAAAGTTCGGCTCGATTGTATGGCTCAGATAAATTACTTGAGCTCGAGCTTGATTTTTCAGCTCGCTTACTTAACTACCGAGTTTAAACACTATAAAGCTGTATCAGGTCGATTCCTTTGCACCCCTATCTGTTAAGGCCTCATTTGGGTAAAAAACTTAATCCAGATTATTGGTTTTTTGTTAAATAATCCAAAAAATCGGTTTGGTTTTTTCTTAAACTTAATCCAGATTATTCCCTCCTTTGGCTAATAATCCAGATTATGGATTATTGGATTATTCGTTTGTCCTTATTCAAAAATTTTGAGTTCTGACCATAATTTTATACTTGTTAGATTCGTCTCGTCGAGAGGAATCCAGAAACCACAAAATCTTGATGCAAAACTAATGAATGCAAAAAAAATTTGAATAAGGACAAACGAATAATCTGGATTATTGGATTATTACCCAAAGCACTCTGGTTTTTTGGATTAAGATTATTACCCAAAGCACTCTGGTTTTTTGTACCCCAAAAAACCAAAAATCTGGATTAAGTTTTTTACCCAAAGGAGGCCTAAGTCATGACTTTTGCGCCTTTATTTATTAGTGTAGGAGTAATTATTGTAAAAGGGAACAACTGAAAGTGGCGATAAAGTTAAAGATTAGGTTGCTAAACGTATTATTAATCGATAAACCTTGGGTACAGAAAAAATGGGACAGAAATGGTACAGATTGCATTTGGGAACCCACTTTTAGGTCCCACACGAGTGATCCGAACCGTTCAGTATTCTTAAAACATTTTCCAGAGGGGGCCCACAAAAAATCAGCTCAATCGGACGGTTAGAAGTGCTTGAACCAAAGTCTCACCGTTTCAAAGCAAAACTTAATGAACGGTTCAGATCACTAGTGTGGGACCCAAAAGTGGGTCCCCGAACACGATCTGTACCATTTCTATCCCATTTTTCCTGTACCCTCAGCAGCGTCCCAAAGAGGCTAGACGCGTAAAAGTAACCGGATATGACGCGACGGATAATCAACTAGTACTTGGATACATCATCTCTTGCAAGAGCAACGCTACGGAAACAGGGGTGCTGCGAAGCGTATAGTGCAGTAGATTTCGGCGCCACGCCGGCATCGTCCAACGATCGGAGACGTCCACCGCGTAGAACTCGTCGAGTACTTCAAGTATACCAAAAATCAACTTGATCGGATATCGTTAAGTGCCTCATCGGAACACGTATAAGTTGAACAAAATTGGAACATTTATGTCTTGAAACGGGTTCAATGGTTTTCATCCAGTGTTTCAAGACATAAATGTTCCATTTTTTTTCAACTTATACGTGTTCCGATGAGACACTTAACGATATCCGATCAAGTTGATTTTTGGTGCACTTGTAGTACTTGACGAGGTCTACGCGGTGGACGTCTCCAATCGTCGGGACGATGCCGGAGTGGCGCTGCAATCCGCCGCACAGCACGGGGCTGTGCAACATCTCCCCCGGTTCCCAACTCTACGGTGGCGAACGCAAAATGGATTTGGGGTTGATGATGTGTATTTCATGCACAAAAGGTGGTGTTGTGCACCATTCGAGCCGTTCGTTGCTTGGATGAACGATCTAACACCTGCTGTGCATGACAACAACCCCATGTCCACGCAGAATTCTTAATATACAAAAAAAAATTTTAAAAATTTGCTTAAAAAAAAAAAAAATTGCTTAAAAAAAAAAAAAATTAATATTTTTATTATGTACTAGTATTAATTTTCATAAATCAAAATCAAAATATAATAAAAATAAATATAATAATTTGCTCACCACACACGCCCTCCCCATTTACCACCATTCTTCCTTTACAACATATGTTCCTTCAGTAAACTCTGCTTAAACATTCACCCAACAAAAAACCCATACCAGAAAGAGAAAAGTTTACTGATCAAAAAAAAAAGAAAGAGAAAAGTTTCATTCATATAAAAGTAAAGGTCAGAATCTATGTAATGATATACAAGCAACCAGCTAAAAAATTAAACTATCTTTTTTGTTTGTTAAAAAAAAAAAAAAAAAAAAAAGGCAAAGAAAAAAACAAATAAATTGAAGGAGCCTCTATTGCCTGCAACTAATTTTGGTTTTTTGGTTTTTCTATTTTGTCCTTATTAAAAAAAAAATTGCATTCGTTAGTTTTGCAGAGATCAAGATTTTGTTTTGATTCCGTCGAGATTTTGTATAAATTTATGGTCAAAACTCAATTTTTTTTTAATAAAACCAAAATAGGTGGATTATTAATGGCCTCCTTTGGATAAAAAAACCGGATTATCTCTCTATACCAATCGCATGAACCCAGGGTCCCAAGTCCACTTACAAACCCCTCTGCTTTTTCTTTTCAAACCCATCTCTTCATATTCCAGTCACCATCCTTCACAGTCTGAGATGTGAAGTCACAATCTACTTTTCAACCATGAGTATGTGCGGGGATGTTTTCTGGAAAGGCATGTTCTAAATGAAACCGGCTCCTCCTCCCCAGTGCCCTGCCTCTCCGGTCTCGAATCTTTTGGGCTTATCCTGAGGTCACAACATTGAAACCGTTCACGTTGTAGATTTTGTCGAAAACTTCAATTACATTCGAAATCATTTTGATCGAAAACCGATCAATACCTGATTGACACAAATTTATATTAAAAAACCAAGCGCAAACGGATTCAAATCTAGTGTCGATGATATATAAATTTTCAATATAAATGGGTGCTGATTCCGATCCACATAGTTTTGATGTGGCTTGACTTCTCATTGAGTTCTATAACGTGAATGGTTTCGATTATTGTTATAGGTCTTTGATGGGCCCACAAAATACAAAGCTGGATATCGAAGAGGAGCCGGTTCGTGTGAAACACCATATGGATATTCCTAATACGTGGGAATCTACAAATTAGCTTTAAGATATATACAGAAAAATGAGAAAATGCCAATGGAGAGGAATTGGAAGGCACTATCAAAGTTTTCATGTATTTGTCTTTTGGTCAACATGGACTATTATAGCCTAATGTGACGGTAGTCAATAAACCCATTATTTAGGAAAACTGTACGGAAACATGAATAAAGATAATAATATATAGTCAAATTTTTGGCCAAAAAAGTGCATACAAATATGAATACTGCTGCCAATATTAATTGCATTTAGCTAGGGTTGATATTTACTAATAAATGCAGATAGGAAGAGATAGGAACTTAGGAAGAGATTTCCAAGCTACGTTTTTAGTAGCCAGGATCATGAATGTTGAGGGCAAAGATATTTATCGGGTTCATGTTTTAGCGGGTGGATGTTTTGATACCAACTATAACGCTTTACACCAAGAGGGGTAATATAACCTGTCTAAATGAAGATTAAGTAACACTCTATACTAAGTATCTATCCACGAACATAAGACAAAGTCGGCTTAGTAGTTTCGTACAACCAGCTTCTAAGACAAAATAAACAAAAGAGAGCTATATAGGAAGAGTTATGCGTCCCCAAATTCCATATGTTACAAACTTCTCTCCAAAAATATACCATAATTTTGTCTCATCCATCAATTTTGTCCCACGAGAGAGAGAGAGAGAGGGAGAGAGAAGCGTTGTGGGGTAAGCGACGGGTCCCGTGCTTGCCTCCAAAAGTTGTATCTCAGAGTGCTTAACCCCAAGCGTAGGGCTATGTAGTCGATTGCAAGTATATACTCGGAAAGTCCGAGGTCGAACCACAGAGAACGGTTTTATGGAGTGAAGTGGCCTATCGATCTATTCAGTGTTTTTTCGGCTGTGGGTAGCCAACCCTTTTGTTTCTTGATTTTTGGTAATTTTAAAAACTAGGATTTTCAACTTTAGACTAAAAATATGGATTTGTTTGAAATTAAATTAAGAAGGCTCGGGCCAAGGTTCACACCACCTATAGTCTAAGTAAATTTATAAATCTCACAATTTAACGCGATCGAGCTACACGGTAATTGTGTACTCTCTCGGAAGATAATTCAATGAAATCATTTTTTTTTCTTTTTAGTGTTTTGTTTAACCAAGGCTTGATCAGAAATTTGTTAAACCCTCAAAGTGACATCGATTTAAGCATTATGCGTGCCAATGTTTTTGTCGACGCAAAATCAAAAACATAACAACTTTGAGTTTTAAAACGATAGCTACAAGCCCGGATTAAACATAAACAAACTTTGTTAGCACGGGTGTGAGAATTTTAAATCTACGTAGGCCATAGAGTGATGATCACCCTAGGCCGGGCCTTAACGACTACTCCTCCATAAAAGATGAGTGTGCCAAGAAAATGATGAAAATTAAACTAAACATAATTCTTAAACCAAGAAATTGAGAAGCAATTTCTGAGATGAGAAATTTAAAAGTACGAACTTGAAACTCTGAAAATTAACACAACGGAAATAAATTACAAGATTTACCTAGCACAAATTCTTGAATTGAACTCTTCTTGAAAACTTGGAGATTGCAAATTGAGAAAACAGAAGAAGAAAACTACTGAAGTAGACAGTAAAGCAAGGAGAAAATGAACAAGGGAATTTGGCGGAAAGAGAGTGAACTTGATTTTCTTCCTACTGGTCTGCTCCTCCCTTTCAATCCTAAGCATGCAGCAAAGCTGCTCTTGTTATAGGCCAACAAGAGAAGACGAACATTCATTTTTTGCTCCTGCCATGTGAGATTTTTTAGAGCAAGTAGCCAATGTCAATGAATTCCATTTACTCCCATCAGGAATGGAGTCCATGGGATTGATTTAATAATCAATTAGTGGGCCACTGAAATTACTTTTCGTTGAAAATCAATTGCAGAGCTCTAGTAAGATTTGAATAATCAGCTCCATCGGGTCTGCGATCACCTCGACTAATTCTCAAAACGGAGTCCAATTGGAGCGCCGGAACAGTCAAATTTCTCCTTTTAATTCCGGGAATAAAATGGTATAACTCTTGTAATTTTTGTGCTTGGCATGTGTTTCGTAGGGTGAAACAAGATATCATCCGGACTCCGCGATATTCATTTCCATTTATGGATTCCCAGCGGCCCTATTAACTTCTTGCCATCCACTCTTCTGACTTTCTTTTCCTCATTTGCATTTTTTTTTCTTCATGGAGTTATTGCCTTGGAAAATTATCCAGTGTGGCACGTCACACCTCTGCACAGCATCGAATGCACCATTTTTATCCCGTTTTCTCCTGAAACACTCAAAACATACCTTATGCACAATATCTTATAAAAATTAATAATAAACATAATAATAAGATCAAACTTGAGGACTTAAGCCCACTAATATTTACATATTTGTGTGCTTATCATCCCGTCACGGGGGTTGTCAGAGCCATACTCACTTTTGTCGCCTAAACACTAACTGACTAGTGACTATACAGTATACACAAATGTCCCGGTTTTCTTTTTCTATTTTTTATTATTATTAAGGGTATTTTTGTCTAGTATTGTCCTTGAGCCCTCAAACATTTCCTATCAATGTATTGGAGGCCTTAAAATAAGTTAGGCTGGACTTAACACCCATTAAAGCCCCAAACTTGGCCTTTAAACCAATTTTTTGTTTTCATAAACAATAAGTAAGCAACAACTTTTCAAGAAGCCCTAGGGTTGCTTCCCTCGCAACAAGGAATTTTGACAATACCGTGACCCTGTGAACCAACGAATTTCCAACAGTTTGTATACCCTGTTTGTGTACAACAAACAGACAATTTATATACCCTTCTTGTGTACATCAAGAAGAAAACTAATCCAACAAGCATTAGAGCTATGGCATGCCCTTGAAGCAAAAACATGTTTACCAAACTTTTCAAGCAACTTGATCCATATCCAAAATCATCAAAATATTCTAGCATTTGCAGAAAAAGTATAAGCACAAGATTTATTGGCTTGCCTCTTCAATGAAACAACACAATTACCTTATAGGTTCAAAAGACAAAAGCGAAAAGCCCCCTTCTCAATCTTGAGATGGAGACACGTCCCCCGAATGAAGAATAAGAATATGAATGATACAACACTTAGTATAGTTCATGCTCCAACTTATGTTGCAATGCAAATAAAATGCATGATCAGGTCTAACATTCACTCTTAATTCTTAATCTCTATCTCCACACATGGAACCAGATGCAACCAATGCAATGAAGTGCTAAATAATGTGTCTCCATGCTCCAAAGATGACTCAAAGTAATTAGATATATACAAAAATTCTAAGAATTTAGACTTTAGTCACTTTACCCATGACCTAGGTGCACTCTTTTGGCCATATCTAAAAGAATAACGTGAATTTAATAAGAAAAAAGATATAGGCACCAACATTTGTACCAATAATTGCACAAACTCTCATGGTATATGCGGGACTCAAGTATGAGTGATAGGTCTCACATATCTCATGTGAAAGAGTTTGTGCCATTGTTATACAAGTATGAATACTATGACCAACATTGTATTTAGGTAAGGTTGATATTTACTAATAGGCAAATGCTAACCAGAGCTATATAGCACCGGTTATGTGGACCCTTCCGTCTGAGTATACTCCATTACCAAGACAAAACTCATCACAGTGACAGAACCTTTTGTTCCAACAGTACTTTTGGGCACTTTATATTTTTGCCCTTAGTTTTCTTAGCAATAGCTGTAACGCCCCGAATTTCGGAAACGTTAATAAAACATTTTTCAAATAATTTATCTGATAAAAACTCATAAATTGATTAACAACATAAATTTTGTCTTATTACAACTAATTGAAATTTTGAATAAAGAGGTCTAACATAGAGTTACAACTTCGAATTAAAGCTTTTGAAAATAAACAGAGCATCTACAATAAGAAAATCGAGGCTTCGTTTGATTCACTTTACATAACATCTTCCTCTTTGACTTGATACGGCTCCTCTGCTCCGTCTTCTATACCCGGCGTACGAATACCAGAGTACATAGTACCGTGAGCATAAAACGCTCAGTAGATATATCCTACACCTACTTAACCCACACGTATCTAGCACATAAGTATGGATAATGAACAAGATAGATGGAACAATAATATTCATTTTATGCACATAAGCATGAATAATCAATAAGTTAAATGTAATCAAAATCTTCACTTTATTACTATCCATCAACCTATGTGATAACTAAGATTCCATCCTCAGAAATCTTTCTTACCCGATAACCTCCAGCGTAAGGCAACTGGTGTGATTCGACTCCCCCTTGTAAATTAAGGCCTGGATGAGAGCAAAGTTAGCTACTTGGGTCTCTCCCACCCGCAACCACACAAGGAATGAATAAGACTTCACCGGGTTGTGACACAAACACGCTGCCCCGGGTTGTGACGCAGACACAATGCCACCCTTATAACCAAACCGTTCAGGAGCCAATCACCACCGTGCCTTACTTAGGGTTTCGTAATCTCAATATCCAGAATCCAAACCAATCATTTCTCTTCAGGGCCCACAAAGGTCACCCTCACAACAAGGTCCAACCCGTGCACCCCTTTACTCATCATCGTATCTCATAATTGTTTTTCCATCATTACCTAATCATCGTCTACAATAAATTTCTCGCGGTCCATAACCAACCCAGTGATCCTATTGTCCAATCTAAAATCATGTACCAACTTTAATAGCAATATAAGCACTGTATCAAAACCAAACCAATAATCAATTTGAACATAAGAAAATGAAGGACAGCACACAAATCGTATTTTAAATGCAAAATGTAACATTTGTCCAAAGTTTCTAAAATCATAAATAATGAACAAAGTCTCGTTAGCTTTTTGTTTGATAATAGTCAAGCAACAACAAAAATAATAATTAAACAAAATGCTAGTGCCCAATAGGAACTAGGAACACCCAGGTGTCCTCACAGAGTTACCAAAATCAATTTAAATATCGGTGGAGAAGAAATTAGGCTACTCGGCCGATTGGTTTTGGGTTTGTTCCGTCATTTTTGACATTTCAAGCTACGGTGTTTCGTTCATTTCTCAATTAAACATCAATTTAAACACATAAAAGGGTTCGGTAGGATAAACCTACCTTAACTCCTGCAGATGTAGCTAAATCGGAGTGGTTTGGATGGAACACGTTGACGTCAGTGTCGGTGGGATTTCTTCTTCTCCGGAACTTCTTCTTCTCCTCTAACTCTCTCTGTTCACCTCTCTTTTTCTTTCTTCCTATCCTTTCACCTATTATGACTATATAACTAGCAATATCAAGAGGAGGCAGAAGTCTGCCATGGCTTTTAATGGCATAGGGACGTCCATTACCTGCATGCCTAATCCACACCACCATTCCTTATCATGTTCCTGCTGCAACCTCTTTAATCTTTTCTTTTTTTTTAGATAATATATAAATATGTATACACTTTTATATGGATACTACATGTACATATTCACAATATCGGTATTGTACATAAACACTCCCAGGCGCGTGCATACTTGAACACATACGATATTCGTAAATATGCAAATTACATAAAATGAACTAAGAATTTTATAAATCACAATTTATATATACATATATTTATTTTTTGATACCGCGCGTTCGGAAATTTGGATCTTTATAAATATACTTAATCGAAAATAGTTTAGCCTATAAATAAAATAGGATAAAAAATTGGGTCGTTACAATAGCAACACTAACATAAAAGAGTAATTTGCAGGCCTTTTTCCCTCTTTACCACTTTTGGGTTCCATTTCTCCCTTTCTACTTCATTTTCTCAAGTACTCTGTCTGAGCTCCAAAATGAAAAGCCTCCAAAACCCAGTCGATGACTAATCATCAATCTTCACTGACCGTCTCTCGCCATCATCTCAGATACACACGATGCTTTTATAATTAGTTTTTTTTTTTTTGGCACCATTCATAAGATCTCAGTGAGTAGTGAGTACTTTGGAACGATAAAAAAAATTCAAAAAATTAAAAGAAATATAATTTTTTTAAATTCAAAATGAAACTATTTTTCGTAGGGAGCAATTAAGTTGGAACAGAGGAAGTAACAAACAAAAAAGTTCAATTTTTTTTAAAAGGAATACAAGTTTTTTTGAAATTCAAAATGACACGACTTTTTGTTGGGAGCAATTAAGTTGGATCATTGGAAGCAAAAAAAAAAGAAAAGAAAAAAGAAAGGCTAAATTTGAAAGGGTAAATTTGGAAAAGAAATAGATAGTACATGTGGCTCTCAAAGGTTTGGTGATGAGTACCAAACGAATAGAAATTTCAAAACTGGTAATGACAGGTCGGCAAGGAAAAGACACAAAGTTAACAAATTCTACACAGTTGACAATGTTAAACGGTGCTTTATAGCACCTGTTAGCGGAACCGATACTAATAAATGCAGATAAGAACTTTGGCGGCATATGATTGTCGCGGGTGGGGTGTCAACCTTTTTGGGTCGCCTCCTCGCATTGTGATGCCTTTCGCCTTGGCCCCTTAAATCTTTGTAATTTGTTTTCAAAGATTTATAAAATTCTCATCTTGGCTGTTCAAAAAAAATAAATGCAGATAAGAAGAGATAGGAACTTAGGAAGAGACTTCCAAGTTACTTTTTTCCTTTAGGATCAGAAGGTTTAGCGCAAAGATATTTATCGAACTCATTGTTTTAGTGGGAGAATTATGATGCCATTTCATGCATTCCCTGTTAAAGGCCATCAACACCTTTTGGACATATTCAATGGAATTTATTTTAATTATAATAACATCATCTCTCAAGAGAGTACTATTTATTCACTATGTTTCTTTTTAATTGTTGAGTATTCTATTTTGGGTTATTCCTTAATAAGTATGTGTTTTGAAAACTTAATAGGTAAAAATTTTTACAACTATTGTTTTGTCATTTTGAAAAGTTTATGAGCAAAAAGTTAATAGGTAAAAGTAGATGATAATTTTGGAAAGTAGAGCTAAAAATTGATGTGAAAAATATAAAGTGAAAGTAAAAATTGATGTAAAATGAGTAATTGTGATATTTTTTAATAAGTTAGATGTACAAAGTAATACACTTAAAAAGAGACAGGGGAGTAAAACATTACGCGGAGTAACCGATTGGATAGCATAAAAATGAAGTTTTAGACCCAAACCACTGGATGACTACCCCAGTCTTACGTCGATTGTCGGCAAAACGAGTGAAGTAGGGGAGTAAAAGGAAACCTGGAGGCTAGACATAAAAGTATTGACGTGGCGAATTAATCACCTAGTACTATGATACACGTAGCGGACACAGAATTTTAGTGCGATGGGACTAAGGGGGTGTTCCACTAACCCAGTTTTTTGAAAAAATTGATTTTCACGGGTTTTTATGTAATCTGTTGTGGTGAGAGAATGATCTGTCTCGGTGTTTGAAAAAAACAATTTTTTGTTAGTGAAACACCTCCTGAATTAGAGTATATACTTCTTCCACTTCAAAATTTTAGTCCATGTTATTATTCTAACTTGATATAAAAAGATTTATATATTGTAAGTAATACTTTATATATGCACTATGGATCTGATTTAATTCTCAATTCCTTTTATTTAATAATCTTTTTTGAAAATCTTAAAAAATACTATTATAGATATTGACAGTTGAAAAGAGAGTCGAAAAAGTGGAAGTGGACTAAAATTTTGGGACGGAGGGAGTATATTCAACGACAGAATATCATCTTTATATGCTACAATAATAAAATAATTTTGGAGGGAGGGACCTTTATTCATATTTTTTATAAACAAAACCTAAAATATACTCTCTCCATCCTGAATTTTTTGTTCACTTTCACTATTCACACCTCAAAAAATTGTTCATATTTTAAAATCTACAATGTCTTGTGCATGCAGTATAATCTCGTTTGATAGTTTTCAATGAGTTCTATTAAAAAAAGTTTTTCAAAATTGTAATTAAAAAATATTATTGATTGAAAGATGTAGACAATTAAAAAATGAAATGCATGGACGTAAATAGATAAGAAATTCGGGACAGAGAGTAGTATAAAGAACAAAATAATTGGAAAGTGTCCAGAAACCCGAGCCCCCACATGCACCCTGATTCCACCTTTGAATGCTACACACAACTTTATGGCAATTGTGTCTAATATTGTTTATTGAAAATAAATCAACATGTGTATAGAACGATTCCAAACCAAATTGCCTTAGAATTGTGTATTAAAGTTGCGTGTACTTGAAATTAAGGGTAAGCATGCCTGACACACAATTTTTTTTTTTTATATAATTGAGCAAAAAATAAACAGTTTTTTTGTGAGTAATTTTATACATAAGATATTAGTTTGATGAACTATCAAGTAAAAATAGAGAACTATCAGTAAAAAAGAGAGCTAAAAGTAGGACTTTTTGACATTTGACGACAACACGAACCGAACATGACATGAAGGTTTATTCCGTTGAAGAATGTTGTGGGAATTCACAAATAAAATTTTGATACATAACACGAAATTACATGTTGCTCACACCTACTTGAAACCTCCACAAGCCCCCTCTTCGTTTTCGTTTTCAAGCCCATCCTTCACCGTTGAGACGTGAAATTCAAATAAACAATACCTACTTTTCAACCAAAAGTACCCGCATAGATATCAATCGATCGATCAATCAATCAATACCCTATAAAAATGGCTATTGTCTACAAAATCTTCCTAACACCCAATCAAAAAAATTCTAGAATTTACAAATATTTTTTTCCCACAAAATATCACATCCTCACTTCCTAAATTCACTTCTTCACAGAACTCCACATCCACATAACCCATGGGCACTTCCTAAATTCACTTCTTCACAGAACTCCAAATCCACATAACCCATGGGAAGAGGGCATCGTGTAGTGCGGCACCGCACTAGAGGATCCCCGGATCGTAACCCACGTCCCCACTTCTTTTTCCTTTTCCCCTTTGCTCTCGACCAATTCCTGTGTCCCCTCTCCCCACTTTTTCCTTTTCTTTAAAAATCAGCCACGTACTATTCAAGCAAATCACATACTGTAGTACTCTTTCACCAAATTATCTATCTTTTGCCTCCTCTGCTGTGGGCTCTTTTTCTTCTCTCCTCTACTTTGCTTTTCTTGATTTCTTCTATATCCCCCACTTTCTTTTTCTGATGATACTGGCATTTCATGGACTTCATTCCACCGTCCTTACCAGTTGACGGTCTACTTGCACGAGCACCGATACATACCCAGAAAACACACACATAATTTACCCAGAATTTGAATACCAATGGTCTAGATTTAGTTGGATTGAATCTGAGCCATTGATATTCAAATTCTGGGTAAATTATGGGTATTTTTTTTGGGTACTAAGACTTTCCCCTACTTGCACTCACTAGTTAATCAAATCCCCGTGGCTCCGCAACTACATCAACACAGGTACTTTAGATTTTTTATCAACAATTTTTTAATAAATAAGTGTTTCACATTCGATACATGGGAGTTAAAAAAATACCAATGAATTTTTTTTTCCGTGCATCGAATGGGCACAACGCTAATTTTCAATTTAAATACATGTTCTAAAGGAACCGGCTCCACCTCATTAGTACCCTATCCTCTCCAGTTTTGAATTTTGTCTGCCCATCCCGGGCTCACAACAATAATTGAAACCGTTCACATTGTAGATCTCGTCGAAAACTTCAACTACATCCATGTTAATCGAAAACTAAGAGCAACTCCAACACTGCTAGGCAGAGTAGAGAGCCAAAAATATTAAAAAAATACAAATTCTATTTTGCCTATTCACTTTTTCACACCACATTCCAACACTACTCTCTACTCGGCTATCCATCCAAACTAACAAAACTGATTTTGGAAGAAAAATCAATGAAGGCAGTGGACTACTCTCTACGTGTAGGAGTAGAATTGGTCAGGCAATTGACTTAATGGACATAAAGTGAAGGCAGTGGTCAGGCAGAGAAGAGAGGCGAGGCTGAAGGCTCGCCTGTAGTAGCCAGTCGGAAGGGGCCTAGGTAGAGTGGAGAGGCAAGTAGCTAGCCTCTTGGAGGGGTGAAAATTGGTTTTGGCTCTCTACAATAGCCAAGAGAGCTCAAGTAGAGAGCCTCTTGGAGATGCTCTAATCAATACCCCTGATCGGCATCCATTTGCATTGAAAACACATAAATGGGTTCAAATCCTGTGTGCTTGATATTTTTGTTTCAATGTAAATGGATGCCGATTAGGTATTTGATCGGTATCCAATCAATATGATTTTTGGTGTGGCCGGGGTTCTCAACAAGATCTATAGCTATAATGTGAACAGTTCCGATCATTATTGTAGACCCGGGATAAGCTCACAAAATTCAAAACTCGAGCAGACCGGAGAGGAGCCGGCTCCTTTGAAACATCACCCGAATATTCCCAACGTGCGAAATTGCGAATCTACAAATTAGCCTTAAGATTGGTTTTGAAAATGACAATGAGAGGAATTGGAAGTCTCTGTCAAAGTTTTCAAGCATTTGTCTTTTGTCAATAAACCCTTTGTTTGAAAAATAATGGAGTCATTTTTTTGCCAAAAAATTGCATACGACATTGCATTTAGGCTTGATATTAATTACAAAAATGCTAATCGATAATGTGTAAAAAATGCATCAATATTCGGAAAAAATGTATTAATATTTGTGAAAGTGCATCCAACCTCAGGGGTTGGCAAAGTGGTCTTGACTTGGGACTTAGAAGTTTGCTCTCACCTAAGGACTAAGGTCTCGGGTTAGATTCCTTCTAACAACTTGTAGGCAGTGTGGTTACGCATGATCGTTACTCTGCGCTTTTGGGTTCAATTACCGACGCATTAGTTGGCAAATGACTTGCTGGCCCCTACATCTAGTTTTTAAAAAAAAGTGCATTCATATCCATGATATGTGTATTGAAATTCGAACTACTTGTTAGACATTATACCCATATTGTAGAACATGATAATCGATTATTTTGCAACCCAATAGAGAGAGTGATAATCATTCACCTTAAAATTGAGCTGCAAAAAATTCCAGAACTCCGGAATTAGTCGACGCGCTCGCAAGCTGGCCCGGACATCTAGTTTTTTTTTTAAAAAGTGCATTCATATCCATGATATGTGTATTGAAATTCGAACTTGTTTGACATCATACCCATATTATAGAACATAATAATCGATTATTTTGCAATCCCATAAGAGAAAGTGATAATCATTCACCTTAAAATTGAGCTGCAAAAAATTCCAGAATGCTCTGCAATTACCCAACCGAACAAAGTCTTGTACTCAAACAATTGGAGGCAAAGCCTTTTATTTTTTTCCTTCTTGTATTAAACTCAACATTATTGTATAATTTCTATCTTTTGGTCTATTCAACACATGTTTTTAAGCTACAATCTTGAGATTTAAGACCAGTTTAAGAAATCCTCAAGTACATAAACCAGTATCAAGGACAATGGGTACAGCAAGTAGGCAACAAGTGATGTCCAAATGGGGAAGGTGGAGCTGAAACTAGCAGCAATGCCCATTACAGCACAAACAATCAGAACAATCAGTACTTCAGCTGAGAAATCCCATGACAATCCCCGGAAATAAACCAAGGATAATAGCACAGAAAAGCCTAGGACATTGTTCATGAACACCCCGCCGTATATCTGCATAATCACAAAATGAATTTGTCACAAGGTATCGTTTCATCGTTTAAGGATCACATCAATAAACTGATATTTGGCCCTGGCGTTGCGCTTCAGATCATTTGTCCACGTGTTTGTTCCTATTCCCTTTCTCATTACTTATTATAACTCTTAACACTTATAGTATTGACTATACAATTTTGCGATCTTTTGTATAATTAGAAGGATAGAACAGAGAAATAGAAAAAATTGCAGTACTAGAAGAATGGGACAAGGGAACATAAAAAAGGGGACAAAGGATCCCAGCCTAGCTGACACGAGTTCGAGTCACGAGAGGATTGGTTTTTCGACCCTAAAAAGTACCAGAGCATGAGCATAACCCCATTTTTATTTATGAAAACTTGGCTCTTCTGAGCAGATTTTTCACCCCAAAAAAAAAGAAAAAAAAAGAAAAAGTAGGGGAGCCTTGAGCATGAGCTAAGCATAACCCCATTTTCATCAATATTTATTTTGGATAAAAGTTTCTTTATGCAACATATCACCGAGGTAGACAAGATCATTTAAAATCACTTGCTCATGGACAATTGCAAAAACACTAAAATCAAAATCAGAACTCATTTTAAATTGGGATTTCTAGTTTTTCTCTGTGCCTCTGCTATGAATGGGAAAACTGAAAGGAAGGAGCAAACCTCAGAGAAGGTCAAAGAAGTAGTCCTTGGCCTCTTTCTTCTTGCTGCAGTGAACGCTGATATTGCACCTCTTGCATTTGTAGCCAATGGGACTAAAATAAAAGAGATGAAGAAAGATGGTACAGTAGCTGATTGAGAGAAGCTTTGAACACTGTAAATCAGTGGTTCGGCTAGAACTCCTAGTATAGCAATTCCAACCAACAAAAGCATTATAGCCTTCATCCATGCCGATACAGATTTATCAACACTTTTTCCCTCTACCAATAAGTCAGTCTCTTCCCATTTTTGCTGCATAACCAAAATTAAAAATGTCAACATACTAATAACAAGCAGCGTATTTTAGTTTTCTTTTTTGGTCTCGAATGCTGGTTGAGCTTGTTTTTTTCAACAACTGCTTTCTGTTAATGGGTCGAAAATAAATTTACAAAGCTGATCCGTGAGAAGCTCAATTTCGATGTTTTTTAAGCTGCAACTAACACCAACTTCTAATCAAGAAAGTCTGGCCAGGAATTGAAATATACTAACTTGATATGTTTCATCTGGGGACTCGATTGAGTTAGGAGCTTGATTTTTAGAAGTGTCTAGCCATTTTGAAAATCCGGCGATAAATTCCTCCTCATTGATCATCCGATCTTCATTTATGTCAAGCTCTTCCATGAGTTTATCCACTATTTCATCGGACTCTAGGGGCACGTTACGAAACTTGATATCCCCAACCAGCTGTCTTAATTCAGATTGCGATATGCAATTATCTTTATCGAGATCAATGTCTTCAAATAACCTGTATTACGATAGGCATATTGATCATTTGACAAGTAACACGGCTGTAATTCTCAAAACTGTCTGAAACCTAAAACAAAATGTGCTATAACCTTCTGATAACAGGTACATTAGGTCTTCCATCTTCCATATATAGATTCCCCATTTTGGAGCTTTGAACATGTCCTAAAACTTCTGCTATTAGTTCCTCGTGTTCCTTCTTTTTCTTCTGAATCAAAGGTTGCAAAATCTGTAAAAAGATATTCCAGCAATTGTCACTACCAATAAGCCAAAGTAACAAGGTACAACATTTTTTTTTTTTTTTTTGAATGGCAAAAAAGGTGGGAGGGGGCAAGCATAGGGGCTCCCGACCCGCTGTGGAATATCCAGTTCGAGTCATAGCTATTGTCCGGAAGGACAAGCCGTCACCACAACACCTCCTAGGTACTAGATGGACAAAGGGTCCTCCACGCTAGTGCTGCAGTTAGCAAGAGTCAAACCTTGTCGAGTCGTGTACAGGAGGGAGGAGTACTTAAGCCCACTCACCCTTGTCGTTTAGGCTACCACCGAAGGTGGTAGCAACAAGGTACTACTTGATCATGCTGTTTCAACTCAAATTTATGTCCATTGATGAATTACCTCATATATTTCTTTCAATGACTTTGCAGAGTGATATTGTTTCTCCACCGAAAGCTTTGTCTCCTCGAGCCACTTTGTAATTCCATTGACAAACTCATCCATTGTGATTTTATTGTCACTGTTTAGATCAAATTCTTTCATCACCTCATCAACCGCTTTATCCTTGTGTGCGTGCCATCTTTTGTATTTGATTCCATGGAGCAGTTTCCTTAACTCAATAAGTGATAGGATTTTATCTCCGTCTTGATCTACCTCCTCAAAGAGCCTGCATTGAAATATATCCAATACTGATAGGAAATGCATAAAGACTCCACATATAAACATCATACCATGTAAATTGTTAAAAGTAATACCTTTTTATCGCGGTTACATTTGGTCCGCCGTCTCCAGTGAGGAGTCTTCCCAGTGCATGTTTTTGCACATGGATTAAAATGTCTCGTACTAAATGCTCATGTTTTACGAACTCCAGTCTTCGATTTTGGATCCATGGCCGGAAAACCTGCATAACTCGTCGAGAAAATGTTATAATGTTAAAAACGAAGAAAAATGGCTCTAGCGATGTTATAACGAGTAGCTAGTTTACGGTCTAAATGGTATACCTGATAGAAGAAGTACCAAACTAGGAGTGAAAAAGAGATGACAAGAGTGATTAAGATGACAATGCTATTCCCAGAAGAAGACAAATGGAAGACAGTTGGGATTTGAATGATTATAAATGGGATTACTGAGATAACCATAATCCTTGCCATGTAACTTGTCTCCATATCCGCTGTAATACCATACCCTGTAATAAAGCACAAGGAAAACACAAATATTGCTTTCTGAACTTGAAGAAACCATGTGTGAAGAAGCAAAATGAAGAAGAGAGCAAACCTGTTAAAAAAGACAACAATCTCCAAAATGGGTTCTGTTCGGGACTTGAATTAACTGAAGGATTAGACTCGGGAGTATTGTAAAAGTTTGAACTGGCAACAATAACACAAGTTCCCCATAGTACAGTGAGAAGCAAGATTGTTGATCCGGCAAGCAAGCCAACACCAGTGGAGACATACTCTTGAGCCGTCTCTTTACTATTCAAAAGTCCAGATGCTGAGAGGTGGGAAAACAGTCAGCTAAAAGCAGTTTGCCCAAAGCATGCATTTGGTTAACATTTAGGCAATGCAAGGATGTTACCATTTATGTCAAGACTGCTAGTGGATAATTCTGATCCCTTGTTTTCAAAATTATATCAGAAGTTTGTCATTATACTCTTGTTTTCTCAAATTAATCCGGAAATCCCAATTCTAGAACAGTATGAGTTGTTATAATTGAATCGGCTGTTTTCCGTACTTTAGAGGGGGACATACTGCTTAAAAATTTATCCTTTGAATTACTCATATATATCCCATGAATTTCATTTCGCACCTAAAATGGAATGACGTCAAAGTAACATAGTAAAAAAGGAAGTAAATCTTAGAAAATTCATATCTCTACTCTCCAAGTTCTCTGCTGTACCAACTAACTTTGAGAAGTTTAAACCCGACAACAATTTACTAACACCACTGTCATATTAAAAGTAGTACATTCTCCATTTGGACATATTAGCAGCCAACTGATAGGCATGAATTAGGGAAAAAGCTATGAACTTGAAGTTTTACAATGTAGGTGATGAATCATAATGAAGTGCTCAATGGTTAAGACCAAAAAGTATTGACCTAAGAATCTAGGGCCCTTAGCATGAACGAAAAAAGAAAAAGAAAAAAAAAGACACCATCATCAATAACTCTAAACCAAGTTACCTTAAGGCTGCAATGTGGCAGAAATTATACCAATTAAGAGGGCCAGAACTATTCCAAGAGAGCAGAAATCAAGTGGTTGCCCTGCCCCACGGTCTCGGTGTAACCTGTGCATTCTTAACTTTTACATTCTTATTGACTGGAAAAATAGTAAAAACGGGTATGAACCGTGGATGTACTCAATTGAGAAACCACGTAAGACCTATATTTCGTGTTCTTCTGTTTGCGTTCTTTTCTTTATTTATTTTTTGTCCTATCGTGGGCGTGTGTTGGTTTGGGTGGTTACACAACAAATCTCATTGAAGACTAGAAAAGGGAAAAGAAATAAAACATGAACACAGTTCAAAAAAAATGTAAAATGTAACGATTACCCATTTGAGAAACAATGTAAAATCTATGTTTCGTGCTTTTCTGTCTGTGTTCTTTTCTTGATTCGTGTTCTTCGTGTCATTGTGCGCGTGGGTTGTTTCGGCGATTATACAACAAATCCCATTGAAGACTAGAGAAGGAAAAAGAAGAAAACAATAACACAACTGCAGAGTCTATAACAAAGAGCTTACCAAGAAGAATTAACGCTTCCGGGAGTGAACCAATGACTTCGAAAGCACTAGCACCGAAGATACCAGGTCCAAGAATCTTGAAAATCCGTTCACCACCAGCGGCAACATAAGACTCCCCATGAAATAAAAGGTACTCATACACCACAATGAGGAACAGATGCCCCACAGCACTGTAAGAACAGGGCAAGAATCCGTATATTTGTTCACACTCTTCATCTTCCGACGAATGAGAATTATCCACTCCCCCTTTGAGAAGTAAATTAATGGAGGTTTGGTTGGATTCAACATGACCATCAATACCATCTGAAATTAAATCAGGAGAAGAATTGTAATTTAAGGGTCGGCTAGTGGCCTTGATTGCTAAGAGAAGTAGAATTAGAGAATAATATGAAGCTTTTGCAATCTTTCCCATTTTTTTTTTGCTGGGTGTTTTGTGTTTTAGGGAGAGAAAGTAGGAGGAAAAAGATGATGAGCATGTGGGTTTATTAAGAAATCATAGAAGAATGAGTATTTTTGGGGGATTGTAAAGTCAAGGTCTAATCGTTTACTTTAATGGATTTTGTTGTGCTTAACTAGTTGTTTACTGCAAGGAAGTGGGAAAAATATTCGGAAGTTAAGACTGATGAGAATGACATGATGTGGTTAGTGGCCAAAAGAAAAGGCAAAGTGCAATCTGAGCCTCTGCTTCAAGATTAGCAGTAGGTTTCTTCTCCTTCAAGATTAGCTGGCCGGATAATATCGTCTACAAAAATGATACAGACACACCTACTCGGACACACTCTGCCACACCCCCTCTCACATGGGGGGTGAGTCCCCTCACCTGTGAGAGGAGGTGTGCCAGAGTGTGTCCGAATGGGTGTGTATGTATCATTGTTCTATTGTCTAGTGGCTGCTTGAGTCCATGCAGCATATAGCTGTCATGAGATTGCGTGAACCTTGATGTCTTTTTTAGAAGCAATTGACTAAACTGCCAATGCATATGTTGATGAGTCTTCCCTGAAAAGTCTCGAGTAAAATGGAAAGACACATTAGCAAGCATCTTTAGCATCCAATTTCCCTATATGTCTCAAGCAGTGACGGAGCCCGAAATGTTGTGTCAAAACCCGAAGTAGAGAATATAACAAAACCAACAAGAAAACAAGTGACAAGGATTTACGTGGTTCCCCCAAGCACGAAGCTCTAGAGGTACATCCACGGGGAAAGAGCAAGAGGTTTCATTAAAAACGGAGAGAAATACACAGAGCCGGCTATACCCGTAACTCTCACTCGAAGCATCCACACAATATCTAGGGACAAATATCTGAGGCGCGACCTACAGAGCATCAAACGTCTCACACACACTAAAGAGACGCACACAAACCCTAGATATCTCAAATCCCAACTCAAGACTAAACCAATGGAATAATTGATAAACTCTAACACACTACGGAGAACCCCATGGGGGCTCCCTCAAAGGGATTCACTCAAGAAGTCATTACCCTAATAGCCCCCAAGGCCTCTATTTAAAAGAAAATACAAAAAAATTAGGTCAAAACCCTCTTTAAAACGCACAACCGTACAAAATCGCGCATCGGTGGTCCGGACCAAGAAACGCTGATCCGGACTACGGAGGCAGAATCTCCAAAAAACATCCCAGACCCGCTGGTCCGGACCATAGGTCCAGCAAACGGCTTTTCGCACCAAATTTTGCACTTTTCTTCGAACATCTTGAATTCAAGGCATATCTCCAACACAGAATTCCATTCAAAGGAGCACATTTTCACAATAAACTAAAAGAAATTCACAGTAAAATATAATAAAGAAGTACTAAGAAAAAAAATTGAAACATTCTCCATTAGTCACAAAAGCTTGTAGCATACTCATATATTCAAAAAACTTCTAAACATTAGCTCAAGTATATATGTCAAAAGGATTAGGGTATATATTTTCGAAGGAGTTGGTTGTGTGTAGCTGGAGAGGGTGACTCCATTACAAATCCTACCTTGATGATTCGAGCCGTCAATTTTAGAGTTGATCTAGAAGATCATGCAGGCAAAAGGATCATGCTAATGATCTGAGATCATTAGCCTCAAATCAAAATCACTTTTGACTTATTCGATCAAGAATTAAAGATGTCCAATTAACTTTAATTTTGTCAAGAAAGTCTGGTGAGATTGCCTGTGGATTTGCTATTTTGTTTCATCTCTTTTGTGTTTATCATAACAAGGTCTACTCATCATGTCCCAAAATCAAAATAGCTTGGATCACTGAGGTGAAACTTGCAATCCCACAACATGCTAACTAGCTAGATTCTATGCTGCAGACTGCAGAGAAACCATCTACATTTTGAGTATGAAAGTAATTATCTTTCGGCCCCGATCGTTAGCCCGCTCGCGACCAAACCAAAAATGAGAGTGCACACGGAGGGTTCTCCTCCCACAATCTGTGTTCGGATTTGATCTGGATCCTTTACAAAAATATTTCAGTCTCCAATCTGTATTCAGAGTGCACTGGAGATAGCGCCGTTATTAATACATGAATGAAGGAGGAGATCGTGCTCGGCATGGACACGCACATTCAGTACCCAAAAGTTTTTCATGAAGGGGCCAAGCCTTATCTACTAGTCCTATTGGAGATGACCTCATCTTTACTTACAAAAGTAGATGTGTTTCGCATGAAGTTTACATGAGGAAACTCTTGAAACCCAACTCAAGTAGAAACTTGGAGATCTCTGCGATTTGTCCCCTTTTTGGGGTAACAATTTCAAAACATCAAATAAGCTCCCCCACGTTCCACTAAGTAGATTATTGACTTTATGAATTTTTACGTTTTATGAGACCGGACATGTTCCTTACAATACCTCAATTAAGAAAAAACTCCAAAAGTCAAAAAGTCAAAAGGTCAATCATTCCGCTGAGGATGGTTGACTCTTTGTTTTTTTGGTTTTAGGGTCTTTCTTTTGAGGGTGGGTTTAGGTTTTGATTGGCATCTTGCTAAACTTGTGTGTTAGTTATCTCCCCGTTGGGTCCTAGCGGCATATGATCTTCGAAGTGAGGTGTTGTTTTGCTCTTGCTTTATTGTGATGCCTTTGCTTTGGATCATTTTAATCTTTGTAATTTGCTTCCAAAGCTTAATAAATTCTTTTTGCTCTTCAAAAAAAAAAAAAAAAAGTCTAAAGACATACTCCCTCCGTTCCAATTTATTGACCCATTTTGGAAATTTCAACTTATTAGGGGAGCATCGTCATTACACTTGTCATATCTTTTATTTCCTTCTTTTACCCTTCAAAACATCATCACTGCACGTAACTACTTTCAAAAAGTAAGGGTAAAAGAGTAAACTCATCAAGTTTTGTCCATTACTTTTCAATAGGGACAATAAAAAGTACTATTTGGAACCAAAAACGCCTGTGGGAAGAACAAAATACACTAAAATCAACCTGAAATGAAATTAAAAAAAAAAAAATTTCCTTCTGCTGACAGCCTCAACTTTCATAGAACATCCCAAACTGTAGAGCTTAGTACCACCACATACCATGATACCACAAATCCTTTTGCCCTCCAACTTCCTAAAACCTAAAGGAGAGGACTCAAAAAATTAAAATAATTACAATTTACAAAAATAAATCTAAGAGGTATCAACCTTTTCACCTTCTCCTTTAAAAACACACATCTCCTGCCAAAAGAAGTTAATTTAAAAATTACTATAAAAAAAAAAACCCCCCAAGAGAGGAAAAAAAAAATTACTCCAATCATGCCATGATCCAACAGTCCAATCGTGCCAGCTTTTCAAAGGGGTCCACTTAAATAATCCGAATAGATCAGGAAAGCAACACTTCACGACTCACGTGGTATGCCACAGCCTCTCTCACTCATCACTCCCTCCGAGCTCCTTCTGTGTATTCATCCGTACACTGAATGTCATCGGAGGTTCGTGATGGTGGATCCGGGATTCTGTAGTGCACTGTCGCACTACAAACCTGTAGGGCGGCACACGAACCGTTGATCTCGGCAATGAACGGCTCGGATTTCATCTCGGCAATAAACGGCTCGGATCATGCAAGCACCAAGATGAAATCCGAGCAGTTGATTAAGCGACGGCAACTGCTCGGATGCCGCACTACAATCCTGCAGTGCACTACAGGATGCCCTCTTCCGGTGGTGGTTGTGGTGGTGCATTGGTGGCGGCCTTTTTACTGTTCTGCTCACAGTATACTTGTGTTAATCTCTCTATTTCTTTCCTTAATGCTTCTTCATGAGCTGGCAATTATACCAAAAGATAACATCAGTAACAGTATCTCAAATAATTTACTTACAAAATGTTGGGCTAAAAGCATTATTATTGGCTTGATAGAGATTTCTTAGCCAACGAATGGGCTACCCAAAATATATAATTTCCCTATTTAATTTCCATCTTCAACTTTGGTCGAGTTTTATAACCCTCCCTTTTTTGACTCCCTCAGCTTTGATGTTAGGTGTTTTTAATTTCTTCAACTTTCACTACTCTCCTCCGTCTTTGTCGATTTTTACATTTTTTTAAATGCCCCTACATATATCCGTGTAATTTTCAAACGTCTATATCTTTTTATTAGTAAGGTTTCAAAGTTTTTAAAAATTTTGTCTAATAGAACTAATTAAGATCTATCAAATAAGATCCATATTGCATATAAAATACATTATAGAATGAAAACTATAAGAGTTTTAAAAAAAACACGCATAACCGTAGGGAACATTTAAATTGGGACGGAGAGAGTATTAATTGCCGATATAAAAAAAAAAAAAAATGAAAAGCTCTTACCGTCTTTGAAGATCTTATCCTGAATAAGAGCAGCAATCCTTTGCTTGAGGCTGCTATTGTCAACGTTAAGTATAAACCTTTGATGGTCGAAGAATGCAACCCTCGGTGACAATGCCGATACTTCAGTCTTTGTTTTGCGAATTGAACACCCAAAAAAGAGAATAAGTTAATTAATAACCAAAAGAGCCCATGAAATTGTAATTTGCCAAAAGAAATAGATATTAAGATATTTTGGCCGAGTTTCCTCGTTTTTAACACTAATTTCAAAAAACTAATTTGCTAAAAGTCAATTTTCTTTCACATACTCATTTTGCTAAAAACAAGTTGCTAAAATCACTGTGGCCCTGTTCGTTTCCCAGTTTAATTTTAATTTTAGTTTTGATGACATCATTATTTCCCTTATTTCTCTCTCTATCTCTCTCCACTCATTACACCTGATGACATCATCAAAACTAAACTAAACTATCAAACCAAAGAAAAATGACATACATACACTCCCTGGGAGTCACTCCCAGCCACACCTTCTCTCACATGGGGTGTGGTCCCCACTCTCACATGGGGTGTGGTCAAGATATCCATCACACCCTGCCAGAGAGAAAGAAATTTTGTGGCTGGGAGTGACTCCCAAAGAGTGTATGTATCGCCGTTCCAAACCAAACACAGCCTGTGTTGTTTTCAGCAAATGAGAATCGGCCGGGGTACTAAAAATAAAGATTTTAGCAAATGGGAAACTCAAATCAACCACAAATCATGTATATATATGCACCTGTAACGTGTAACACTGCGTTCGAGTTCTAAAATGTATTGAAGCTTTCTCACTCTTGACCTCTGAGCTGATTGCCTGTTTGCCAAAATCCTGATCCATGCATAACAACAGTAAATTAGCCAATGACACAATTTTTCATAGTGTATTAAAATTATAAAACGAAGAGATCGAATATTATGTTTGTATTATTTAAGAGGAAAAATTCTAATTAGTCAACTACTTGGATTTTCATTTTGCATGTTTTAACATGTTTTGGATCTACTACTCTCATGGTCCAATTGCCGCTATAAAAATAGTACAAAATAAAGTACTTTCGTGCATAATTTTTTCAATTTATTTGCAATAATCAATAATCTCATATTTAATTTGGAGCAAAGAAACTGAAAAAAGTGCGCACAAAATTACTTTATTAATTTTTTTTTTATCAACATATGATTTTTTAAGGGACGGGGAATAAATTTTTGTGGATAATAATAAAAAAGATCCGTAACAACTAAATCAAATTCTTAGATGCACATCTCAACTAATAGCCCATGCGGGAAACAAATAAACTATCAACGGTGTGAGACGTATTAATAAATTTTGAAGAAATTAAGTCTGATTATCCAGAAAATAGACCCAAAAAATTACGCAGAATTCAGTTTAAATTCTAGATGTATTTTCTTGGTATATAACACTGACCGTAAATTGTGGTCATTTCACCTTCCAGCTATTGCATAGACGGGGACCACCTAACCTAATACTAACCCAAGCTCCAAACCTAGGTTGTAATTATGTGCGTGGGTCAGACTCCCACGCACATATCTGACTAGAAAAAGAAAAAGAAAAAGAAAAAGAAAAAGAAAAGCCACTAGTGTAACTTCATTTGAAATTAGACTGGAAATTCTAACTTATAGAACATCATCGATATCCTTTGTAGTAATTTAACTTAAAGAAATATACTAGCATCATCTCGTCTCGCAATAAAATAACCTTAATTATGTACTCCCTCCGTCCCAATTTTATAGTCCCTTGTTCTATCCTAACCGGATAAAAAAATGATTATATCTTTTAATCGGTAATACATTTTATATGCAATATGGATCTTGTTTGATAGATCTTGATTTAATCTAATAAAAAAAGTGTTCAAAATCACCTAAAACATTGTAGATTATAAGATATAACACTTTGAAAAGTGGCACGAACTCCCAAAAGGGACTATAAAATTGGGACGGAGGGAGTATTTGTTTGCTCATTAAAATTCTGCATGAATTGTGTATGTTCAAACTTTTTTTCTTGTAAATTAATCTAGTGATTATGTAGTCAGATTACCTTTTGACTCTCTTGGGATCGACGATGGTATCGCCGCCGGCAGCATTGTTGGCAGGCTTGGGGGTTGGTGGGTCAGATTTGCACGAGCCGTCCACCTGATCTCTTGGCTCTTCTTTTAGCTTCTGCTTCTTCTGATGATGGTCTTGTGGTGGTGATGGCTTCTCTTCCTCATTGCTGTTATGACCAGACGACGTCGAAGGATCGGAGGAGGCCATCGTTGGGCCCGTATTCATTGCCATCTCATCGGCGAACATGGACATGAGCTGCTCGTCGTCGAGACGCTCGAATCCACCTCCAGTACTAATTCCGCCATGCAAGGTGGTAATCCTCGGCGGCGGTGAAGTTGGACACTCTTCTAGCAATGGGAGGAAGGCAATTGAGTCGGTTTCCGACCTCCGGTAGGCGCTCCGCCTAACCGAAGAGAAGTCGAGGAATTCGTCCACCCAAAAAAGTGGTGGTGCGGTAGCGGTAGCGGTAACGGTTTTGGAAATAACAGGCATCATTTGATGAGGGAGTGAGTGCCAATTTTGAGTCATGTTTGGCGGTGGTGCTTTGGGTGGTAATTGTGCCATGCAACTAAATTTGCTTCCCCAATGAGGAACCCTTAAATCACCAAATATTAGAGTGAGATACCAAATCTTGCAGTGATGCACATGCACTTGAGTTATATTGTGCAGGAGTACTTCATATAAAAGTGTATGATATGGTATGAAGAGAAGACGAACGATTAGTCTGGTTAGCTTATGAGTTTATTCGTCACACAGTTGATCAACGTGAATAATTTGCATTTGAATATACTAAAAAAAATAATTAATTGAGATGCACGTAAACTGACCCGATCACGGTCTACCGTTTAAAAAACGATATGAAGGGAGAAGTGTGAGGGACATAAATCTTAAGATATTAGTAGCATCTCTCGGGTTTTCTCTCACTCTAGACCAAATTGTTGTTTGTTTTTAAAAGAACCCAAAGGTTTTGGAAGGGTGGTGGGGCACATGGTGGGGCAGGATTTAGACAGCTAGCTACAGGCTGTGGAATTGGGGCAACTGTTTCAGTGGAAAGTCGCAATTGCTGAGGCCTGGAATCAGCCACCACGTGCCCATCGATGTGACCCTCCCCTTCCTTGGATATAATCTTATTTTTTTTTTTTTTATTGACGGTTAGGGTGTTGGAGTCAGTTTTTCACGCACCTCTGCTAATCCTCTGCTCGGATAGGTCAAAAGACAGACAATCCACAAAGAGACTAGGGCATTCACAAGAAATTATTTTTTTCTTACGACATAACCCCAAGAATCGAAAGTGGTCAATTGTATGGGAAACAAATTCACTAATCAACCAGACTAACGGTTCGGGCCGAATACAATCGAATGGATTGTGAGAGATTTTCTGGGTAGGTGTTTTACATGGGAGATGATCTTTTTGATACACCATATAGTTACACAGTCCCAGAATCAATCAAGATGCACATAAACTAGATCGGACACCTGAATTATCGGAAAGGAGGAGAAAATAGGCATGCAGGGGAAAAAGATGAGCTGTGAAAGAAAGGAAAACTATTATCGGAAAAGCTAAGTACTCGGAAAGAGTTACACCGAAAATACCCAACCCACACACACAAAGTGTATGGGTTGGGTATTTTCGGTATATCTTTTCCGGGTATGTATCATTACTCAACTATTATAGGAGCCTGTAAAGAATCATGTCCTGATCCTCCCCACCATGTGAATTGTTTGAAGGCACCCCCCACCTCTTTTCTTTGTCCCTCCCCAAATCAAACTCACATGGTCAGTATATTCATGTGTCTCTCTCTCTCTCTCTCTCTCTCACTCTCTCTCTCTCTCTCTCTCTCTCTCTCTCTCTCTCTCACATAAAGTTTCTTGGTAACTTCTTCAAACATCAATTGTTGGAAAATACAAGTACTCACTATGATTACTGAAAAGTTTTCAAGAAAAAAAATGATTTGGCACCCTCTGTCACTAGAAAAATTGTCTAAAAATATTTTGGATTTGATTCTTCTTTTGACAAAGAATCACCTTCGGCGATATGCTCATGTTCTTTGATTAAAAAAAACAAAACTTTATGAGTAAAATAAATCAAATTACTAGCTAGCTAGCTATAACTCGACTCATCTTTCAGCTTAACACGCCACGTTAATTTGCAATGCAAACAAGTCAAATCTTGGGTCGATAATTTTTTATGTCATTGTTTAATAGAATTCGTTACTCATTCTGAGATGTGCTCTATAAGCTAGGTGATAGTGGTTTTTAGGTCTTTCTAATCTTTGTGATTAAATCTTTCTATAAATGTTGTTGGGTATTCTTGAATGAATTTCTGATGATAAAAAAAATAGAATGTACATAGTTCTATTCAAAATCGTGTTAGATTAGCTCACAAATAATTAACCAATCAAGCATGAAATTTCAAGCAAAATTTTAACGGTCTTTTATTGACAGCCCACTAGGCTAACAATAAGACAAATCTTTGACCGGTAAGAGTATATTTTTATCGGTAAGAGTGCAAAGATTGTTTTATTATCAGTCCAGTGAACTGATTTTAGAATTTTTGAAATTTTAAAAACCAAAGGTCCAATATTATTCAACTAGTTGAAGGTTACTTATTTGTCACACCCTAATCTTAAATGTTCCCCAATGCACTCATTATTGAGGTACAAAGTTCAATATTTAGTACTGGTTTTTAAATTATAAACTTGGCATCCCAAAAAATTCTTGAAGTACCGTACAAGAGAGAGTAGAAGGACTTTTGTCAAACAAAGGAAGGAAGCATTATTGCACGTGGGAGGAGCATAAAAAGACCCTACTTGTGTTTTTTCCATTTAATTCACGAAAAAATGAAAGGCCTAAAAAAGAGGTACGTGGATATGGATTCCATGGCAAATAAAGAGTTGTGGCCCTGTGGGGCTCACGCAATTTCATCCAATTTCTTTGTTCGTCTTAGGGACGGATCCATAATTTTAATTTTCGGGCAAGGGATTCATAAGATTTTCAGGGAGTGCGGATTCCGATAGGGTGGTGCTAATGCCAAAATCATTTTTGTTTGTGCCAAAATTAGTATTTAAAACACATACTACGCAGTATAAGCGCTATTATCTTTTTTTGCAAATAGAAATGGTTTTGGCGTTATCATTTCTCTTTCGGTAATGCAAAAATTAAGTACTCCATTTGCTACTTCCAATGTAACTCATGTAATCAAATCAAATCAAACCGAGTCTTATGTCCCAATTAAATAAGGTTGCTACATGAGTTTTTTTTTTTTTTTTTTGGGATCTGACAAGTGCTACTTGTTCAGGTAGACTTAGAAGACATCTTTGCGCACTACAACATCCAATGTTAATTTGTGTCTTTTCCTCCCCGTAGCGTTACTACCCAAAACTATCATATCAACTCTATGTACTCTATAGGTCTACAGTAGATATGTAAAAATCACCTCAGTTTATTTTCTCTCAACTTCTCCTCTATGAGTGCTCACCTATTATCAGGAACGGTTTCATTTCTGATCCTGTCTCTTCTAGTCTTATCAGACATCCATCTCAACATTCTCATTTCAGCTACACCCATCTTACTCACTTGTTTTTTGGTAGGCTAACATTTTGTCCCATAAAATTATGGTTGGTCTTATGACAATTCTATAGAATTTCTCTTTTGATTTTGCGGATATCCTCTTGTGACTTGTCACATAGTAATACGCTAGCAGCGCTTCTCCACTTGAGCCACCCCACTTGAACCCTTTGAATCGCATCATTTGCAATCTCTCCATCTTTACTAATACTAGAAGCTATGAATGCATTAATATTTAGATTGAAGGGAGGAATTATGGAGTTAAATTAGTAGAAGAACCATGTGATCAACCCTTTGGAACAGAGAAAGAAATCAGCAGTGCAAGCTGAGATTTTCCTCAACAGCAAAAAAGAGAGGAATCAGGAGATGAGGACAACAATGAGATGGATGTCCAAGTGTCAAATCCCAAGAATGGACGTGTCTAGAAAAGGACTGTGAAAAAGTGGAAATACCGAGGAGGTGGGTGAAACATAATGGGACAAAGTGGAAGAGGTGCCTAATTCATTTGGAATCCAACCCGTAGAAGGTTTGCAATTGATCGATCACAGCCCAGCAAAGCGATTTGGATGGAACAATGGCTCACGACTCAATCTCGGAGGTAGGCGAAGATAAAGGCTCGGAGGTAAGGGAATTTGATTAAGGAGAAGTTGTTAGTAAGATTGCTTTATTGGAGGATATTGATGAAGTTCGTTCGAGAAACATGTTTCTAAATGAGGCGAAAGTGGTATGGGATTTTCAGAAGTTGATGGGAATTGGTTATGATGGTGATGAAGAGGAAGTCATTAACAAGATTGCCCAAATGGAGAAAACGCATTTTCGAGCCATGTTGGCCGAGGAGGGGAAAAGGAAGGGTCCTAGTTTTTGTTTGTAATGTTAGGATGTTTTTTTGGGGTGTTCTTTGGGTTTTTTGTTTGCCTTTGTTGAGGATGTGGAGATCTTTTTTGGGTGTCTTTGGTTGGCCTCTTGCCAATCTTTTCATTTGGATTTTTCCTTTGGGTCTTGAGAGGCAAATGATTGTTGTTGGGGGGTGTCAATCTCGTTGGGATTCCACTTCTCGTTTTGATGCTCTCCTCTTGCCCCATTTAATATTGTATCTTTGATATTTAATTTACAAAATCTTTTTTTGGCCGTTCAAAAGAAAAATGATCACTATGTGATATCTCTTGATCTTGAATTCTCTTCTACATGAGCATTCCCATTACTACTAAATTTACACTCTCTATACTTAGTTTTACTACTCCTACTTTTCCTAATGCCTTTTAACTCTAATGCATTTTTTTCTATATTTCCATTTAGTACTAACACCTCTAACAGTTTCATCTATTAGGATAATATCATTTACAAATAACGTACACCATGGGATATCCTCCTAAATATGCCTGATCAATTCTCAAAACAAATAGTATTTGAGAATTTTTGAAGAACAATACTTCATGAATCTGTTAATTTTTTACTTCTTGATAGTAACAATGTATTAAGTGGTCATTAGCATGCCTTTGTGGGCCTTATTCCGCATAAGTATAGCTAGTCTTAAGGTAAAACTAAGGAGAGCCATTGCTTTAGAGCATCTCCAATGGTTGGCATGTTTGGATTGTTATTGCTATAATAACGCCAACTTATTACTCCTATAATAGCAATTTTGGTTTCCTGGCTGTTTTTACTAGTACCTCCATCCATTAAATAAACTGGATCGGGGTGCGCTAGGTGTTGTGCGGCAAAATTACGTCGTTTTGCTTGATTTTTTGGCACACATCTGAATCTTCCAAGGACCTTGTTTGGAGGAAGAAAAAACCACTGCAGAATGCCTAAACCCAAAATGCTTAAATCCAAGTGCCTAAACCCATTATATCGTATCCCAAAGAGCCTAAATCCCTTACAATTGAACCCGGATATTAACTCTCCAAACAGGTCCCTTGGAAGCTTTGGAGGTTTACCGAAAAAATGAGCAAAACGACATAGGTTTTTTTTTGCACGGCAAAAAAGAATTTTATTAATCCAATATCGAAGATACAAGATTAAACGGGGCAAGAGAAAAACCAAAAGGATCTCGAGACCAAAAGATTGGAAGGCTGACAAGAAGACAACCAAACTAACAAAAAGATAAACCTAAAAACCCAACACCTAAACTCCAAAACGCCAACAAGACGAGCAAAAACCCAAAGAGCACCAAAACATACCGCTCAGAAGCAAGCCCGAAAGCAAACCCACACAAGCCAAAGCAGACAAGAACAAAGACCACAAAACACCTAAAACAAAACCAAGCCAAGCAAACGAACCAAACAAGGAGAAAATTAGAGATTGATTTCAGCCCTTGCCTTATTAAGGGCTTCCATCTCAGCAATCTTGCTTATGACCTCGTTTTCATCACCACATAGTTTTGCCGCACAACACCCCCCGGATTCCAAATAAACTCATCCAACAACTCTCATTATTCAAACTTAAATTTAAGAGAATTTTAATTAGGCATCCTATCTAAAAATCTTATTTATGTTCTCATCCCTGATGTCATCGATAGTTATGTTTACATCTTGAAATTGTATAGTTTGACCATTGTGCCCTTATTAACTCTCCCTACACACAATTTAATAAATTATATTGATACCATTTATAGATTTTCCTTGTTTATATAGGATGCCGTGTTTATCATTTCCTATATACATGTGTGAGAATCTCCACAAAATCAGGGGACGTGTATATCATTTCCTATCCTATATACATGTTTCCAATTCCCATGATTAATGGGGTTAGTCATTTAGGCCTTCATCTCATCTTATACCTTTTTCTCTCTTTGCCCGGTCATCTTCCTATAATGGTGATTTGAAGGCCGCCGTCCAATCGTTCACCTTGAAGGCCTACCCCACCTCCATGAAGGCCGCCGCCCAACCGTTCACAGCCGTTCATTGCCGCCAATCTCCAATCGTTTATCGCCACCAATCGTTCACAGCCGTTCATCGCCGCCAATCTCCACAATCGTTCATCGCCCCCGATCTCCATAGCCGTTCTCCAAAATTGTTCAAGTTTTCCTCATTTTGGATTGTTAAAAAAAGGTTTATAACGTTCAAACTTCGTCAAATCTATTTGGTCATATTGTTGAAAGAATAAAAAACAAATGCATGAATAGATCTCATGGTTTTTCTAGAAATCTTTTCTTTCCTATATAACATTGAATATGGTTTATTGATTTAGTATTTTGGTGATTTGGTACAATAAAAGTGGTAAATCAGCAAACCATGTTCACTGTATGAAATTTAATGGTGATTTAGTTTGGTACAATAAAAGTGGTAAACCAAGAAATCATGTTCACTTGTATGAAATTTAATGGTGATTTAGTTCGTGTGATTTTATGATGCATTAATCTACCATATGTTCTTGTTTTTGTTTTGTTTTTTTGTAGTGCATTAATATACCATGTTTTTATGGTTTTTTTTGTATATGTAATCTTACTTTTATCCTTGGACTACATATACCTATTTTTTATGGTGCATTAATGTATCATGTTTTTTAGTTCATTTTATTTACACTTTTATTTATTTAGAAATTTATCATTTTTTCCATAGTTAATTTAGTTATGGAAATCGTGAAGTGATTTTCATGGTACATAAATCTATCATGGTAAAAAATATGGTGGATTACTACAAAAGTGCATGAAATCATTATCTCATGACTCATGTTTTTAGTAAAATATCTTGGTTATTTAGTTGCATTTTTTTTTTTTTTGAGATTTTAGGTGTGAGAAGATTAGGAGAGAATTATAAGATTAGGAAATGGAGAGATTTTTCAAGATATGAGAGAGAGAGAGAGAGAGAGAGAGAGAGATAAATTAGGGAAGATTAGGAAATAGAAATGTTAGGAAATTAGGAGAGATAAATATTAGGAAAATCAGGAGAGAAATATTAGGAAAATCCGGAGAGAGAAATGGTATTTTGGGGTTTATTTGAATTTTGAGATGAAATCATAAAGATTCAAATCTCATAAGATGGAATCATAATGATTTTTTTTGTATAGGATGCCTAATTAACTCTCCCTAAATTTAAATGCAAACTTCACGTCATTTCATTAACTAAATTTGGAAGCTAAAAATTAAGCGCGACATAAAATAAAATAGATATCAATTATTTAAAATAAAAAGAAATTACAGGAGCATCGTGGGGAAATAGGCCGAGAAACATAACAATCTGATGAAAACATAACAAGCTGCTTGTCCGTGATTCTATCTTTTGCATTATCACATTCTTGCGCAGTGTATAATAATGCTGAGATTGAAGGTTCATGTTGAATCATGTTGATGAAGGTGTCCAACATCATTATCATATCGTCTCTCTCTTTTCTCCTTCACTTCTTTCTCTATTTGTTTATTTTCTTTCAGCTCCTGACCTCCAATACTCGAGTGGAGGTGTCACGAAAGCCGACACCTGCCTTTACTAAGTTCATTACTCACAATACGATTTGATCTGCTCCATCTCCTCACCCACTCTGCAATGATATTATTGACTTGTGATCTCAATAAGAAGAGTTGGGTTGAGTCATCTTTTGCTGGCTAAGTTTACTGGGTAAAATGAGCCATGTGACGTAATTTTTATTTTTTCATTTTGGCCACTTGTGGTATTCTTCTTTAGTTTTTCCTTTTCTTTTTCTTTATTTGTTTGATTATTATCTATCTTGGTGTTATGAATTGGACAAAAGACAATGTTTTTGGTGCCTTTTCGCATTTCATTTTTGTTTTAAAAACTTAAAAAAAAATTGTCACAAATTAAAAGAGCTCATCGATATTTTACAGTATTACTTTGTGGAGAAAAAAATAAACTTTTTTTTTTTGACAAAAGTACCTCTCCAATAAAAACAGATACAATAAAGAACGGCATCACAACGAGAGGGAAACATCCCAACTAGGTTGGCACCCAACCCCTCGACAATCATATGCCAGAAAGCCCCGAGCATGGTTGGCCAGAAGTCAACCAGCCAAGCCAAAAACCACCTCAGATCATAAAATCCTCAGAACATAACACCTTTACAAATGAGCCTAGAAACTCAAAAACCCTTAACCAATAAAAGAAAAATATAAGCGGCATAAGAAAGCTGATGAATCATCTTCACTACAAAAGGAACTCCAGAATAACCAAATCAATGGAATGCATCACCCGTAGCACCTCCAGAAGAACACCCATAGAACCTCCAGCAGAACCACAACATGGGAATGAATCTCCATTAGAACCAAAAGGCAAGCCAAAATAAGGAGCATCTCCAGCAGAATCAAAGCAAAGCATGCGTTGAGCAGCAGTAAATGAATCTCCAGAATAACCACATCATAGGAGAGCATCTCCAGCATAACCAAATAAACATATGCATCAAATGGAAGCGCATCAATTGAAAGTATAGGGCAGCAACAAAGGCACTCATCTCCAGCAGAACCAAATGACAATCAAACATAAGGAGCAGCAGCAGCATATGTATCTCCATAAAATTGAAAGCAGAAGCAACATATGTATGACATCAAAAGTAAGCACATCAATTGAGAATAAAGTGCAGCGGCAAATGGAAGACACTGCTTCCCCGATCAGCAATGGAATGACCTGAGAGAGACTTGGTTTTGAAGCCAGATTCAGAGATGACAGTCAGTAGCTTTATCCTTGTTTAGGCTTCCATCTCAGCTATCTTACTAATAACCTCATCCTCCTCACCGTCATATCGAATTCCAAAGAGCTTATCTACTTCCCAAATTGCTTTTGCTTCATCCAACAAAATTCTATTTCTATTATTGATTCCACCTGAGGAAATAGAGGCAGACAGAGCTAAGCAGCAGAGGCCACTGCAGATCTCAACACCACGCATTTGTTTTTGCTCCTCCTCCCTTTAGTGTTCCCTTATTAACTTTTGAATAGCCCAGAATTTCGAGCATGGGGCAGATGCATGATTCGAGTATGGGTTAGATGAACATTACAACAAAATTTAGAACATATGAAAGACAAATCAATTATGCCAATAGAAATTGCAAAAATATTATTACTATATTGTTTTGATCAACATATACGCTTGTTATAACATCAGAGGCGGCTCCACCTTGAGCCGAGGGTGGTTACCCGAACACCCTGGATTTTTTTTTTCGAAATACATGTAAAAAAGTTATATTTAATTTTTTTTTTTGTCATTTTGAACACCTAACTAAAATGTTTGAACACTCAATCCAAAAAAAATTGAACACCCATCCCTACAATAAGCCCCAAAAAATTTGAACACTCAACCCAATTAGAAAATTTGGGTGTTTCTTAGTCTCAACACATTTAGTCTTAAAAGGTAAGAATGCTTCTAACTCTCTCTTTAATCTACTTATACTAAATACTTTGTTGTTTTTTTGTAGCATCGTTGATATTAGTAGATTTTTTTTTTTGTTTATGTACAGTTATGATTTCTAGGGGAGCGGGGTGTGTGTTGTGCGGCGTTTACGGGGCCCTCTCAGAGTCCCGTTGTTTGATTCAAACTATTCATTTTGTTCATCTTGTCAAGTACATAGTCCACGTAAAATTTTAAGTTGATCGGACACGGGTAAAAATTTGATAGGTGCCCATTTAACTTACAGTTTTGTGGAAAAAAAATCATCTACAACCGGCTCTTTAACTGTTTTGTTTCCATGAAAAATGTAGTCTGAAAACATAGTTACCGAGGTCCGATCAACGTGAATTTTTACGTAAACTACGTAGTTGATGAGATGAACAAAATAAACGATTCGGATCAAATAACGGGACCCCGGTGAGCTTTGTAACTGCCGCAATGCATAACACGCACCCCGCTCCCGATTTCAAGAGGACCGTAGTAGAATTTATGAAACCCTCACGAGAATTCTTGAAGCCGCCACTGTATAACATGATCATAAATAACCAACGGTAACATGATCATAAATAACCAACGGAAATGATAATGCAAAAATCATTTTGTTTGTTTTAGCAAAAAAACGATTTTAGTGCAAACAAAAGGCTTGAACTCATTGCATAATATCGACATCAAATTTGAGCTATGTCTAATGTCTTTATCAATATAAGTGAGCAAACAAAACTCGCGAAACTTTTCCTCCATCATATTCTGTAAGTCAAAAATGGCTGAAAATGTTTGTTTTGACATTAGCATAGTGTATCCATTTCTATTTACAAACAAAATGTAGAATAATATAGCATTCCATCTCCATGCATTAGTAAGAATCTAAAATTGCAGTTGACGCCCTATCATGATGTAAAATGCATATTTATAGTAGAATCGACATCAAATTACTGAGCTATGTCTTTATCAATATAAGTGAGCACATACTAACTCGCAAGAAACTTTTCCTCCATCATATTCTGTAGTCTAGTTTTCACCAATTTCATGGCTAAAAATGTTTGTTTTTCTAGTCTTCACCAGTTTCAGTGCTTTTATAATGAATACTAAATGCATTGCATGCAATATATATATATTGGGACTTGCAATACATCATTTCGTCGTTTAATTGCACTTCTTTTCATTTGGACTTGAGCGGAGTAAACATCGCCAAAACAGTAGCCGAGAACATAAATCCAAAGCAACTTAAAAATTTGATTTCTTTTCTATGTGCTAGCTACATAAAGGTAAAGAAAAAAAAAAACCATTAAGCAGGCGAACCTATATAGTTATACTAAATATTTTGAAACTTGGGTAGGGCGATCGCTTGGGTTTATCTGCCCCTGAATCCTTCCTTGACATAACTCAATGGGCCAAGCCTAGATTGCGACAATGGGTGCAAAATTTGTTGGATATCTATGAAACCAAATTTTTGGTTTGTCACTTCCTTCGGCTGTATATTTTGTTATAAATAAAAGCCGATGTCTTCTCTCCATTCGAGTTATAGTGGGAAAAAAAATGGTGTGAACCATTGATGTACCGACATTGGAGAATGTTTGATCATTCCTCGTGGGATTGTGTGGTGTGGTTTTGGATCGAATTTATAACACATATCTAGAGTCTCGTTTACCAATTTTAGAGGAAAGTATTTTAGTAGGTGGATTAGGGAAATTTTCTATATACATAATAATATTAGGAAATTGGTTTCTACCGTCCTTTGCATACTTCAATAAAAGTTCAATTTTGTTAATCGTTAGGTGAATTCCAACCGTGTAAATGTGAAACGTAGTTAAAGAAAGGTCAAAGCATCAGTGAAGTGGATCTCGTTGGACCTGTAGTAACAAGTAAGGCAACATATTATACATCGTCAGTTGCGGACTTCAAACAAAATAAAAATTGGTCAATTGTTAGATAAACTCCTACATGGAAATGTAAAATAATACTACTAAAAAAGCTTAATGATATATATTAATGAAGCGGATGCACAACCGTAGATAAACACCATACAAATTGTCAATTGCAAAATCAAATTTCGTTAATTCTTATATGAATCCTGACCGCATAAATGCAAAATACTATTAAAAAGCCTAAATGCATTAATAAAATGGGCCCATTAACAATGAAATTATCTAGTAAATCACACTGAGACCCATAAGGTATAATTTCCCCCTAAACAATTTGAGGACTTGGGATTTACAATATCAAACTATAAAAGAAGTAATGGGTTTTACAAAATAATACTGGAACCCACCATATCTATACTCATTTGATCTTTGTAAATGAATCGAAAATATAGTGATACACACCAAAGGGTAAATTTCACTTACCTCCCCTGAGGTTTCTGACAAATACAGAGATTTTCCATACTTTTTCTGAAATTTCACTGCGCTCCATTACTTTTGAAAATAATTGTCACTTACCTCCCCTGCCGTTACTTTAAGGCTAACGGTGTTAACTTTGTGCGTGAAATGACCAAAACGCCCTTATTATATACTCTCCACCCAATTTTTTTTTTTAAAAGTAGAGTTAAAAAAAATTTCCAACAAAATTAAATCGTTTTTCATTTTGAAAAAAAATAGTTTTTAAACAAAAAGTATCAAAGAATTTTTTTTTCATTTTGAATATTTTTAAACTAGTTTAAAAAAACTAGTTTTGAAAATATTTTTTTAAACTGTTTTTTCTAATTTATTTTTCAGATTAAAAAAAATAAACTTTACTTTTATTTTTCAAAAATTAGTTTTTTAAAAAACTTTTTCCAAAATTAGTTTTTTTAAAACTAGAAAAACTTTTTCAAAAAAAAAATCAAAAAAAAGAAGTTTTGTGAAAAAATTCTCTTCAATACCTTTTTTTTTCTTTCTATAAGCTATTTTTTAATAATGAAAAATGATTTTAATTATAAGTGAAACTTTTTTTAAGGGTGTAAAATATATACTAAGGGTACTACGGTCAGGTTTTTCTAGTGAAAGAAAACTAATTTTGAAAAAAGTTTTTTAAAATAGTTTTGAAATGCAAATTTTTTTAAAACATAGTCTTGGATAAAAAAATTAGTTTTTGGTAAACCGTTATTTTTTAAAAATAAAATTTACTTTTTTTTAAATCTAAAAAATAAATTTTAAAAAAAACACAGTTTAAAACACTATTTTCAAAACTAGTTGTCTTTCTATAAAAAAAAAATTCAAAATGAAAAAAAATTCTTTAATACTTTTTGTTTAAAAACTATTTTTTTTTTTCAAAATGTAAACCAATTTAAAATTGTTGGAATTTTTTTTAACTTTACTTTTTTTTTAAAAATGGGTGGAGAATATATACTAAGGGCGTTTCGGTCATTTTATGCAAAAAAATTAACACCGTTAGCCTTAAAGTAACGGCAGAGGAGGTAAGTGACAATTATTTTCAAAAGTAAGGAAAGACAGTGGTATTTCAGAAAAATGGAGGGGAGGAGAGGAGGTCTCTGTATTTGTCAGAAACCTCAGGGAGGTAATTGAAATTTACCCAACACCAAATGGTGGCAACGGATGTGACTGACATCACTGAATAGTGATTAAAGAAATTAAACTGATTAATAACCCTTCTACCTGCACTGACCCCGTATCGATGGCGTTGTGGACGCCGTTGTCGGTTCCAAACGATTGATCCGAGCCGTTCATCCTTCTCAAAATTGAATTCTGAGTGGGTCCTGCGGGAATCGAGGCAATTGGACGACTGTATAAGCTCGGTACGGGGTCGGTGCAGAAGGAATTACCGATTACAGTCGACTGATTTATAGAAAAATAAAAGTGAGACAGGTGTATGCCGAAATGAGGTACGACAAATATAGTAGGGTGACGGATCGATGAAAATGACATTTGATAAACCATCAACACAGTAAACACAGTACCACTAAAATATTTTGAGCTAGTGATCATGAAGGCGATTGACTGAAAACTGAGAAGAGCATGGGGTGTTTGGGATCTCCCGTGTTTGTTTTTATAGGATGTCCGAGTCAGCTTACGCGTACATCAACTAGTTTCGGTTATAAAAAAAAAAAAAAAGGCATGTGGTCCTACAACTTATTTAGATAATATGTGTTGTTGTTCTATAAATCCTAACATCTGAGTCATTCTAACAAAATATTACATTAATCGGATATCGATAAATATTTATTGTTTTCCAAAACAATTAGATATTTTTCGTACGTCTACGAACGGAAAAACCGACATGGTTCTTTGCAGGAATACTACAAATTTAATTATGGTTTGAATAGACAAAATAGGATGTGACACTCACGATGCTAGATGGTATTTTTGAAAGGTGTTTTTGACAGGGATAAGAGTATAATAAATGTATAATTAGCCACCAAATTATGCCTAATTATAAGGGATTTTTTTTTTCAACTCTGTGAGATTACTTGATCACACACCTGCCGTCCTGCCCAGCACTCCATCCCCTTGATAGATCCTTCTTATCTAATGCCACTTTATCAAAGTATACACTTCCTTTTTTCTTTTCCTTTTTCCTCATATATGTATTTTTTTGTTGCCTGTTCATCTGGTTGTCAACTCTATATTTGGGGAGTGGGGGCAAGTCTTGAGGTCTTGGTCTTTGTTTAAATCTGTATCTGGGGTCAAGTCTTGAGTTTTGCATAAGACTATATTTTTGGTTGGTTGTATCGAGATTTCATCATCGTAATCTGATAAATTATTGTTTATTTTCTTATACGACATGGGTTTTATCGAGATTTCATCATCGTAATCTGATAAATTATTGCTCGTTTTCTTACACTATACTAACTTCCATTTTGTAAAACAAATGTCATTCGATAAGGGGCTATGTGTACACGATCAACCTAGAATTTTTCTTAGATAAACTGCTCAATGAACACCAAGTGAACAGTTTAGATCATGACCAATCTAATTTTTTTTTTCCCGAGATGATTTACTCAATGAACTCTATAAGCTAAACAATTTATATCACGATAATGAGATCTCGGCAGAGCACACCAAGATTGCATTAGTGCACTATGGACTAGGCTGTTGAAAAGTAATAGTACGGTAAAACACACATTGTTGAATGGAAAAATCAAAATTGTTGAATGGTAAAAGGATAGAGATTGGTCCAATCACATTGAACACATGATATCCACTGTTGTCATTTTAAATGCCGAGTTTTAAATACGGTAATTTTGAACTACATGCTATTTTCCTGACATGCATCAACTGATTTGACACATTGTAGCCTAAGATTAAGAATACCAAAAATACCATCATATAGAAACTTATCCAAAGAATCATAAGGAATAATGATCTATCACACCTCCACTCAACTTATTTATTCCACTGAATCAGGAACATGACAATCTGGGCAATATTTCACCAAACAATGCCTTAACTTCTTCAATCTTGTGATCCCAGAAGCTTTCTCAAGCATCTTATCCCTAACCTCATTCAATTTCAAATAATCCTTTCGGATATCCTTGCCTTCATCACCATTGACTTTGCAATGCAATATGTTTATCTCCTTCAAGAACTTCAATCTCCCATCAAAAAGAATCTCCAAAGCATCAACAGACAAAGTAGATTCAGAAAAATCAAGAATTTCAATCCTAGGAAACGCTTCCACTATGCTTGAAGCTTCCTTTTGCATAATTGTCCCCTTAAGCCTGATCTCCTTCAGTTTCTTGCAACTGTCAGCCAGTTGTGAGATCAGATGGCACCCGTTTTCCGGGCCGACCGGAGCCCGGAAAACCTTCAAGTTTTTCCAGTAAAGAAGAGAGACAAAGATTGTTAAATCCCCACATACCCCAGAATTGGTAAACACAACAGATGAAACATCAGGAGTCCTCTCTGCCACAAACAGAGTACCAAAGTATCCAAACAGGTGTTTGGTGGGGAAATAGATGGAAACCCAACCCTGGCAATGGTTCAAGGCCAGTTTGAGGAGTCGGATGTATCTCAGCCGTTGGTTTTCTTGATCAAGGGTGTCGATTAACCGGAGGTCAAGGGTGAGGTTCTTGAAGAGGGTTTCAAGGATTGATAAGAGCCATGAATGGCAGACATAAGGGACAACAAACAGCTGGTCATTCACACTTAGGTATGAGAAGATTTTTGAGAGGAGGAAAGGGTTCATGTCTTGCCAAAGAGATGGGTTTTGCTGCTTCTTCTGCTTCTGTTTCTTCTTTCTCATTTGGGTCGGCATGTTTTGGTTTTCTTGGACTGATTTGCTTTGTAGGAATGGGGAATCTGTGAGTTTTGAGGGGAAAGGGTAGATTAGTCATGGAAGTAAAAAGGACAAAATAGAATGAAGTTTAGCAGTCACAAACTTCATTTTTGTAAGTGAGAGAGTGGACTTTTATTTTGTCGACATAATTTAATTACCTTAAGTAGGAGTAGTGTTTTTTTAAGGAAGTAGCCGACGGGACTTTGTGCGGTATACAATTCGGGGATAAGACTTAAGAGACACCCCTACGTGTCCTCCAACATTTGGAGTTTAATACAATACGGAATTGAAAAGTGGTTGTTATTAATACTTCCTCCGTCCATCTTTGTTTGTCCATTTTCGGCATTCATGCCATGTTTTAAATTGTCCGTATCATTCAATTTATAATGAGTTTTATGATTTTGAAAATTTCGTATAATAGAACTAATTGAGATCTATCAAACAAGATCCATATTGAATATTTTTAGAGATTCAAATTAAAAACAATGTACGATTTTTTAAGAGGTGAAATAGTGAAAATGGACAAACATAGACGGACGGAGGGAGTAATAAATAAAGTACTTACCAGTATTGGCCGGTACCGGTGGTATATACCGTTTTAACAAGAATTCGGTAAGATTAACCTCTGATTCCGTCCCGTCAAATTTACCAGTTGTTCGCGGACTATTCTGTCGTACCAGACTGTTTGCTGAGGTATCGGCTGGTACCGTTGATGCACCAAGTGTGACTGTGAAGGGATTTTTCGTCCGACGATTCCGATCGCTACTCCAAGAAAGCCTTCATCGTTTGCTTAATCAACTCATTTGACCAAATCAGAACAACGAAGAAAGAGAGAGAGGGAGAGAAGTAGATTTACCTATTCTTCTGCCGGGCGGGGGGACAGAAACCCTGACCACAGCAAAGTGAGGAACAAATAAGGTATCGAAGGTTTAATCAATTCATTTGACCAAATCGGAACAACAAAGAGAGAGAGAGAGAGAGAGAGAGAGAGAGAGAGAGGGCAGAGAAGAGATTACCTATTCTTCAAACGCGGGGGGGGGCGGGCGAAACCCCAGCCACAACAAAGTGGGGAACAAATAAGGTAGCGAAGGTTTATATACTGATGAAAACCCTATAAATTACAAAATAACTCCATCTATCCCTAATTGTTTGTCCTGTTTGGATTTCAATGCAATTTTTAACTATTAATATCTTTCACAGAGGCTGGGCAAAAATGGTATGAATCGTTGATGTACTGACATTAGAGAATGTTTGATCATTCTTCGTGGGACTGTGCGGTGTGGTTTTGGATCGAATTTACAACAAATACCGAGAGTATCGTTTCCAATTTTAGAGGAAAGTATTTTAGTAGGGGTATTAGGTAAATTTTCTATATATACACAATAATATTATGAAATTAGTTTCTATTGTTCTTTGGGGACTTCAATAAAAGTTCAATTTCGTTAATTGTTAGGGTTAATTCCAAGCGCGTAAATGTGAAACATAGTTAAAGAAAGTCGAAACGTCAATGAAGTGGATCTCGTGAGACCGGCAGTAACAAAGTAAGGAAACATATTATACATCGTCAGTTATAGACTTCAAAAAAATAAAAATTGGTTTAACTGTTAGATAAACTCCTACATATGAAATGTAAAATACTAAAAAAGCTTACACGTGGGATGCACGACCATAGAAAAAAAAACATATAAATTGTCATTTGCAATATCAAATTTGGTTAATTCTTATATGAATCCTGACCGTATGAAATTAGTTTCTATCGTCCTTTGGGGACTTCAATAAAAGTTCAATTTCGTTAATCGTTAGGTTAATTCCAAGTGCGTAAATGTGAAACATAGTTAAAGAAAGGTCAAAGCGTCAATGAAGTGGATCTCGTGAGACCGACAATAACAAGTAAGGCAACATGTTATACATCGTCAGTTACGGACTTCGAAAAATATAAAAATTGGTTTAACTGTTAGATAAACTCCTACATGTGGATTTAAAATACTAAAAAAGCTTACACGTGGGATGCACGACCATAGAAAAAAAACATATAAATTGTCATTTGCAATATCAAATTTGGTTAATTCTTATATGAATCCTGACCGTATGAAATTAGTTTCTATCGTCCTTTGGGGACTTCAATAAAAGTTCAATTTCGTTAATCGTTAGGTTAATTCCAAGTGCGTAAATGTGAAACATAGTTAAAGAAAGGTCAAAGCATCAATGAAGTGGATCTCGTGAGACCGACAATAACAAGTAAGGCAACATGTTATACATCGTCAGTTACGGACTTCTAAAAATATAAAAATTGGTTTAACTGTTAGATAAACTCCTACATGTGGATTTAAAATACTAAAAAAGCTTACACGTGGGATGCACGACCATAGATAAAACCATATCAATTGCCATTTGCAATATCAAATTTGGAAAATTATTATATGAATCCTGACCGTATGAAATTAGTTTCTATCGTCCTTTGGGGACTTCAATAAAAGTTCAATTTCGTTAATCATTAGGTTAATTCCAAGCGCGTAAATGTGAAACATAGTTAAAGAAAGGTCAAAGCGTCAATGAAGTGGATCTCGTGAGACCGACAGTAACAAGTAAGGCAACATGTTATACATCGTCAGTTACGGACTTCTAAAAATATAAAAATTGGTTTAACTGTTAGATAAACTCCTACATGTGGATGTAAAATACTAAAAAAGCTTACACGTGGGATGCACGACCATAGATAAAACCATATAGATTGTCATTTGGAATATCAAATTTGGATAATTCGTATATGAATCCTGACCGTATGAAATTAGTTTCTATCGTCCTTTGGGGACTTCAATAAAAGTTCAATTTCGTTAATTGTTAGGGTTAATGCCAAGCGCGTAAATGTGAAACATAGTTAAAGAAAGTCGAAGCGTCAATGAAGTGGATTTCGTGAGACCGGCAGTAACAAGTAAGGAAACATATTATACATCGTCAGTTATAGATTTCTAAAATATAAAAAATGGTTTAACTGTTAGATAAACTCCTACATGTGAAATGTGAAATACTAAAAAAGCTTACACGTGGGATGCACGACCATAGAAAAAACCATATAAATTGTCATTTGCAATATGAAATTTGGTTAATTCTTATATGAATCCTGACCGTATGAAATTAGTTTCTATCGTCCTTTGGGGACTTCAATAAAAGTTCAATTTTGTTAATCGCTAGGTTAATTCCAAGTGCGTAAATGTGAAACATAGTTAAAGAAAGGTCAAAGCATCAATGAAGTGGATCTCGTGGGACCGGTAGTAACAAGGCAACATATTATACATCGTCAATTACGGACTTCTAAAAAAATAAAAATTGGTTTAACTGGTAGATAAACTCCTACATGTGAATGTAAAATACTAAAAAAGCTTACACGTGGGATGCACGACCATAGATAAAACCATATAAATTGTCATTTGCAATATCAAATTTGGAAAATTCTTATATGAATCCTGACCGTATGAAATTAGTTTCTATCGTCCTTTGGGGACTTCAATAAAAGTTCAATTTCGTTAATCATTAGGTTAATTCCAAGCGCGTAAATGTGAAACATAGTTAAAGAAAGGTCAAAGCGTCAATGAAGTGGATCTCGTGAGACCGACAGTAACAAGTAAGGCAACATGTTATACATCGTCAGTTACGGACTTCTAAAAAAATAAAAATTGGTTTAACTGTTAGATAAACTCCTACATGTGAACGTAAAATACTAAAAAAGCTTACACGTGGGATGCATGACCATAGATAAAACCATATAAATTGTCATTTGCAATATCAAATTTGGAAAATTCTTATATGAATCCTGACCGTATGAAATTAGTTTCTATCGTCCTTTGGGGACTTCAATAAAAGTTCAATTTCGTTAATCATTAGGTTAATTCCAAGCGCGTAAATGTAAAACATAGTTAAAGAAAGGTCAAAGCGTCAATGAAGTGGATCTCGTGAGACCGGCAGTAACAAATAAGGCAACATGTTATACATCTTCAGTTACGGACTTCTAAAAAATTAAAAATTGGTTTAACTGTTAGATAAACTCCTACATGTGAATGTAAAATACTAAAAAAACTTACACGTGGGATACACGACCATAGATAAAACCATTTAAATTGTCATTTGCAATATCAAATTTGGATAATTCGTATATGAATCCTGACCGTATCAAATTAGTTTCTATCGTCCTTTGGGGACTTCAATACAAGTTCAATTTCGTTAATCGTTAGGTTAATTCCAAGCGCGTAAATGTGAAACATAGTTAATGAAAGGTCAAAGCATCAATGAAGTAGATCTCGTGGGACCCGCAGTAACAAGTATGGCAACGTATTATACATTGTCAGTTACGGACTTCTAAAACAATAAAAGTTGGTTTAACTGTTAGATAAACTCCTACATGTGAATGTAAAATACTAAAAACACTTACACGTGGGATGCACGACCATAGATAAAACCATATAAAATGTCATTTGCCATATCAAAATTGGCTAATTCTTATATGAATCAAGGCCGCATAATTGCGAAATACTATTAAAAAGACTAAATGCATTAATAAAATGGGCTCTATGGGCCCAAAACAGTTAACAATGAAATTATCTAGTAAATCACTCTGAAACCCGCCACATAATTTATACTGATGAAAACCCTAATAAACTACCACATTACTCCTTCTATCCCAAATTATTTGTCCTGTTTAGATTCCAATTCAATTTTTAACTATCAAATCTTTCACAGAGGCTGGGCAAAAATGGTATGAATCGTTGATGTACCGACATTAGAGAATATTTGATCATTCTTCGTGGGACTGTGCGGTGTGGTTTTGGATCGAATTTACAACAAATACCGAGAGTCTCGTTTCCAATTTTAGAAGAAATAATTTTTGTAGGGGTATTAGGAAAATTTTCTACATACATAATAACATTATGAAAGTAGCTTCAATCGTCCTTTGGGGACTTCAATAAAAGTTCAATTTCGTTAATCGTTAGGTTAATTCCAAATGCGTAAATGTGAAACATAGTTAAAGAAAGTCAAAGCGTCAATGAAGTGGATCTCGTGAGACCGGCAGTAACAAGTAAGGCAACATATTATACATCGTAAGTTACGGACTTCTAAAAAATAAAAATTGGTTTAACTATTAGATAAACTCCTACATGTGAATGTAAAATACTAAAAAACTTACACGTGGGATGCACGACCATAGAAAAAACCATATAAATTGTCATTTGCAATAACAAATTTGGTTAATTCTTATATGAAATCCTGACCATATGAAATTTGTTTCTTTCGTCCGTTGGGGACTTCAATAAAAGTTCAATTTCGTTAATCGTTAGGTTAATTCCAAGCGCGTAAATGTGAAACATAGTTAAAGAAATGTCAAATCATCAATGAAGTGGATCTCATGGGACCGGTAGTAACAAGTAAGGCAACATATTATACATCGTCTATTACAGACTTCTAAAAAAATAAAAATTCGTTTAAATGTTAGATAAACTCCTACATGTGAATGTAAAATACTAAAAAAGCTTACACGTGGGATGCACGACCATAGATAAAACCATATAAAATGTCATTTGCCATATCAAAATTGGCTAATTCTTATATGAATCCAGGTCGCGTAATTGCGAAATACTATTAAAAAGACTAAATGCATTAATAAAATGGGCCCTTTGGGCCCAAAACAGTTAACAATGAAATTATCTACTAAATCACTCTGAAACCCGCAAACATATTATATACTGATGAAAACCCTAATAAACTACCACATTACTCCTTCTATCCCAAATTATTTGTCCTGTTTAGATTCCAATTCAATTTTTAACTATTAATATCTTTCATAGAGGCTGGGCAAAAATGGTATGAATCGTTGATGTACCGACATTAGAGAATGTTTGATCATTCTTCGTGGGACTGTGCGGTGTGGTTTTGGATCGAATTTACAACAAATACTGAGAGTCTCGTTTCCAATTTTAGAAGAAAGAATTTTTGTAGGGGTATTAGGAAAATTTTCTACATACATAATAATATTATGAAAGTAGCTTCAAACGTTCTTTGGGGACTTCAATAAAAGTTCAATTTCATAAATCGTTAGGTTAATTCCAAGCGCGTAAATGTGAAACATAGTTAAAGAAAGTCCAAGCGTCAATGAAGTGTATCTCGTGAGACCGGCAGTAACAAGTAAGACAACATATTATACATCGTCAGTTACGGACTTCTAAAAAAATAAAAATTGGTTTAACTGTTAGATAAACTCCTACATGTGAATGTAAAATACTAAAAAAAATTACACGTGGGATGCACGACCACAGAAAAAACCATATAAATTGTCATTTGCAATAAAAAATTTAGTTAATTCTTATATGAAATCCTGGCCGTATGAAATTAGTTTCTATCGTCCTTTTGGGACTTCAATAAAAGTTCAATTTCGTTAATCGTTAGGTTAATTCCAAGCGCGTAAATGTGAAACATAGTTAAAGAAAGGTCAAAGCATCAATGAAGTGGATCTCGTGGGACCGGTAGTAACAAGGCAACATATTATAAATCGTCAGTTACGGACTTCTAAAAGAATAAAAATTGGTTTAACTGTTAGATAAACTCCTACATGTGAATGTAAAATACTAAAAAAGCTTACATGTGGGATGCACGACCATAGATAAAACCATATAAATTGTCATTTGCAATATCAAAATTGGATAATTCGTATATGAATCCTGACCGTATGAAATTAGTTTCTATCATCCTTTGGGGACTTCAGTAAAAGTTCAATTTCGTTAATCGTTAGGTTAATTCCAAGCGCGTAAATGTGAAACATAGTTAAAGATAGGTCAAAGCATCAATGAAGTGGATCTCGTGGGACCCGCAGTAACAAGTATGGCAACGTATTATACATCGTAAGTTACGGACTTCTAAAACAATAAAAATTGGTTTAACTGTTAGTTAAACTCCTACATGTGAATGTAAAATACTAAAAAAATTTACACGTGGGATGCACGACCATAGATAAAGCCATATAAATTGTCATTTGGAATGTCAAATTTGGCTAATTCTTATATGAATCCTGACCGCATAAATGCAAAATACTATTAAAAAGCCTAAATGCATTAATAAAATGGGCCCCATGGGCCCAAAACAATTAACAATGAAATTATCTCGTAAATCACACTGAGACCCGCCACATATTATATACTGATGAAAACCCTAATAAACTACCACATTACTCCATCTGTCCCAAATTATTTGTCCTGTTTGGATTCCAATGCAATTTTTAACTATTAATATCTTTCACAGAGGCTGGGCAAAAATGGTATGAATCGTTGATGTACCGATATTAGATAATGTTTGATCATTCTTCGTGGGACTGTGCAGTGTGGTTTTGGATCGATTTTACAACAGATACCGAGAGTATCGTTTCCAATATTAGAGGAAAGTATTTTAGTAGGGGTATTAGGTAAATTTTCTATATATACATAATAATATTATGAAATTAGTTTCTATTGTCCTTTGGGGACTTCAATAATAGTTAAGTTTCATTAATCGTTAGGTTAATTCCAAGCGCGTAAATGTGAAACATAGTTAAAGAAAGGTCAAAGCGTCAATGAAGTGGATCTTGTGGGACCGGTAGCAACAAGGCAACATATTATACATCGTCAGTTACGAACTTCTAAGAAAATAAAAATTGGTTTAACTGTTAGATAAACTCTTACATGTGAATGTAAAATACAAAAAAACTTACACGTGGGATGCACAACCATAGATAAAACCATATAAATTGTCATTTGTAATATCAAATTTGGTTAATTCTTATATGAATCCTGACCGTATGAAGTTAGTTTCTATCGTCCTTTGGGGACTTCAATAAAAGTTCAATTTCGTTAATCGTTAGGTTAATTCCAAGCGCGTAAATGTGAAACATAGTTAAAGAAAGGTCAAAGCGTCAATGAAGTGGATCTCGTGAGACCGGCAGTAACAAGTAAGGCAACATATTATACATCGTCAGTTACGGACTTCTAAAAAAATAAAAATTGGTTTAACTGTTAGATAAACTCCTACATGTGAATGTAAAATACTAAAAAAATTTACACGTGGGATGCACGACCATAGATAAAGCCATATAAATTGTCATTTGGAATGTCAAATTTGGCTAATTCTTATATGAATCCTGACCGCATAAATGCAAAATACTATTAAAAAGCCTAAATGCATTAATAAAATGGGCCCCATGGGCCCAAAACAATTAACAATGAAATTATCTAGTAAATCACACTGAGACCCGCCACATATTATATACTGGTGAAAACCCTAATAAACTACATCATTACTCCATCTATCCCAAATTATTTGTCATGTTTGGATTCCAATGCAATTTTTAACTATTAATATCATTCACAGAGGCTGGGCAAAAATGGTATGAATCGTTGATGTACCGACATTAGAGAATGTTTGATCATTCTTCGTGGGACTGTGTGGTGTGGTTTTGGATTGAATTTACAACAAATACCGAGAGTATCGTTTCCAATTTGAGAGGAAAGTATTTTAGTTGGGGTATTAGGTAAATTTTCTATATATACATAATAATATTATGAAATTAGTTTCTATTGTCCTTTGGGGACTTCAATAAAAGTTCAATTTCGTTAATTGTTAGGGTTAATTCCAAGCGCGTAAATGTGAAACATAGTTAAAGAAAGGTCAAAGCGTCAATGAAGTGGATCTCGTGGGACCGGCAGTAACAAGTAAGGCAACATATTATGCATCGTAAGTTACGGACTTCTAAAAAAAAAATTTGGTTTAACTGTTAGATAAACTCCTACATGTGAATGTAAAATACTAAAAAAACTTACACGTGGGATGCACGGCCATAGATAAAACCATATAAATTTTCATTTGCAATATCAAATTTGGCTAATTCTTATATGAATCCTGTCCGCATAAATGCAAAATACTATTAAAAAGCCTAAATGTATTAATAAAATGGGCCCTATGGGTCCAAAAAAATTAACAATGAAATTATCTAGTAAATCACACTGAGAAACGCAACATATTATATACTGATGAAAACCCTAATAAACTACCAAATTACTCCATTTATCCCAAATTGTTTGTCTTGTTCGGATTCTAATGCAATTGTTAACTATTCATATCTTTCACAGAGGTTGGGCAGAAACGAGTGCGAATTTGCTCACCCTCACCTGATGAGGGTGAACTAAACCCTCACTCTGATTGGTGGAAAAAGTGTGGAGTCCACCATAAAGTGATGTCATGCTTATCAAAAGTGATGGGGTCTACCACAAAATAATGTTATGCTTACCAAAATGTGATGTGATTCCGTCCACTACAAAGTGATCTCATGCTTACCAAAAGTGATGGGGTCTACCACAAAATGATGTCATGCTTACAAAAAAGTGATGTATTCTGTAGATCCCACACCTTTTCCACAAATTAGAGTAAGGGTTTTGTTCACCCTCATTAGGTGAAGGTGAACAAATTTGCACTCGGGCAAAAACCTTGGCCGCAGCAATGTGGGGAGCAAATAGGTATAAAAGGTTTTGATACTAATGAGAACCCTAATAAATGACCAAATTACTCCATCTATCCCAAATTGTTTGTCCTGTTCAGATTCCAATGCAATTTTTATCTGTTCATATCTTTCACGTACGGGGGCTGAGCAAAAACCTTGGCCGCAAAGAAGTGGAGAACAAATAAGGTATAGAAGGTTCTATACCGATGAGAACCCTAATAAATGACCAAATTACTCCCTCTATCCCAAATTGTTTGCATCCTAATATTTTTAGGCTTTGTTCGGTTTTGGGTTTGCGAACCCGGTCTTTCTTTTTTCCTTTGAAGCCCTCTGACCCAAGTAAACACTTTTGACATTTTCTCTTTCCATCCATTATTTAGAAACACTATCCTAGTGCATAAATTGTGCACAAATGGGTTGGTGGCGTCTGCTTCAAAGTCCCATACAAATGATCCAAGCCGTTCATCAACTTCTAAATAAATTTTTTTTTTTGAGTCGACTCCAAAAAATTGAGCTGAATTAGATTTTTATAACTACTTGATCCAATCAGTTAACTTTCATTTAAAATTTCTTCGAAATTCAAGATTCTAAATTTTGAATGAAAAATTAAATATTGGATCAAATATTTTAAGTTTCTAGATTGAACTGATTTTCTCGTAGGCCAATTGAAAAGTTATTTTAAAGTTGATGAACGGCTTGGATCATTTGTATGAAACTCTGAAGTGGACCCCATCGACCCATTTGTACACAATTTGTGTACTAGGATAGTGTCTCTTGAAAGAGAAATGAGAGAGAAAATGACAGAAAGTAAATACTTGGGTCAGAGTGTCCCACTGGAAAAAACCAAGACCGGTTTTGCAAACCCAAAATCGAACACAACCTTTGAGATTTAAAAATTTATATAATAGAACTAATTGAGATCTATCAAATAAGATTCATATTGCATATAAAATATGTTATAAATTGGAAGTATGAACAATTAAAAAATTGCATTGGAATCCAACAGGACCAATAATTTGGGACGGAGGGTGTACCATTTTTGTCTAGAATCCAGGAGGGTGTTGTGTGATAGGTGTTGTGCGGCAAAGCTATGTCGCTTTGATCATTTTCTTAGTACAAGCTTCCAAGGCCATGTGTGGAGAGTTAATTTTGGGGTTCAATTTTAGGGGATTTAATTTTTTGGGGTAGGGTATAGTAGGTTTTAGGCACTTCGGGTTTAGGGACTTTGTAATGGTTTTTTCTTCCTCCAAACAAGGCCTTTGGAGGCTTAAGAGGTGTGTCAAAATCAAGTAAAACGACGTAATTTTGTCGCACAACACCTATTGCATAACACCTCCCCGGATCCTTTGGTCTAACGTTTTAAATCGACATGTTTAAAATCGATAAAGTTAAATGGTTCTATGAGCTACTAAGCTCGAAGTTAGTTTTTCTGGATGGTATGTGGAGAATTATCGATTCATGAACTTTTTTTAGTGTTGTAACACTAAATTTGAAACAGTACGTGTTATTTGTTTGGTACTACTACATTTTGTACTAATAGGAAAATCTGTACCCAAATCGTATGGTATTCAGAACCTTGTTAGTTTCTCTCTCTGTTCCAAATTGTTGGTCTTGTTTGGATTTCAATGCAATTTTTTAAACTATTCATATCTTCCAAACTGTAACGTATTTTTAAAATCTCAATTATTTCTATTATACAAAGTTTTTTAAATCTCTAAAAAAATTATAGAATGAAAGATATATATAGTTTAAAAATTAAATTTGAATCCGGACAAGACTGGTAATTTAGGCCAGAGGCCGGGATTTTAAAGATTTCAATTCTTGCATGTTGTGTGGAAAAAAATTAACAATTATATACGGGATTATTTTATTTTTAATTTCAAAAAGTAACACGTATTTTAAACGGAATATGGACATATATAATATCTTCCAATGGCTCTGGATCCTCCACAAGGATTTTGGCCTGTCAAATCCGGGAACCAATCACTTGTTCCGGGAATTTCTCCGTTACTTTATTGCAATTCATTTCTAACCCGTAGATTACACGATAATTTTAAAATTTTACAATTTTAAAATACAATCAAACGGTCCAAAACAGTTTTGGACCCCTTCAAATCGCCCATTGCTTAGCATTTGCACAGGAAACTATTTATCAAAAAATATCGGATTGATTATTTTTAGGCTTATAGTTGTTTTTTGGAAGTGTACTTGTCAACCGTTTTATGGAGAATATGTGTGTGATGATTCGATGACTAGCTGCATCCAATTAGGCTTAAGTCTTTTTTAAGAGATAATCTTCTTCACGATACGTAAGTTTAATATTTCAACTGAAAGTGGGGCTGACGATGGGAACCGGGGGCCTGTAGTAAGCCAAACTCACTACAGGGTGTAGTGAGAGACGGAACCGCCGTTCGATTCAATAATTAATGGTCCAGACTATAGGGCCCCCGATTCCGTGACGGTGGCCCCAAATTGGGCTAAAAACAAGAGAAGTTGAAACCCATAAATTTTGGGAAGGGGGAGGATAGTTGTGCCCGAAAAATGTGCATTGTTCCGAGTACGGATGGCAATTCAACCCGTCCCATCCCGAACCCGCCTCGCTCAACCCCAATTGGGGTGGGTATTTATTAAATTTTTCGGGTATAGGGGCGGGGTAGGGGGATAATTGAAAAAACTTGACCGGGTTAGGGTTAGGTAGACATCAACCCTCCCCGATATCCGCCCCGAAAATTTTTTATGCATAAAATTTTATTATTTTCTTATATTTTTAACCTTACAACTAGAATCTCACATTATACATCAATTATTTTTCATTTTCCTTGTAGATAGTAGATGTTGGTTAAGTTGTAATTGTTATTTTGTGAACTTTTACTATTTGTGCTCATTAATTTTAGAATCGAAAACATATTTTTTTAATATGTAAGAGAGATAAGAGCGCGGTGGGGCGGGACAGATAAACTTGTTATCGGATGAGGGTGAAGTAGGGAGTACCCATCCATTATCCAATAGGGTTAGGGGCAGGTGCGGTAGTGAGTCAAGGTATGGCCACATATCAGTAACTTGTCAACAAACCACATCTCTGGCCACAGCTACCTTGCTATGCATTAACGACGCTAGTACTGTCATCTTGTCTTTGTCAGTACCAAGTTTTCAGTGGAAATTGTGTTGTTTAACATTATGGAACACTCCAAACTGCAGTAATTTGTGGCAAGTCCCACTGGGTGCCAGATCCTCTGTGCCCAAAACTCATGTGCCTCTGTGCCGAGAAGTTTTGGGTTGTTAGATTGCGATTTTTATTTTTATGTTTTAATATTTCTGGGTGATTCAACGGTCGAAAAACCCCTCGGCACAGAAGCACAGAGATTTTTTGGCACAGAGGATCTGAGCTCGTCCCACTGAAAGTTGGACTGCAATTCATATCTAATTATTTACTCTCAGAGTAGTGTCACATGGTGCCATGAGATAATCTACTAATCTAACACTACATATTTTTGTGGGGTTCAACACTGGAGGCCTGTAGTGAGTGAGTTCACTACATGCGTGTACTGAGCTCTCTCGGCCGTCCGATCGGTGATCAACGATCCGGATAAATTAGAGTTAAAATAAATGTAAAAGTGTTTTTCAAAGTGTAAGACGATCCAGACCGTTGATCACCAATCGGATCAGGGAGCTCACTACACGCATGTAGACACTCACCGCAGGGCCCTGCTTCGGGTTCAACACTATATGTGACCTCACATCAACAAAATACTATTCCTCCGTAGGATTTGTTGGTCCGTTTTGGGGATTCCAACTTTTTTTCCATTCAACACTATATGTGACCTCACATCAACAAAATAGTACTACTGATCTGGGACACTATTAAAATATATCTCCAAACTTTTTGTGGACCAAAACTGACAATCAAACACAGTCTGTGACTATTAAAATATATCTCCAAACTTTTTTTTTTCTGAATTACAATCAAACACATTATTGAATTTTAATTAATGATTAATTACTCCAATTCATAGCATTATTGAATTAATAAGTTTAATCAAAGTAAATTTAGTTTTCATTAATGTAACAAATAATATATGATTTGTTAAAAAATCACTAAAAACGAAAAACAAGAGAGTAGCCAAAATAATTTGGAGATTAATTTTCTGAGTTGTGAAAATAAGAGCGATTATCCACAACAAAACAAAACATATTGTCATATTGTGTGAGCCAGTTAAACACCTTTTAGTAGGAATGTAGGATAAAGACATAAAGTGATAAGCACATTATCACCAAGAAAGGATTGGGCATTCGGCTTTTCTACTTCTAGTGTAGTATTCATCCAATCAGAGGACTGGATAACTGATGAGAGACAAAGCATATTAGCATCTTCCGATGAAGGAATTATCTAATGATGAAGTGTCCAAATTGGACTGCTTTATCTCCTGCAGGAACCTTACTTTTTTTTTTTTGTGTGTGACATTCATCATTCCTAATCTATTACATGGGGGAGGGGGGAATGAGACGATTTGATTCCGAAATGCATTATGGGACATCCAAGAACTTTACGACATGAGCTGGCCACCACTTGCCAAGAACCTTACTTTCATTGGTGTATGTTACAAGTATTAAACATAACTCTAACATGCATTACGATTGGCTACAAAACTTGGATACCCAAAAACCTGAACTAACAAATAAAATATAGATAACAAGGAAACATAAATTAACTTGGAAACATGAATTATAACCTAGCCTAAACAACTTGAGTTTGAAAAATAAGCCAGAAGAAGTCGAGAGCTAGGAGCTAGGAGAAACCAGGAGAGATTCGGAGCCCAAAGAAGCCAAGAAGAAAACCAGTGGCGCCAGAGAAGCCAAGATGGAAGAGCCCATGAGCGCTGGTGGTGGGTGAATAATTTATAGTTGTTTGTTGTGTTTTGGAGACCTCCCTGTGTGGTGGTTTTGTCCCCCCCATCGGCGGAGCTTTAATCGTCGCGGCCGTCTTTTCGGTGAATGATGCCTTGCTTGTACTATTTGGGGATAGAAATGTCCAGTTTTCTTGCAACGTGCCCTTAACAAATTAGGAATTTAACCTGCATGTCGGCAAGACGATTTTGTCGTTGTCGAGTAGGCCTTAGTTTACCTGGGGTTGTATTATGGAATTATGTTTTTCGGGTGCTTTGCTCCCCTGCTTCTTGTGGTTCTTGTGGTTCCTTGTAAATCTTGTGTCTAATGACAATGACAATAATTTCTCTTAAAAATATACTCCAATATATATAGCTCGTGCATTTATATTGGAGAAAAGCTGATAATTACTTTTGAAAAAGTTATGTACAAATTATGATTTGATTTTTTTGCTAGTTTTTGGAGTTCTAATGAACCCTCTCTAACATATTCGAGCCGCCCATGCTAAGCATACAGTAAAAATAAAAGGATGAAGTCATGTATTCAAGCAAGTGTGTTGTAAACTGCTGTCCTGTAATCAAATGGCACAATGTTTCATTCTGTTTTATATTTTGACTAAAGATTTTGTCCATCAAAGTGTGACAGGAAAGTATGCTAAAATGATTCCCACTCATGTTGGTGTTGCACCAAAGATTTTGCTGACCAAAGTTCTTTTTCTGTTTGAATAACTAAATAATTCCTAGGAAAATAACCCGTTCTGTAATACCCGACTTAAGGTTGACAAAGACACGTTATGCTAGGTTATTCCACAACAAAAAGACTCTTTACTATGAAATGTCCGAATTGGCCATAATGATTTCTAGTGTTGGGTAGCACTTTACATAAGGGCAATATTGTCAAAAGTTATCAAAAGTCAGTAAAAGAAGTTGACTTTGGCTTACTGACTTTACTGACTTTTCAGTGCTAAAGCTGACCTTAAGTCAGGTGTTGTGGAACGGAGTGACTTGAAAGTTGAAACACTCATAATGGGGATCCTGTAGGGCACATCCGAACCGTCCATCTCCACAATTGATGGTTTAGATTCGTTTGTTGTTTGACCGCTAAAAGTTAAAACTATTACTGGTAAAAGTGTGTTTGCGATTTGAACCATTGATTGCAGAAATAGACAGTTCGGATGTACTCTACAGGGAATCGCCTGCAGGACCCAGGTCCGAAACATACAAGCCCAAGTGCCCAACACACCACAAAAATGTATCCATCTAGTTTTCACTCATGCACTCCAAATTTAAATAATCCTATCGTATTTAAATTTAGACACAAAACACTTAAAAGGCAAGTATTGGAATGCATTTGTAAAAAAAAAAAAAAAAAAGGTGGGCGTGTAAAACTATAACCCTTTGTAGAAAAATGATTTTCACACCCCATTTTATCCCCAAACACTCCTTTTTTTTTTTGTCTTTATTCACTTGAAAGTACCAAATTGTCCTTCATATGGAAAAAGTGACTCGTGGTAATGGTAATGGTAATTTGGTATTGTCAAGTTGAATAAAGACACAAATGGAGTGTTTAGGGATAAAAGAGGGTGTGAAAACCATTTCCCATTTTCATATTCTAGGCAATCAAACAGATCATCAGTTAAAGAAATTGTGATCTATGCAACAAAAGAGAAAGGCTAGTCCCCTTCAAAAGGGGCTACAAAAATACATCAATTTCAAACATTCACCAAAGCCATCAAATACAGCAAAATAGTATTGTTGAATACTTTTTACGTTTAAAGTTATCAAAAAATATACATGATAGTATATTAACAGCCCTGGATCTACGACCGAACAACAAAAGGCGCAAAAGTATGTACAAGTTTGATAAACAGACACGAGGCGACAAAACAAAGTTTTTCAACAGGGTTAACCCATTGTCGTGTCTCTGAACTTGTAAACAGAATAACATTGCCTCAACTATATTCAAGTAGATAATTTAGGAGCATAACAAAGGGGGAGCGATTTTGAATTGATATTCCAGGCATCAGCCCTGTGTCAATGCTGAGGATTTGCAGATGGGGCAGCTGTTTTTGATGAGCAGCCACCTTTTCACGCAATCTACATGGTACTCGTGTCCACAATCAAGTGTCCCAATCTCCTCTTGTTTCTCGTAATTGGTCTGAAGAAACAAAAAATTACCACAAGCAAAGCCCCATCAGTTTCAACTAGATGAATAACCTTCCCCTTGAGTTAGATATATGATGATGACGACTACAGCAGTTTCTTGGAAAAGCATCCTACTGATATAAGTGGAAAATAGACGTGCTTCCGGAGCAATTTAAATGCTCTAATCATGGCAATAACTTGTACTCCTATATTGTCACTTTACAAATAAATAAACAAACAAACAAAATATTACTTGTACTCCTATATTGTCACTTTACAAATAAACAAACAAACAAACAAGATATTACTGACGGGGGAATCAGTGTAGGAATAAAGACTAATGACAGTGAAAACATTCAGCCATTACGGCTGCAGAAACCACAGCATGTCAGGCATACACTTGTGTTTGGAACTTGACGAAAGAACTGAAAGGAAGGGAAAATAAAAGAGGGAAATTATAGGGAAAGTAGGCAGTTTCCTTTGTTTGGATTTTGTAAAGGAAGGAAAGGATAATGTGGAGACGAATAATCTCTCTTTTTTGGTTGTGGAGAGAAAAGAGGAAGAAACTAGTATATAATGAGAGTAACACAAAAAGGTTGAAAGATGATGGAAACAAAAAGAGATGAAGAACCACTTTCTAATAGTTTTTCCTATAATTTCTTTCATTTTCCTTTCTAACCAAGAACCCAAAAAAAGTAGACGACAAAATAAAAGTTTTCCCTTCATTTCCTCAAGTTCGAAACAAAGGGTTACAACTGGAACAAAATGTGAGAAAAATCATTTCTATGAAGGAATGTAACTTGATGAATTAGAGGTGTAAGCTGGCTGCCTAGCTCTATGTTACACGAAACAATGTACAGGTGCTTGGTACAGGCTTGTCTAATAGACATCTAATCTTCATGCCCAAGAACACAAGGATACAACTAGATTTCATATAGTTTTAAATACTTCTTTTATAGTTTTTTAGTTTATCATGGTACTTGCAAACTTACATAGAGCTTTATCTGCATAAAATGGGTGTCTTACGCATAGTTTCACAGTGAATTCTGTATCTTCAACCTTAACAAGTTTCAAGTGCCTAACATAGGTACTTCACAAATTTAGATAAGCAAATATCCAACCCGATTTGCTGCTTGTCCAATTGAGTATATTCAAACTTTTCGACCTTTAAAAACTACATAAAGCCAGAATTATAACAATACCTGGCATATGACGCAGAAATCAGTTTCCTGATCCTCACAAGGTGTTTCTTCCAGATCTATAGTAGTGGGCGGAAAATATGTTCTGGTTTTCATATACCTAGAGATGGTCTCCTCCGACAATCCCGTGGCCACACTGCCAATCTGTTCTCCCAATGCAAGAAGCTCCTGGAATAAAAATTAAAATTGTCAGTTAATTTGTTCCGATAGGCGTGGTCAATTAACCAACTGATGGAGACATGGAGTTAATAACATCATTGATTATTTATTCTAGTATGCAATGATTTCTGTCATTCTACCCAAAAAAACATGCTGTTCAGAACAAGAAAAAGTAATCATCTAGTTACCTCATATGACATATGATCTACATCCAGGCGCATGTTTCTGTTATGATCTATGGAACTCCCTACTTCATAGCCTGAAATCTCTAGCATCGCAACTTCCTACACACATCACCCAAAATTAAAATTGTTTAGCCGCAACTATAAACATAAAAACTCATAATATCTTAACTACCATGCGCTTAGCCGCAACCATAAACATAAAACACTCGTAATGTCTCGACTAACATGTGCTGTTCATCTTGGGAAAACTATATCATTGAAGCAGAGAAAAATATTTACATCTGCCTGGAGAAATCTCAAGTGAGGGTCATGGTGCCTCACAGTTGCCTCAGGAAAAAGTGCCCTCTGGTGGGGCCGGTACATCCTAATGCCAGTTTGTAGAACAGGTCCCACAAATCTGGGCCCCACCTCCATGCCATCCTGGAAAGGATGCATACCGGTGCTTGAAGTGCTATTTGTCGGAACTCCATGAGAAGGTGTCGCTATTTGAGAAATAAAATTGATATTCTGGCCCCTCACTCCTTGCATGGGCTGTGGTAGATGATGAAAATTGGGTTGCCCTTGGTATATGGGAGGAAGAGGGAGGAAAGTTGTGGAACTTGTATTCCTAGCTGTCTCTTGATACCCCTGTGAACCCATTGTTCCTGCCTCTGTGCATCCATCGTTAACAATGCTGCTCCCTGAGAATAACAAGAGCGAGGGAGAGATATGCCATTAGTTTGAATCTTGCATGAAGATGAATCATTAATATGGTAATGCCACTGTAAGATTAAATGAGACGATTTTCTTGTTTTGTTTCATCTTTCCACGGCTATGTTACATGACTCGAGCACAATGCGGATACTTCCAATTGTTGGATCATCTTTTCCTGAATCCTATATTCCATATGAACAAGATTCCTCGTGGATGTATTTTTTGGGCCACCCAAAAGAGCGTAACTACATGAGTTTTAAACCTGAATTTGGATCAATAATCAGTTCTTCATGTTATATTTTGTTTTCTAGAGTGAAATGGTTTTACAAGTTCAAATATAGTAGTCCATATAACAGTTATATGCATACTTGTACTGTGAACTTAAATAACTAAATCTAATTGTTAGGATTGTTCAACGACTTGAGTCGGACACATATCCCATACCCTTACCAGGTGTCCGTTGCCCTACATGGGCAGTGGGTACATTACAGGTCAAAGCACAATTAAAAGGGGAACGAAAAGCTTCTTGGAAAATTTCAAGGAAAGGAAGCAAATGAATGCTAAAGAATATATCAACTCAATAAAGCCCAATTTACCTCGCATATAGGTTACAGCTGGTGCCTGGCTCCAGCGAGAGCTAGAAGTCTGAAAAGCCTGACCTGGATAGTTCGTTTGAATCACATTATTAGGAATACGCGCCGCCATAGAGTCCTGCCCAATATTAACTGACCTGTTCCTCAAACTTCTGCGAGATGCAACTTCCATAACTGGTGGTAAAGATGTAGCATCCATCAGAGTAACCCCAGGTTGAATGGGCCTTGTACTTAAAGGGGCAACGGAAGAACTAGATCCAGCCGATGTACTATACTGGACATTCCCTGGGACCCATTCCGCATTTTTTCTCTTAAATGGACTTCTGACATCATCCATGAAATGGTTGGTCCTTCTATAGTCATCTGTAGGAACTCCAACAATTTGATCATGAGACGCTTGGTTGGGGAACACTCTGGAACCAGATGTCGTAGAAGCACCTAAATTGAGATTTCTTGCAGGTTGATGATGTGGAAAACTGTTGTATCGCGATATTCCATAAAATAAAGCATTTTCATGACTGCCACGTAGAAGGCGATTATCAAAAGTAACCGGGGTCCCGGAGGCTGGTAATATTGTGTGGATATTAGGCTGTGGGAAATATGCTAGACTTCCAAAAGGAACGCATGGCTCGGTATGGAGATGGATCTGGCCTTGTTGATACTGGTCTATATCAGTCATCTGACTGGTGCACATCATATTCCTTTGCCGCATTTTGTTAAATAAAATGACTTTGCACGATTCCTGCTTCAAGAGGAAATATCAGGAAGTTCAAAAAAGCAATCAGATTTATCTCTAGCAATGGTCAATTATTTTCCAATAAACCATATTGCAGGGCATAAATATTTGGATGGTGGTAGGTCCTATTCATCAGGTCAATGATTAGAAGAGACCAGATCACACGATTAGATAAAGCTACAAAAGCAAAGAGCATAACTGCACTTATATTTTTCTTAAATGCCAACTAATTAGATTGTTTGATACATTCTCTTCTTACTTATATTTTAATATCTAGCACCAGTTAAACCAACCAAACTGGTAACTACTAGTTTGAGCACAACAAAAACGACAGAATCCTCTTGATAGGGATTTTGCTTGTCCAACCAAACCACCCCTAGCTCTATCTAATTAGTACCTGACTAATTTGTCCTACCTCGAATTCAGTTTCTTCACATTGCACCTTTCCTTTGCATAGTCTCCATTACATATGATATAGGTGAAACTACTCTATCCACTGTTTGTTCTTCTCAATTTCATTGGAAGCATTTTGCCTCATAATTTTCTTTACAGGAAGCAATTTTGTGTACTTATACGCTTGTTTCCTCTTCTGTAACTTATACCATCCTCTGAATAATTATAGGCATTTATAATGGTTAGGTAGATATAACTTGTATAACTTACTATTTACTATTTAACATGATTCTGGATATTATTGGTAAAAATTTACCAACATATCATATTTGTTTGTCCAACATAAATGAATAAAATGGCAGAAAGTAGATTCTCAAAAATATGACTTCAAAAGACCAAGCTTATGCAAATTGTTAAATATAGAAGTTTAGGGCTATACTTCTTTTAAATCAAACCGATCCCATACCGTTCTAGGAGCAAAATAAGGCAGACATCTCTTTCTAAACATTGTAAACCATTTGAAAAGTTCAGTTTGCGTAGGTCACCTTTCTTTCCTGTGTTAATCTTATCCGCAATTTTAACTATGCTGTCAGCTGTCCTATTCTCTAATGTTGCCTTTTGTTTTAGTTTGTTCTTTAGTGAACTCTTTGGCCGTATGTTTACAAACTCTTTGACGTTATGTTGTGATTTCATAAATGCTCACAGAAGAGAATTTCAACAGACCAGAAATTTGCGTTCGAAATTCAATAAAACCACCAACAAGAATGGAAATATTCTCATTCCCTGGATCTTCAACCTAAAAAAGAATCCCCCGTTTCAGGTAAACAAGACCTGCTATCAACAGTGAGATTATACTTATGAAGTAAAGAATCTCCAAGCCGAAGAACATTCACAACCAAAAACAACTACAAATTCTATAATTGCACTATTTTGTTACATTATAGTATATTTATCCAAATAAGGAAAGACATACGACTCATCGAGACATGTAAGTAGTATGATCACCACTGCAATATTTCTAATGTTATATACTTTGAATGTGACATAGCCCCCTGAGGGTATGTAACTGAGAGAAGCCCATGGGAACAAGTTTTAAGCAATGGTTCCAAGTTCCAACCACATCCAACTACCGCAAAACCTTAAGCAGAGCCCAGATTTTGCACAAGCAGATACAAACCTAATTGTTCCCTCATAAACCAAACCAAGCCTTATGTCCCAAAATCTGTTCCCTCGTGGTAATAGAAAATAAACCATATCAAGAAGAAATGTGATTAAAACAGGGAATAGATTTTCGCACCCTTCGCACTCCACAAATTACTATTTTCACTTGAAAAGTGGAGTGCTAAAACCAATCCCTATATGCAATCACAATTTTCGAATGCAAATAGTAATTTGTGGAGTGTGAAAATCATTGCCCGTAAAATATCCCATATACCATAACTAAAGCTGAAAAAAAGAAATCTCCCCAAATTAACAACAAAAGTCCATTTGTTAGCTAAAAAATCTGAGGGAAAGAAAATGTGAGAAAGATCTTATAGAAGAATAGAACCTTTTTAGGTCTAGGAATTCATACAGCTTAATGTAAATGTTTTGGGGAAAGTTTACATTTTGAAATCACAAGCGAATACCAAGATTTTTTCTTTCCACTTAAAAGAGTTTTCTTACCATCCAAACAAACTAAATGAAACCCATGCACACAAACAAGGAGATGAAAATTCAACAAAATCCAGCTAAAAATAAATAAACGCGGGGGTAAATTGAAAGAAAAGAAGAAGAAGCAAAGATCATACCTTTTAACCATAAAAATTCCAGAGACTCAAAATGTCTGTCTTCGGGTATTTCCTGACAAAATGATAGAAGAAATCGATCCTGCGACAGACACTATAAGAGAAGAAACGTCAAATTTTGCATCAAAAAAAAACTTGGATCGCCGGAAATCACCATCTCCGAAAAACCCATCGATATGTATCAAAAGAAGAAAAAAACTCACAACTAAACTTTCTTGCAAAATAAAAGGGCTAATAATGCGAAGGCAGAAGATTACAAGGAGGAAGAAATATTTCTATTAGGGAAAATTTGAGAAGCATTGGGAGGACTAACCGTATCGGGGTTTGATCAGCGAGAATGATCGAGGGGATCTGGATGAGACGGAGGAAGAAATCCTTGTGAAAACGTATTTATCGAGAGAGAGAGAGTTTCAATGGAAGAACATCCAGTGTACCATGTTCTTGTACTTTTTTTTTTGTTTTTTCCCAATTAGGACTGCAAATGAACTCAGCTGTTTTTTCATGAATTATTAGAGATTCAACTCAGTAAAAGTTTGTTCGAGTTTAGTTCAAGTGGTAAATGAGCCAAACTTGAACTTCAATTTTAAGTTGAACCCGAACCTGACAATATTCTGCTCGAATAGACTCGCAAACCAATATACGGTGTATATCTGATAAAAATGGACTTAGGGGGTGATGTGCAGCCATGGCGCGGCTACGCCGGCACCTTTTTGACGATCGGAGATGTTCACTACGTAGACTTCGTCGAGTACTATAAGTGTAGAAAAAATCAACTCGATCGGATATCTTTAAGTGCCTCATCGGAACACAAATACTTTGAAAACAAATGAAACACAAATGGACACAAATACTGGATCAAACCCACTTTTTCATGTTATTTGTGTGCTGATGAGGCACTTAAAGATATCTGATCGAGTTGATTTTTAGTAAAATTGTATATTCGACGAGGTCTAAGTAGTGAACGTCTCTGATCGTCAAAAAAATGTCGGCGCGGCCGCGCCGTTGAGCTACACTGCACAGTGTTGTGCATTGGGATGCACAGCACCCCCAGTCCTGATAAAAATATCACATACAAGCTTGAAGGACCCGGGGGAGGTGTTGTGCACTCCCGTGCCATGCACCGTGTTGTGCGCTTCTCGGCCGTCCGATCATGTTTTGGACGGCTTGGATGTGTTCTACAATTTTAATTTAATTTTGATTTATTTTGATCGGTAAAAATCAAAACACATTCGAGCCATCCAAAACACGATCAGACGACCGAGAAACGCACAATACGGTGCGCGGCACGGGAGTGCACAACACCTCCCCCGGTTGCCAAGCTTGAATATGAATATGTTTAAGCTTTACATGTACATCATGAAGTTGGTTTTCCAAACCTTGGTTCCCACTTTTTCCAGTGGGCCCCCCACTTTTTGCCTATATTTTCTCTCTCCTCTCTATTTCAAGAATGCTACTCTAGTGCATATTTTGTGTGAGATGCGTCTGTGGGTTCCAGTTTAAAGACCCACACAAATGATCCTAACCGTCCATTAGTTCTAAAATTATTCTTTAAGTCATCTTGAAAAAAATCAGGTCAATCGTTTAATTTTAAGTACTTGATCTAGTTGTCTAACTTTCTTTTAAACTTTTGTAAAATTCGGGATCCTAAATTGTGAATGAATAATTAGAAAACGGATCAACCGGTTATAATTTTTTGAATGAACTGATTTTTTAGGAGTGACTCAAAAAATTACTTAAAAAATTAATAACCGGCGCAGATCGTTTGTGTGAGTCTTCAAAGTGGGCCCCACGGACGCATCTCACATAAAATATGTACTCCGTACTAGAGTAGCATTGCTAAAAATAGAGAGGAGAGAGAAAATGTAGGCAAAAAGTGGGGGGCCCACTGGAAAAAGTGAGAACCAAGATTTGGAAAACCAATCTGAACATGACCTTTATAACTTGTCCATATACTCCAATGTACTATAAACTTAATTTTAATGTGATTTTACAATTTTATATATTCATGCACTTATTTATGTACAAAATAAATTTTTTATTGAAGTTGTAGACTTGTATATGAGTATAAAGGAGCCGGATCCGTTGACACATATTTTGCACACACATTTTGACACTCCATCTCAGCCATTAAAATAGAGGGCTGAGATTAAAACTTAACAAAGACATTCTCTCTCTTCCACTTCTCCATCTCACGCTGTCCTCTCTCCCCTTACCTCACGACCACCAGTCGACTGCCCCTCCCCACTCCAGTGACACCATCTCTACGGACCTCTCCCCCCTCCCCACTCCGGCGACACCATCTCTGCGGCCCTCATCTCCGGCGACCCCAACTCCAGAGGTTTTTAAATGTCCTCTAACATATTCCCCCAAACCTCTCTCTGAGTCTCGATCTAATACAGAAAACCCCAATATCAATTCTTCACTTCCATTTATTATTTTTTTGTTGAGTAGTGTAAAATTCAATCTTTGTTTTGCCTGGGAGTATTTCTTTCGAATGCTTTTGCCTGGGAGTATTGGACCAGTGAATTTTGGAATTTGTTGATGCCGCCATTGAACGGGTAAAATTTCAAAAATTTGAAGCAAAGATCTGATCTTGCGTGAAGAAATCAGGATCGAACTATGACTTTCGTCAATGAACACTCTGAACCATGAAGAATTTACAGAAAACTAATGAAAAAATACACAGAAATCTGAGCCCTTGCATTACCGCTCGAAGAAAGATGAGCAATTTACCAGCCGGTACAGAAAAAAGGTGCCATGTACATCCAACTCAGCCCCCTCTCAAAATGCACGCATAGCTCCAATAAGTCCAGTCCACCCCACGTGGAACACGGAACAAGAGCCCATGTGCCGTCAGTTCCCACCCTCTCTCTCTATCTCCTCTTTTTTTTTTTTTTTTTACTTTTAATTTTAAAACCTCAAATCTACGAAAGTGCCTAAAATCCTAGGGTACCCTATGAAAGTGCCTAAACCACTAAAAACCCTATAATAAGAAAGTGCACCATAAACCTAAACCCTAGGGTACCATATGAAATTGCCTAAACCTAAACCCTAGGGTACCCTATGAAAGTGCCTAAAATCCTAGGGTACCCTATGAAAGTGCCTAAACCACTAAAACTCTAAAATAGGAAAGTGCACCCTATGTGCCTAAGCCTAAAAAAAGAGTGATTGACTTTAATGGAGTTAGTGGTAATTAAAAAGAATGATTGGAGTTAGTGGTAATAAATATTTATTTTTTGTACCGGCCCGTAATAAAACCAAGAAAGATAGAGTACTTCCACTAACACAATTACACACGTGTACTTCAAGCACTTATAGCACTTGTAACTAAAAGAAGAGAATAACCTCTGCATTGCATTCTCAATCAACCACTTTACTTTTGGGCAGATATGTGGGGCAATTAGGACTTGCAATCTGGGAGATGGAGGCAATGAGGAAAAATTGGGGCCGGGTCGTCGGATTGTGGAGAGGGGAGACGGAAGTGAAGTGGGAGGGGTGTTTGAGAGAGAGAGAGAGAGAGAGAGAGAGAGAGAGAGAGAGAGAGATGGGGGAGTGGGTGGATGAGATGGAGTGTCAAAATGTGTGCAAAATGTGTGTCCACGGATCCGGCCCCGAGTAGAAATATATAATTCAAATAAATATATAACATTTTTGTCACGTCAAGGCTCATGAACAAGCTCGAGTTCGACTCAAACCTAAACAAGCTCGAGCTTATTTAAAAACTAAACGAACGAACCTAAAAATCCTAAAGCTCGGCTCCATTCCACTCATTTGCAGCCTTAACTGCAACGTGTGCTGTTTGGTTTTGCGGTCAACCAATACTTTCTTTTTTTCTTATTTTTCCTTGTATGGGTGTTTGGACAAACTTACATTTAAGCCAGTTAATAACTAACTTGTTGACCTTCGGTTATTTTTTGTTTAATTTTTCGCCAAATTTTGTTAGATTAATTATTCATTTCGATGGGAGGAATTAAAAGATCACAAGAATACGGACGTGACTAGAAAAACGTTAATTTTCTTGCCTCTCGTTAAGTTTTTGGACTTTTGGTCAAAGTTTTTTACTTTCGTATTCTGTTCGTTAAAATGAATAATTGACTCAGAAAAATTAACGTGAGTCTAACATTTTAAGCTGAATATTTTCTGAGGGCATTTTCTCAATCTAATAAAATTCCACAAACTGTCTTTTTTACTGAAATTATCTTTTACTGTCTTTCTTTTTTTTTTGCCTTTAAGGTTGATGTATTGTGAGAATATGATATGTGTTTGTAAAGTGTGAAAAGACAATAAAAACAGTTTTAAAACAACCCCTTAAAACCAATGGAACCGAATGATAGTAGTTAAGAACTCAAAAATATTTTAGAATTTTTTTTGGTGCAACAGGATGTTCAATAGATTTTTAACTTTAATATCCTCATATTAGTCGAGGTGTGTGAAAGTTGGCTTACACACCAAACAATATAAACAGAAAATGTGGCAATTATAATGGCGATTGGATGATGTAATTATAATTTTAATGTTGTATATCTAAATTCTGATTGTCTCAACGCCATCTTGCAGATAGGAGGGAGGTCTCAGAACAGCTTTGAGGACAGTTTTGTTGCAGAAAATTTCAATGAAGAAACTCCTTTCATGCTTTTTAAGTGTTTAGTTTCGTAATTTCAATTTATTAAAAAGATATCATCATCTTTCGCGTCAATTTTTCCTCAACTTTTCAAAACTATCTTTCACTTTTACCCATTAATACTCTTTACCCATTAACTTTCAAAATGAACAAAATAATACTGTAATTGTACAAATTTTTACTTATTAACTTTTCAAAATGAATGAATAACTCAAAATAGAATATTGCACTCTTACTTAGGAGGGGAGGGAATATCTAATTTGTCTTTTTGTAGGGTATCAAAAATTTCCTGCAAAAATTTAAATCTATACAACCTGTAAGATGTTACTTTCCTTCTCCCTCGACTCACACTAAACCCGACTTTGATTCGGTTTGTTTTTGCACTCAATCTGTGATGCGTTTTCTATATGTGTTAGAGAGCAAAGCTAGTGTTAGGCCGTTTGAGATGGCTTCTTACTCTCTTTCGCTTTGTTATTTAGATTGTTGTTCCTAGATTTTTCTCAGTGTATTATGGATGGAGTCCTTTGTGAGTGCCTTTGGCTTTTCTCAACAAAGAACATTCGCTGTGTTTGGTTGAGAGTTTTGAGAAGAATTTTTTGGGAAATATTTTTGAGAAAGTGTTTGGATGAGTTTTTTGAAAAAGTAATAATTAGAGAGAGGTGTAATAATTGGATAGAGATAGAGAGAGAAATGAGAATAATGATTGGAGAGAGTTGTATGAGTAGAGAGAGAAATGTGATTAATGATTGGAGAGATGAGAGATAGGGAAAAAATCTTTTTGGAATTTTTTTTGGAAATGTGAAGTGAACAAAGTGATTGTCTTCTGATTAAGAGAGAGAGAGAGAGAGAGAGAGAGAGAGAGAGAGAGAGAGAGCACATGATTGAGAGATTTTGAACCTCAACCAGGATGGGCTAACCCCTTGGGATAACTTGTTACTATTATTGATGCATCTCCTCTTTTCAAACCACATTAATTAGAAGTTGCTAGCTATCCTATCAAATTGGTACAATCTCCAAATAAATGCCACATGGATGATTAAACAAATCCACTAGTGGGCATTAAAAAAATCTCCAAAGTGATCAACTTAAGGGGTAATGACACAAAGCAAGGGCGTGTTGTCTCTTAAGGGACAGAGGGACAGCATGCATGTTGTCCCCATTCGAGCTGTCTGTGCTCGACGATCAATGGCTTAGATATGCACTATTCATTACCAAATTGATCTGGGCCGTTAATCGCCGAGACCGGACGACTCGAATAGGCCTTAAAGGACAACACGCCCCCGGATCAAATGAGAACTTCAAGTATTAATAAGTAAGGTTAACATAATAATCTCATCCGGAAAAGAAAGAGGGATAGGAACAAATAGAGGTGACAATTCTGAACCCAACCCATGAACTCGTCCATATCCGCCCACTTAAAATCCAACCCAACCTGCCCATATTGTAATATAGGTCGATATGAGTTCAACCCATATCCACCCATGTTTACATGGGTTGGGTTGGGTTGAAAATGGATTGGAATAAGAAATACTAACACAAGGTCGATCTCCTATTGATGTCCGCATAGCCCCTGTGGATGCTCAATGGGAGCTCTAATGATAACTGGGAAACTAATATTCTTGACGAGACAATCATATCCATACTGTTATTTTCAGAAAACAATATGGAATAAACAAGATTCAGATGAATTGAGTGAACCACTAATCTAGTTTACTGGGCCCAGACCGTTAATAAACACGATTGAATTTCATTTCTCTTGATTAATGCGTGTTCTAAAGTTCTGGAATTAGAATTCTTGCTTGATTTTGAATTGGGAAATCTGTTTTTCCTTTATCCCAAATCCCAATTTCTAATTCTAATTTGGGAAAAAAATTTCGAAATTCCTCCTAAGCTGTTGGCGACCGTGATCTATTCCATTAATTTTTAGAGAGAGAGAGAGCTCATAAATTGGAATTCACTGATAAAGTTTTTTCTCTCTCTCTCTCTCTCTCTCTCTCTACTTGCGTTTTTTTCTTTCAAAGGGGACCGCAGGAATCATGATTAACGTTAAGAGAGAGAGAGAGAGAGAGAGAGAGAGAGACATACAGAGAATTGAGTTTCCATTAATTGTTTATAATTGAATTCTCACTCTTTTTTTTTCCTTTCTCTGTCTAGGATCATAGAGTTTGGGATCTAAATGGAGTTCTAGTAATGGAAATTACTGTTGGATCACTTACCAAAAAAAAAAAAGAAGTTACCGCTCGTATTCAACCCACCCATATTCAAGTATAGAAGTTAACGTGTCTACACTTGACTCGTATACAACCCACCCATATTCAACCTATAACCCATGTCAACCTACTCTAACCCAACCCAACCCAACCCAACCCAACCCACTCATTTGCCACCTCTAGGAACATATGGAAGAAAGGGGGTGATAAGTTGATTACACAAACTCCATACCTGTAAAATTCAACCGTCCATCTCAACTTCTTTGTACTTTGATTTCCCAAAAAAGAATAAATTAAAAGGCCAACTCCCCGCAATACATTTTTCCTTTTGTTATCGCGGTTTATTGTCACGTCGATCTCATACTATTTTATTTTATATATAATAATTGTGTTGTAAATTATTCATAAAAAGAAATCAAACAACGAAGTTTAAAAGGAGATTCGAACCTGTTGCTTTCCAATATGTGAAACAGAGTCATGTGGACATTTTATCTTAGTTAAACTCAAGGACATCTCATGGGAAAGAATTGGTATATATAAAACCCTAAATTTAAGATAAGTATTGGAAATTATATTCTTTCCAAAATTATTTCTCCAATCAGATGGGGCTCGATCAAGTGCCATATTTTGACTTTGCCATTCAAAAAATAATGGATATTTTGACTTTATTGTAAGGGAATTAGTTGGGCCGCCCCGCTTGTATCCTAACCGCCAAATAACACAAGATAAATTAAAGTGGTAACGCATTGACCGCTCCTAGTTTCTTGATGTTACAAAACGAAACGTATCTGTCGCATTGATAGTTGACTTCTCTCATAAGTTATCAACTTGATATTCTTCATGTGTAGGCGTAAAAATATAACGGTAAAGTACAACAACGGAATAATGGAAAAAATATGTAGTCAATACGCAGATCCTTCGTTCGTAAAGTACTACAACATAATTTAATATATTGGAACCCTAAGATTAGGTGAGTTTACCCTAAAACCATGACCTAACTCGATTGCAGGTACAAATTAGTTGGACATAAGTATATGGCATCAATTGATTCTATTTCTGTTTCTTGCCTGTTTTATTCATCAATTGCATGTACCTATGATTTTGGTTATAACCCCCATTACCTACCATGATCCACTACTTAGATTAAATTAAAGGGCATTCAATTCATGCAAAAGGCATGCAACAATTTTTTATGCTTCTAATTAAGCTGCCAACCCTGACCCTGTAATTGTCAAATGTATTAAATCAAAATTATCCTCACTTGATCACGATTTATATATTTTGACTCGCTAGACCCATTTTTTTAATTTATATATTTTTGGTCGGGCCTTCAGACCTGATTCTTCTTCCCCTTTTGCCTATTAATTGAAAGATGGAATTCATAAATTAAAAAAAAAAAAGGATCTTTGGTCCAATTTGAAGACTCTCTTTGTGTGGTGCATGAAGCCGCTCCGTGTAAAATTGTCTTTCAAAAACATTTCATAGTACGAAGATTTGTGAAACCGAGAACTAAGGCCCCGTTTGATGCGAGGTTTCGTTTTGGGGGGATTGGTAATGAGATGAGATTAGGATTGAGATTGGTTATAAGGTGAGATTATTAATGAGGAGACAAATCCTTTCTCATGTTTGTTTTTACACAGGATTAGATCATGGGATTGTTAATAACATGTTTGTTTTGTCTAGGATAGGATTAGATCATGGGGTTTGGTGGTTTGCACAGGAGAGAAATCCTTCAATCCCAATCCCGTTGTTAACAATACCAAGTACCCCCAGGTATTACGAATCCGACCAATTTGGGGGATTCGCATGCCCATGGGACTATTAGTCCTTGGCTTATTTGTCAAACCAAACATAGTATTAGAGGTCCCACCTCCTTATTAGTCCAATCCCACCCTCCAAACCTTGTATCAAACATGGCCTAAGAGCTTTACATGTAGGTGTTCCACTAACAAAAGACTGTTTTTTCTAAAAATCGAGACATGTCATTCTCTCCCAACACATCACATAAAAAATAGTGAAAAGCCAATTTATTAAAAAAACTGGGTTAGTGAAACACCTCACATGTGCATGCAGAAGTGGAAGATTATACCGGAGAGATGTGACCTAATCCACAACTCATATATTAGTAATTACTATTTTTTTTGTTTATTGGTGCAAATAGAGACGTTAAGAGGGATGTCCACAACTTAGTTTTTTTACAATAAAATATCTTGCCAATTATGTCATATCCATTCTTCATTTTGGAGATGAGTTGGAGGGATCTAGGGGACATTTGGTGAGGGAGCTCATTATATGCCTGTAGTGAGCTCCCTCGGCCGTCAAATTAAATTTAAAAAGATTCTCGGTCGCTGATTGGACGTCTGAGGGAGCTCACTACACGCGTGTAGTGAGTTCCCTCACTAAAGGGCCCCCGAGATGCTCTATTGCACTTAAATGTAACCCCAATTTATCTAGACCGTTTGTCGCCGATCAAACGTTCTCATTTTCGGCCTTGGTGTATTTCGGCCCATACCACCGTCCCAACGGAGCTCACGGGACAGACCAGCCCTTTACTTGGCCCAAATCCGCTCACGCAAACCACGATTTGGTGTTTTGACCCATACTTTACAGCCCACCCAAATAGTTGGACCAAATGCCTGTCCAGAGGCATTCATTTGGGTCGGTCTCATACGGATATGAATTGGGCCACTTATTGACCCGTACGTGGACTATAGACCGACCAGTAGACCACACAAAGTTCATGTAAATATCTCTTCGATCCTCTCCCTCTCTCTCTCTCTCTGTCTCTCTCGCTCTTCGTCCTTTTCAAGTTGGGAACTGAGAATAATTCAGGTAACGATCTCGATCTTCAATTGCTTCGTATTGCTATTGAATCTTTAATTATCCATGTGTTTTCGGTTCGTAATCTAGGGTTTTCATTCACACTACCGACAACAAAAAGCAGCAATTTTACGTTCGAGTTGAACCTGTTCTTGTATTATTTAGGGTTTTATATGGTATTCGTTGTTTACGATCTCTTTCGAGTGTTTCGTTATTAGGCTTCTTCTTCAATTTTGGAGGTATTAGGATTCAGGATTCATGTTCGTTCTGCGTTTTTTGGGGTCTTTGTAAATTGTAATTAGGGTTTCATGAGTAAGTTATGGTATTTTGTAGTGAGATCGAATTTCTAATGGTTGGTCTTTGAGGGAAACGTTTACGTAGTTTTGCTACCTTTATTTACTCCTTGTAGAAGAAAGTGGGATGGAAACTAGAATGGAGTTGTCTTCCTTTTACAGAAATCATTAAGCAGGTCAATAGTCTTTCTTTACTTAAAAGATACCATCCAAAACGATTGTTAAGTCGAAATTAATTTGGTCACCTATCCGTTGTCTCCATTGGCTTCATGTCATGAGGATCTAACAAGATTTTACGTGTTGGATGTACCTAAAGCACAACACCCCCACCCCCCCTATCCGGGCTTGGGCGGATTTTGACTGATAAGACTCATGCCCTGCCTATCCGGGCTTGGGTGGATTTTGTGACTGATAAGTCTCGAAGCATGACATACGCGGAGTTCTCTTTGCTTAAAAGATATCAAGAGTAATTTTAACTTTCACTTGATCTTTCTAGAAACGTGTACAGGTAAATTGTCTGTCTTCAAGAGTGACTAATTTTCTTCTGCACAAAGGCATCTCGGTGTCTAGGTGTACATATATTAAGCCTAGGCTATGGTGATGTGAATAACTTGGTTTGTGAATGACTGTTTATTTTGTTAGATCTGAGAATTTTTTTCATCGTAGCTAGGCCTTGTCTGGCCTGGATTTGATAAATTTTGTTGGACAATTCAAGTTGGATGTTGTCAATGACAATTGGTTTAGTGTCATCTAACCCTGTTTTACAGTCTAATTCAAGATGTGCATTTATATTAAGGTTATGCTTTGATCACTGCACTTAGCCATTTATATGGAACAAATACTGTTTAAAATGTGTATAGTTCATTTGTTTAATTATGTAGACGGTGGTGTAGACTTTTAGTTTATAATCTGTGGCCTGACAGATGAGCTGATAAATTTTTGGTCATTCTTAGGGAAAAGACTTGAGTTGACTACAGATGGGTAAAAGGAAGTCAAAGGCGAAGCCACCCCCGAAGAAGAGAATGGATAAGCTTGATACTGTTTTCAGCTGCCCCTTCTGTAACCATGGGAGCAGCGTGGAATGCCATATGTAAGTGTCTATTGAAGAAGTTTCCTATGATTACTTGTTGCAGAAAATTGGTCTAAAGGCCAAGTTTGGAGTTTTAAATGGTGTTTAGTCTAGCCTAACTTATTTTAATGCTTCCAATACATTGATGTGAAATTGTTGAGGGTTCAAGGACAATACTAGACAAAAAACCCTTAATGAGAAAAAAAAAATACAAAGAAAGGCCGGTACAGTAGGCAGCCCGCAACTTCTGCCGTTTACTGTTGGCACGTGAATAACTCGTTAAAGTGACGTGCCATTTACTGTTGACACCGACACTCTTTAAAGTGACGGGTCATGCGTCACTTTCGTTTCCGGCCCGTAACTTCTCTCTCTCTCTCTCACACACACACACACGCATGGGACAAGTTTAATGGGTGAGACAATATTAATTTCTCTCTTCAATTTTGGGGGTGAGTTCAATTTTTGGGGTTCAATTTTAGGGGGTTTAGGCTCTTTGGGGTAGGGTATAGTGGGTTTAGGCATTTTGAGTTTAGGCACTTAGGGTCCACTTTCCAATTATAGGGTTTTAGTTGTTTAGGCACTTTCATAGGGTACCCTAGGGTTTAGGTTTAGGGTGCACTTTCCAATTATAGGGTTTTAGTGGTTTAGACACTTTCTTAGGGTACCCTAGGGTTTTAGGCACTTTCATAGGGTACCCTAGGGTTTAGGTTTAGGCACTTTCATTAGGTTTGGGGGTTTAGCCACTTTCATTGGCTAGTGGGAGCATTTTTGGAATGTGTAGGTGATTTGTCCTTTTGGCATTAAGGAAAAAGTTGATGTCCTTATTGCAGTAAAGACCCCCTTACTATGTCCTCCCCAAAAACGGACCCTACTTGTTGCCTTTGTGCTTGGATTGTGTTCTGCGTACATGGCAATGATTTTCTTGGATTATTTTGTACCTGAAAGATGTTCTTGTGTCCCAATCTTCTTTTATTAAGAGACTCAAATATAGAGTATCAACTATCAAGTTTTGTTCTTATTCTGTAGTAGTGTAGTCTGCACTTGGCTTATGGTTTTATTCACTGAAACATGAGAATTTCTTTGTTTTCAGTGATATGAAGAACTTGATTGGTGAAGCTTTATGCATGATTTGCCAAGAGACCTTTAGCATGACTGTGACAGGTATATATTACTAGTTTGTTTATTTACTATTGATCGTGTTTTGAGTTATTGGAAGTTTACTTAAATCATACTAAAAGAAATAAAGGATTGTTGGAAGTATTATAGTTTGTGCTCTGGAGTCTGATATGTTAGGGTCGTGTCAGCATTCCCATGCAATTTTTTGTCTTGTTGGAAGTATTATAGTTAGTGCTCAGGAGTCTGATATGTTAGGGTCGTGTCAGCATTCCCAAGCAATTTTTTGTCATGGAATAATAACTTGTCCTAGAGAGAAGATTTCAAATTTGTGAGTATGAATAAAAGAGGAGAAATTGTAAATTATGAATTTGTTCTGGATAAAATGAGGGATTTGAAACTTTCATGTCCACATGGACAGATGTATGCACATATATTTCCTCCCAAAGGTTTGAGATGCCGATACAATGGCCTACCCTAGTTATGTTATGATCCTTATTCCTTCATTCATGCTTCTTACTTTGAACTAACCTTGTATTTTTTTTTTTTTTTCTTTGCAGCTTTAACTGAACCTATAGACATGTAAGTTTAATCTCCATTTGATGCTTTTGTTTGATTGTTTCCCTCCCGTTTATGGTATCTGTTTACTGACATAACTTGGGTGGCTCACAGATATAGTGAATGGATCGATGAATGTGAACGGGTCAACAACCTTGAAGATGACGGTGCTTAGAAGGGTAGTTCAGACCTTCAGATGTTCTGGTTTCGTCCTTGTTGGGAAAAATAAAGATACGAGATGTTGTTCTTTAAGGCAGACTTTGATGTATATAGATGGTTCAAACTGTTTGCTAGGCTTGTATCCGTAACCATTTCGCCATCTTATAGATATGGTATGTGGTGTACTAAACTTAATGTTGCTTTCCCAGGGGTTTGTATTTGAAGAGCAGTATTATATATTACCTTCTTGGCAATGATATAAACATTTAGTATTAGTAGTAAGTATCATATGTACTGATCAAATTTTACTGGGTTTGTCGGAATGAATGTTCGTTGGAATTTTTAAACCCGGATCGAGTGCTTCTAGTTCTTATTTTGCAGGCTCGCTGGGTTCAAAACCAGATCCTTTTCGGCCAGCAAGTTTAGGCCTTATGCCAATGGGCATTAACCAACGTAGAAAATTTTGTTACAAGTTTTCGGAAGCAGTGTTTTGTTCGGCAACTGGGTTTTGTCGCATTTTGCATGTCATGAACGATGAGAATGGATGAGAAAAATTAACTTTTCTGGTGTTTAATTACCAATAAAGTTGTGGGCTCTTATATTTTACTTTCGCGAAAATATTATTGCAAAGTAGATCCTGCGAAGAAAAATAGTTTCCTTGCAAAATTAGTTGTCAACCGAATACACACAAAAAAATAATTTAACTTTCTTTTACATCACTTTTCTTGAAAATATATTTGTCACGAAGTATTTTCGAAAACTGAACAGAGCCTAAGGAGAGGAAGAGAATAAATGATTAAATAAAAAATATTGTCTCCACTCTGTGGTTCATGTTCATGGTTGGGGGAAAAAAATGAAGAGAAAAAGGGGCTTTCTTTCTTGTCTTGTTTCACTTGTTTTTATAATTTATGTATTTTTTTTCTTCTAATTTTAATTCCATGTTTTCAATGTCATTTCGAAAATGCTACTCACACAGCAACCCCACACAGCACCTACACAGCAAGAAGCAAAACGACATCGTTTTGCCTTAAAAAAAAAAAAAAATTCTGAACAACACGTCTTCAGTCTTCTGCCTCTTCTTCCTCTTTTCCTCTTCCCCCAAGTTCTCGGTCCATACATACAGAGAAGAGAGACAAAGGGAGAACTTGGTAGCCATTAGTCCAACTCCAGCCACCACCACCCGAGCACCTCCACCACCGCCGACCACACCAAGAAGACACCTCCGTAAATCAAATGCTTTGATTCGTACAAGGAGTCATTCGAAGCAGACCCGCCACCATGGTTTCTCTCTCTCTCTCTCTCTCTCTCTCTCTCAACTTCTTACAATTCGCAGAGATAACCCCTAATTGAAAAACTAGAGTTCCAATTTGAGTTTTTAAGATTTGGATAAATGTTGTCATGAATGTGTGGTTTCGTCGCCCGTGGTGGAGGGAGTTTCTTTTTCGTCGGTGTGGTCGCGGGTGGTGGTGGTGGTGGTTCGTCGCCGGTGGTGGTGGTGGTCTTCGTCCGGGTGCTGGTGATGGCGGTCTTCTTCCTCTTTGTTCTCTGTGTTTGCATCTAACGAGAGAGGGTATTCAGATTTTGAAGTTTTGAGGTTTTTTTTTTTTTTATAATTAAAACGACGTCGTTTTTGTCGTTGCTGTGTAGTTGCTGTGTGAGGTTGCTGTGTCTGTAGCAGCGTTCTTTTTAATTCACAAGTTTCAAGCGTTAGGTTATATTATAATGCGGAAAAATGATACCAAAGGGGGCTGTTTGGCTACCCAGTTTTCACATTCTGGCTCAGAATTTTTTGTTGCATTCAGAGGGTTTGAAAATAGATCATAAATATTCTTGATCTATTTTATTCTTCAGAAATGCATTAAACTTGCATAACTTAAAAATAATTTTCATGTCGTTTTTTTCCAGTGATCTTAGAACACCATCAAAAGCCTTCTACATCGCACACTTGTGTAGTTGTGCGAAAGTCACACATTTGATGAAGAGCCTTACACAAATGTATGCTGTTGAGAATCCTTGAAGCACCACGTGACGGTGTTACAAAAGCAATTAATAATTTCTTGTTTTTTAGATTCTCATTCTTAAGAATGGGAACGGGCCGAGCCGGTTTCACCATACCCTGACTCGAAAAATACAACATGGCCCCGACAACGATCGGGTAATTTTTGGATTCTTTCGTTCTCACCCGGCTCGACTGTTTACCTGCGCCGCCTCCTAAAAAATGATAAAAAAAATATTCAAACTAAAAGCAAAATAGAAGGAAACATTTACAGCAAAATAAAAGGAAATAGTACCTATACTATAAAGTGGTATTTTAGTACAATGATGAAAATATAAAGGTGAAAATGTAATTTTTTTAGTATAATGATAAAAATACTCCATCTGTCCCATTTTAAATGTCCACCTTTCTATTTTTGGATGTCCCAAAAAAAGTGTCCACTTTGTATAAATAACCATAAAACACACCAAATTTTCAATTTTACCCCTAAAAAGTACTCATTGATTTGACAGTTTTTGATATTCACATCGTTCTTAAATTAACAATATCTTTCAACATATAATATTTTTCATGATTTTAAAAACTTTCTATAATAGAATTAATTGAAATCTATCAAATAAGATCCATATTACATATTTTTTGAGATCCATATTGAAGGATATAAACAATTTAAATACATTTAATTGACTTCACAGTTTTTAAGGTTACTTTTGGAAATTTAGAGTAAAAATTTTAATTTCTTAAAAGCTTGATTTCTCGTAGAAGACATTTAAATTGGGGCGGAGGGAGTATGAAGGTATAAATTTAATTTTTTAAGGTTAATGATACAAAATATAAAAAGTAAAACTATCAGGTATGTGTAAAAATATTATGGGAGGGGTTCAGGGCGGATAACGGGATGGGGTAACACCAATGACCAATCCGAACCCGATTGGGTATTTCAAATTTTTTTCCTATACTTGCCTCGGTACGCAAAAATTTGAAGAATACCTATCCCGATCGGGACCGAATTGCAACTCATTCTAAACTAGTCCCTTTTTTATGTAAAATCTTTTTGCACATATTTATCGACACTTTTCACGTATTTCAATTACAAAATTAGTAATAAGTGTAATACATGCTCTTAAATTAGTCGATATGTGCGCAGGTGGTCCGAATATCCATTTCTCCCTCCCGATTTCCTGGCACGCGAATAAGCAAAATATTCCCAACAGTGGGAGAGCGAGTTCCCGCAACCCAAGCCGTTCCTCTCTCTCTCTCTCTCTCTCTGTGTGTCGGAGTTGGGGTGGATTTGCAGCTTTGGAAAGACAAGGCGATGGGGAGACCGCCGAGTAATGGAAACCCAACCTTCCGCTTCAACCAAACCGAGGTTTTCAATTTCTCCATGCTCTTTTCTCTTTCTACACTCTTGATTGAAAATTTCCCCCATTGCGAAACAAAATCAACATAGAAAACTTAATTTAATGAATTCTGATTGCAGTATTTGCTAACCCACGCCCTGATTTTCCCCCTGGAAACATTTATAGGAGTAATTTTTTTTTTTTCTCTCAGACAGTTGGAACCAAACCCCTCAATTTTTTTGCGACAACATTGGGTCTTCCATATGGTTTGATATGAGTTTGACATTTTGCTCCATCAGTCTACACGGGCTTTGCTTTGGCTTTAATTGGGCACTAGCTGGTGGGATTGGTCCCAGGATAAGTTAAGTTGAGGTGCGCCTAAGTTGGCCCGGACACTTGGATAAGTTGAGCTTCATGTAAGCTGGCTCGACACCTGAGTTATCGAAATATAAAAATCCATTTTACTCCATCTCAGAGATACATGTATAGATGTGGATATATAGATGCACCCCTGGAGATGTGTATATGATGCTGTTACCTTCTGAATGAGTTCATTAAGTTTTTTGCAAGCTCGAAAGAGCAGGTTTAATATATCCGGTTTTGAGATTGGGGTAGTAGTTTCATGTATGAAATGCGGAGTAACGTGTTTAGATTTTTTAGTTATTTCATCAATGGTTTAATTAGCTAACTTTGTGATGAACTGATTTAATTTAAAGTGTCCAATTACATTTGAATCTCTCGGGGACACATAAGATTGCCTAACAAACTCTACTTATTTTTACAATGTTGTGTAACCTAAATATGCTTTCGAATTTAACCAGGTATTTTAGTTTCTGCTAATCCAGTACTCTATTTATGAATTTTGATTCAACAAGATCAATGTTAATTATCTTATAATCATCTTGAAAAATGTTTTAAATAACATGTCCAAAAATTGGGGCGTCACATATCTTAAAAGGATTCAGGCCCGGCCCTAAGAGCAGGCCGAAGTGGCACCCGTCTAAGGCCCCCAATCCATGGCCCAAATCGGGCCCCCTCTAAAACTATATAGTCTATACTTATGCTGTTATACACACATTTTTAACAAATCATTGCGTTCATGTTCCAGTGATAAAACTTTGAAATTCCATACTAATAGTTTTGAGTTTGATTCTTTTGCCTGTTTAAAAAACTTATTTTTTTGTGGAATTTAGCCTTCTAAGTTTCGAACCCAACCCAAAATTGGCGTTAGGAGTAGTTGGTACCTGAACACAAATGCATACAACATGCCCATTCATAACACCACAAATGATTAAAAGTTTTGATTGAAAAATACATAAATATTACTATATTAGGAACTTCATTTATTTATTTCAATATTTTAGGGTGTTATTCGTTTCAATTTTTTAAAAGCTCAAATTAGTCAAATTACCTATAGTTTTGTATTTACATCTTTCATCACAGAATTATGGTCTTTGATTGTGAAACATGATCTTCCAAGCTGTTATAGGACTATAGCCAGTTAGGTTTGGGTGTTCTACGTCTTTTGGCTTCATTGTTTTGCTAGTGCAAGGAAGGTCTGAAGTTACTAGCTTTGATGTTCAACGAAAACATCAGTTTTCCATTGCATTTTCTTTTGACCAAATGGGAGATTTATTCGTTATATAATTGTAGCACATTACAAAATCCTTTTCCTCTTTGGAGTATGCCATTTGGCCAGAGCATATGTTAATTTTCTTTCCATGAGTTGTAATATGATATAGTACAATATCATTATTCATGGCACTAAGTACAATGTTATATTTTCAAGGTTTCAGATACTTTAGAACAATGTCAATGACTTGAGTCATCTTGTTTGTTTCTTAAGGTTGCAGAGATGGAAACTATTCTTCAAGAACACAAAGCTCAGATGCCGGTGCGTGAAGTCCTTGAAGCTCTTGCTGAGAAGTTCAGGCACGTTGTTAGTGCTAGTAATTTAGCAACTCATATACTGGGAAAATTCTTGCTTCCTTTTTTTTTTTTTTTTTTTTTTTTCAATCAGTGTAATTAGTCAGGTCTGAGATTGTTGTCTTTGGTAATAGTAAATCGGCGGAACGGTCAGGAAAGATACTAGTTCAAATGAAACAGGTAATATGCTGTCCCTTTCCTGCATGTTCATGACTCACGAAGAACCTTTGCTAATTTAGATGCTTTTTATAGGTGTGGAATTGGTTCCAAAATAGGAGGTATGCAATCAGGGCAAAAACATCTAAGGCTCCTGGGAAGTTAAGTGTATCGCCTATGCCTCGGGAGGATTCAACTGTTGTGAGAAATGTATCTCAAGCCCCTCAATCCTCAACTGTTACATCAGGTATAATTAAAACCCTTCCAGCTTCCTTTTTAGCACACTTGTCACATCCAGTTTCCTTTCAGTTTGTATTTGGAATTGATGGTTTTAGACAGTAAACCCTTCTTTGGATACTTGATCATAGCCTGTGGGATTCTGTATCACCGTACACACCAATAATATGAGACCTTTCATTCGTCTGATATGGATGAGTTGCCTATATGGTGACTATACAATTGTGTGATTAAGTATTGTGACAACGGTAAGGGGAAAACGCGTTTTAAACCCAAGGGTTTGATCCAGTGCCCACAACCCTAGGTCAATTTTTGAAAATGGGTCTAACCACGGGGTTTAAAATGTAAGTTTGCTTTATATATAAAAGGTTCCTGTGATTGTTGGAGTTGAGAGAATAGTGAGGTCTAAGAGCATCTGCCATGGGAGCCTTAAGATCCCATGTGGCGAAGTAACGGTCACTGACTCACTTTTGAAGCCAACGCCAGTTGCCATTTGAAAGGCCAACTCCTGTCGGAGTTTGGCAAATAGCAAGGTCTAAGAGCATCTCCAATGGGAGCCTTAAAATCCCACATAGCAAAGTAACGACCACTGACTCACCTTTGGAAGCCAACACCAGCTCCAACCCAGCTGCCATTTTTTTAAAGGCCAAATCCTATGTGGATTTGGCATGACCTTCACTCGTGCCATTTTGGAAGGCAATGTTAAATCTTTTTCGTTAGAAAAAGTGACCGTTTGAATAAATAAAAAAAATCCAAAAAAGAATGACAACTCCAAATTTGAAGCTATGGTTGGAGATTGGAGAGGGAGAATTTGTACGTGTCACATTTGAGATGCCAATATGCCCCACTAAAAAAAAAAAAAAATAAAAATAAAAATAAATTTGACATCTCCAAATTTGAAATTAATGTCCGAGATGCTCTAATTAGTAGAGAAATGTAACGTGAGCAGGTAGTTGTTGCTGTGTTAAAGGATGAGGTGATCGAGCGCAGGGGAGAGTACGTAAGACGGTAAGAACTTCCAAAATTTGTGTGGTGCTTGAATGAAATGCTGGTTGTAGTGGCTCTCAGTAAATTAGTCTTCACTGATTCCAAGGATGGGTTTGATTTCATAAAAATGAGTGAGTTAAATTTCTGGGATTAGACTTCCAAGTTGGTAACACTTTCTTAGCCAGCCTCTCTGGTTCCATCATTTTTTGTGCCGAAACAATCAGGAAGAGACAGTAACGGTTGATAAGTATGGGTTCCCTTACTCCTTGGTGCAAAGCATTTTGCCTGAAGTACAGTCTCGGAGGCAGCCTGCTTGTCCTTTTGCTCTTTAACGACTCCTGATTCCTAGTATTACTTTCAGAAGACTTCTTTTGTTTCTTTCCCTTTTTCATGATTTTTCAGCTTTGTGATTTCATGCCTCTGCTTCTTCCCATCATCTTACTTTTATTCGGTCATCATCTTTTTTCAGCAGTCCAAAGTGCAGGAAGGCCTGTTTCCGATAATTCTCAGATGGAGTTTGAAGCTAAATCTGCTAGGGATGGTGCATGGTTAGCATCATGATAGACTTATAGTTTTTTGACTTATGGGTGCTGATTATTTGATGTTTTTTTTTAAATCCTTTCTGGTAATAGCTAATTGTTGTAAAACCACATAATTATTGTCGTTTTGCCTTCCTCAGGTATGATGTTGCAATGTTTCTATCTCATCGATCTCTCGAAACAGGCGATCCGGTAATTCTTGAAGCTGATTTCTCCTTCATGTGATAGTATAAGTTGTAACAAGGAAGAATTAAATCCTGCTACTCTTGTGTTTGATTCAATAATCATGAGCAGTGTCTCATTTTTTATGTGGGCCACGTGTTACAACTCACAACACATTGTGTGATTTCTTTAAAGGATGTATTAACATATTTTGTGCGAGTATGGTAAAGGAAAAGAGAGACCAATTACAAAATCACACAGAAATGCATGTTGTTTACATGTCAACCAATGGCACACTTCTTGTTATACCGTTCATGAACCATCAGCTTCCACCTTTTGTATGCCTATATTGTACGAGGCATGGAGGGGAAATGTGTTTATGCTCATATACGAGTATGGTAAAGAGCTACACCAAGTAGACACTTTGTGGCAATTTCTTTCTATCGGTCACTTCTTGGTGGGCCCATCATGGACTATCAGATTCTACCTAGTGTATATATTCAATGCATGGAGTGAAACTGTCCTCATTTTAGGAAGTTAGTTTATGGCACATAACTTTTGTTATTTCTTCAGTTGTGCAATCCTTAGGGACACTGCAGCAGCTTAGGCTGCATCATCCCTATAAGCAGACGTGTTTGAGTCTCCTTAAATTTCCTATCAGAAAAAACGATGAAACTAAAAGAGAATCCTCAAATGGTACAGTGTTGATGGGCAATATCAGCTACCAACTCTTGAACTTGAGAAGTCCTTTACCCTGAACACTTGCTAGAAGTTAAGAACTAGAGTTTCTTATAGAGTGCTGTTTGTTTTGGGTTCTTCTTTCTTGACTGTCGGCCTTTTGTAATCTTGTGATGGTTTAAATACTGCTGGCCATTTCAGGATGTTATGGTTCAGTTCGCTGGTTTTGGAGCTGAGGAAGATGAATGGATTAATGTTCGCAAGCATGTCAGACCACGGTCTCTTCCATGTGAATCCACAGAATGTGTTGCAGTTCTTCCAGGAGATCTCATACTCTGTTTTCAGGTGTCATTGTCTTCTTATGGAGTAATAATCACATAGAATACCGCTATATCTTGACTCTAAGAGAGATCTTTCTAATCCTCTTCTGAAGGCTTTACATAACCTTTTTCAGGAAGGGAAAGAGCAAGCTCTTTACTTTGATGCTCATGTTCTCGATGCACAGCGACGTAGGCATGACGTAAGAGGTTGCCGCTGTAGGTTCCTGGTGCGCTATGATCATGACCAATCTGAGGTATGGAATTTATTATGTTCTTGACCTGGACCATTGTTTGGTTCATTTTTATACTCCCCTTTTCCTTTGATTTTTCCCTTCTGTGTGGGTTTTGTGGTCAAGAGAAGTCTGCGGCATGTTTTTCTTCTGTGTTTTTTCAGTTTTAACTCATCTTCTTGTCCTTCTTCCTTTTCCTTTCCACGTCCTCTTTTTTCAAGGTGGTTATGCTGCAAACTTCATATCATTTGGTGGTGTGAGTACAATACAAGGGCACTTCACCCAGATACTTTGATGGTAGCATTTCTTGTGCATTGTTGTCGTCATTGTTTGGTGGAATTGGAGCAGCTGTTATCATATACTACCAGCTTTTCCTCTCTTTTTATTTTATGAACTTGTTAAGCAAATGGAAAATTTAGGCTTTGTTAATTGAAGTGGAGGATATTTTTAGAGAATGCTAAGTTTGGTAATAATTTCATGCAGTGCACCCACAGTTGAACTTTTGTCGTCATGGGCAAATGTCATGGTAAAACTTCTATTCATGTTGTCTCTCTCAAATGTTGTAAAGTTGGTTCTCCCAGGGAACAAACTTCAGCCAAAATCAGCAGTCCCTCAATTTGTTGGATTGACAGAATCACAGAACCATGAGTTTTCTATGAGGAACTTACTCCAACCAAAATCATCTTAAGTTTCAGAAAATGACGAGGGCGCTTAGCTTTTCGTTCTACGGAGGATTTATTTTTCTTGATTCTAACTTGAAATTGTTTTTCTTCCCTATTATTCTTTACATTTTGTAAATCGTTAACACAATTGAGTTTGGTTTCTTTTGGCACATAAAATTGATATCCTTCCAATTATGCATCTATTGCTACGTACGCCCATGAAAACACATGCTAGTGTGTTGTTTAACCAATTCTATTCGCTAATGTTCGCTAATGCCTATTTTGTTTTCTCGTTTTACGGTCCAGGAAATCGTGCCCCTGAGAAAGGTTTGCCGGAGACCTGAAACTGATTACAGGCTGCAGCAACTTCATGCGGTGACCGATTCTGGGTCCGTGAACCAGGAGAAGAAGACTGCTGGTCCTCATACAGCCAACTCTTTGCGAGTGTATCCTCCCACTGAAACAGCGCAGAAACAGCAAAAAGTAGAGGTGGTTACCCCTGCTTCTCAAGCTAATGCGACTGTATCCACGGAAACAAAGGTTGTACCATCCAAAAGTTCTGAGATTAACACTACTAGTAATGTGGCAACTCCAACGGTCTCTCCTCCGAATGTTGCTTTGACGAGTAGTGCTGCCACAAGCACTGTCACCAGCAGCTCTGGTCAAAATACACCACAGGGATGAGATTAGGTAGTCTGAGATAGCTTGTATCTTTCTGATCTCGGATTGCTATTTCAACAGAATTTCGAATGTAGCTCAGCTTTTCTTTTGTTTGAATGAAGTTTCCAATCGGATTGCTTTGGAGGGGCTGTCGGCCTTTGGTCTTCACGTAAATGCTTGGTTAGAACATGACCATATAGCTAATCTTGTAAAATCTTTTACTATCAATGTATGTGGTTTATCTGTTAACACTATGTCTGGAGATTTATGGAAAAAGAAGGAACTTATGCATATGGACTTTAGTTTTAAGGTTTGATAAACGAACTTGGATATTTAACTCCGAACTTGTGTTTGTTTTTTTTAAGCTCATTTAAGCATGGTTTACAAGATCGACATTTTTACAATCCAAGTTTGAATATTTTGTTTAAAGCTTGTTAACTTTCAAACCAAACTCAAATATCTATTACTTCAAAGCTTTTTAAGATTTCAAACAAATTTGCTTTACTTGCACTTTCAAAAACAATTTTTAAAAGCATCAAAACCCAAAAGAGACTACCCATCCGGATCCTTGATTGGATAATTTGTGAGGTTTGATAAACGAATAGGATATTTAACTCCGAACTTGTGTTTGTTTTTTTAAGCTCATTTAAGCATGGTTTACAAGATCGACATTTTTACAATCCAAGTTTGAATATTTTGTTTAAAGCTTGTTAACTTTCAAACCAAACTCAAATATGCTATTACTATCGGCATGTTCACGACTCTCCCAAAGAGACTTTTTTTTGCCATTTGTTGACTCATGAGGGAATAGGGAACCCTGGAGGACGCTGGGGGTGACATCTGAGCCATTAAATGTGTTTTCAACTCAATCCTAATTTTATCTCGTGACTTTATAGATCCGAGATTTTTTTTTTTGTCATTTGTCATTGGATGGGGGGAATGAAGCATCGATCGGGATGTAGTGTTGAGATCTAAGAACTCAATCGCATTTAACTAGCCACCATTTGCAATCGAAACGTCTCACAAGATAAAATTTAAGCGTTAATTAATTCACAAGATCACGGACCCACCAAGCGCGCGAGAAACTCCGAAGCCTGCGTTTGCTAACATGGCTTGAAGCATACGAGAAACTTGAAGCCCACTCTTGAGAATTACTGACACACTCTTCTCACTGAATAATTACTGACACCCACTTCTCCTGCGGATAATAACACATACACGTCCTCTCTCTCTCTCTCTCTCTCTCTCTTCATCTTCGTCTTCTCTCCCTCTCCCAAATCACCAAAACCCTCACTCACGTCTCCACTCGCATTCTAACCTTTTTATACACACCTCAGCTCTTGTAATCCTGCTAATTCAACATGCGCTTGTTATCGAGATTCACTGGATTAAGTTCAAATGCGGCGGTTGGAGGTGCCGATTCGGAGTGGGCGACGCTTTACTCGCCGTCGTTGAATTCGAAGAAGCTAGGGTTTAGGCGTATCGTTACGAGTTGCAGAGCCGTGGTTCTACCACGGTTCGGTGGTCCCGAGGTTCTAGAGCTACGTGATGACGCCAGCGTTCCTGATCTTAAGCCCAATGAGGTCCTCGTTCGCGCTCGTGCTGTGTCTGTTAATCCTCTCGATACGCGTGTAAGTTCCTCAGAAGATTCAAATTAAATAGTTTTTTCTGTTTTTGTTTATTGGTTTGGTTGCTGAAAAACTTAGGGAAGTTGAAGTTTTTTTTTTTGGTTCCGTCAAAGTCAGTAACAGTGTTAGTTGTTTGAACCAGTGAAATGCATGGGAGGCTACCACTCCACTTGCGAAATGGAAGAAAGTTTAGAGATGAATTATTGTTGGTAGCAGGGCCGGCACTGACATCTCACTGGCCAAGGCAAATCTAACCAAGTGGGGTCTTTATGATTTTACCAACTAAAATGATAAAAAGATAATGGCAACATAGTAAAACAATTATTAAGATTCAAGAAGATATAATTTTGAAATTATGCATATCGTTATAAAAACTTATTATAATCATTTAAAAGATGACTCTTCTTACACTTTTATCCTCAAAAGTGCTAATTATGCTCGTATAGTCAATTTTCCACTCATTTGACATGCCCATAAGGAATGATATGATTTTATAGACTGCTAAATGAATACTACGCAACTTTTTGGGGCCTCATTTTAGCAAAATTTGGGGACCTAAGACGAATGCCTTGCTCACTTTTGATCAGGCCCATTACTAGTTGTTTGTTGCCGAAAACATAAAGAATTGCATGACAATTGTCCAGCTGAGATAAGTGGCTTGCGAACCTAAGTTGTGCGATTTCTAATTGGCTCCAATTTTGTTATAAGCTTAAGTCTCAATCTTAAATTAATGATTTAATGGGAACATTTGTTCCTCTCTTGTGTCATGACATATTTGTGAATAAAGTGGATTTGACCTCTTTTACTTATGACTATTTTGTATAAGAAAGTAGATCTAATCTCTATCTCCATTTATCAGTATTGAGGCGACAAAAACTGGATCTGGCTTAATTGATTGTATCCCTTTGTTATAATGGTTACTTAGAGCAAGCCGCCGCGTGTGTTATTTATTTATTGTTTAGTTTTTTATTGTGCTCTTTTTATGCCCATTGTGTTAACCTAGTCTCAGGCTATTTTTTGTTTTCTGAGTGCCTTATAAGTGCAAGTACTGTAATCCAGTAGGAATGAAAGAATTAGATTTAACTGTATTGCTTATGAATCAAAATTTGACCTTTTGCATGATATGTGATTAAGCAGCGACACCAAAATAATGAGATACATAGCTTCTCAGCCGCTGATGTTTTAGATGGAAAGAACGCATTTTAACAACTGCTTGTTGCTATAAACTTCACATATTTTTGTTCAGGCGATTAGACCATAGGGGCCAGTTATGCATAATAGTTCATGTTTGCTGGGTGGACTGGAAGATGCTACCATGCCAACTCTTTACTTTTACTCCCATGAGTACTCTATCTAAGGAAATTCGAAAAATCTTGGACGAAGTATTATTTTTATCCAAGAATTGCACGACTTCTTGTAGGAGGTGAGCATCTTGGGATGGAGGGATTATAACTTAGGGCAGTGTGCTATCATTGTCCGTTAGGATGTGTGATAATGATATGGACAATTCATGTTTGAGATTTGATCAATGATCTAAGCAGGGTTGTTTTTAATGTAAGTGGGTGGACCAAGTAGAAGAAGAATTGTTTTTTTGAAGCTTTGCACATTGTATTGATAACATCTTTGAAAAGGGTATATGTAAAAAGGCCAAGTTTTGGACATGACAATGTTTCTCTTTGGTTTTCTGTCATTGCTACTTATGCTGGGCCCATTGGGGAATGAAAATCTAGATAATGGATATGATATGGTAAATGACTAGAATATTAGTGTGGGATATACGATTGCGTAAGGATGTGCATGATTGGGAGGAGGAGGCATTGTTGGCTTTGCTTGCTAGAGTGTATGATTTGCAGAGGGTTGGAGAAGTGGGGGATGAGGTTTGTTGGAATCTTTCTAAGACAAGATCGTTTCAGGTGAAGTCTTACTATCAAGTTTTGTGTGTGTGTAGGTGGTGGTTTTTTTGGATGGTGTGCGGCCCGAGGAAAGATTCTTACTATTGATAATTTGATTCAAAGGCGGAGGATCATTTTTGATTGGTGTTGTATGTGCAAAGGCGATGCGGGGACAGTTGATCATCTTCTCATTCATTGTCCGGTGGCGTGGGAGCTTTGGAGTTTGGTGTTTTCTTGGGTTGGTTTGAGTGGGCCATATCGAGGAACGTCATGGAGCTTTTAATCGCATGGAGAGGTGCTAGAGTGGGAAAAAGAATGAAACGTGTTTGGGTCATGATCCCACTTTGTTTAATGTGCATAATATGGCATGAGAGGAACATGACATGTTTTGAAGGCTTGGCACACTTGTTTAAAATCCGGAGTTTTTTGGCTAGTTACTTGTATAATTGGGACAAGGGGGAATGTAATCCTTCTCTTGAACAATTCTTAGACTGGTGTGATCAATGTCATACTAATAGTAAGGTATAGGGCCTGTTTTTGTAATCACCATTTTTTGTACATCGACGGCATTCCCTTCATGTCTTGTTTCTAATATACTGTATTGGTTTACTTATTAAAAAAAAATAGTGTCTGTATTTATCCAAAGTTACAAATTTTAATATCTCCAGATGCGATCAGGCTATGGTCGTTCCTTATTTGAGCCTCTTTTGCCGGTCATTTTGGGCCGTGATGTTAGTGGTGAAGTTGCGGCCGTTGGAGCTTCGGTACGGTCGCTCAGTGTTGGGCAGGAAGTGTTTGGTGCACTCCATCCAACAGCTGTGAGGGGTACTTATGCAGACTATGCAGTTCTTTCAGAAGATGAGCTTACTTCAAAACCAGTATCAATCTCACACGTGGTACGTACCATGAGTATTTTGTGAAGAGGACTATAGAACAATTTCCTAAACATTGTCATCTGAGGCATTGATTTTTTTATGTCTCTTAGCATTATGTGATTTTTATCTCGTAACTGGATGGACACAAATATGTAGCCAGTTAATACTTTCAGTTTCTGTATTGGTAATTTGGTATACCTGACATGTTTATAAAATTCATCTTCCTGTTCTTTTCCACCAAGTTGGATGTTCTAGTTTTGTAAGAATCATATATTCATTAAGCCCAAATTTTCCCCCTTTTAAGTTATTTGTATGCATTTTACTATGAGTTACAATTTCACTGACTTCGATTTTAATATGTTGGTGATGCAGGAAGCAAGTGCCATTCCTTTTGCTGCTTTGACAGCATGGAGAGCTTTAAAAAGTACTGCTAGGATATCTCAAGGGTAAACTTGTAATTCTGATATAACATTTTGTTTTCGTGTAAAGTCTTAGGTTGTGAAACACGTTAAGTGTTTATAGTATTAACCTATGTGCCACTTCTCTAAGTTTTGTCAATTATTTTAAGTGAATTCAGACATTTATGCAAAGAAAAAGAAATGAGAAAGGCAACTTGAGGGTACTCAGATATTCCACTTTCAATTGGTTATACATCAGCATTTGGGTGGACAATTCTGACCTATCTGGGAGTCCTTGAATTCCTTGGAGTCATCTTCATGACTTGGAAGAGTCATGCTGATGGACAGACTACAGAGTAGGCATATTGTCCCCTTTTGTTTGGAACCAATTGAATGACTACTTTGGTCACATGTCTTCAGCTTGTTAAAGTGCATATCCTTGTGAGATATTATAGATGGACAAACGAGTTTCTCTAACATGCAGAGAGGATTAGAATACACTAAATACCTTACAATGGTCTTCCAGATTGTTATACCAACGATTGCACTTTGATTCCTATTATCCACCCCTTGCTCTGTCACAACTTGGTAGTAAAAGATGTCATCCCAAGTAGCTTCATAGCTTTGCAGTGTTAGGATGGATATGAGATCCTAGTTTGAGAATTTGAGATAATATTTTTGGTACATCAAGGAAGATTTGGTGTTTATTTCCTCATGATTGCATTTCAACTATTGTCTCTACAGACAAAGCGTGTTGGTGGTTGGTGGAGGAGGAGCTGTTGGTTTTGCTGCAGTTCAGCTTGCAGTGGCTACAGGGTGCCATGTGTCGACTACGTGTGGAAGTGAAAGTATAGACCGGCTTTTGGCAGCTGGTGCTGAACAGGCTATAGACTATACTACTCAGGTGATGATCAATGAAGTATAGTCTATTTTTTTCCACAGCCAATTGTTGGAGATTACGCGTTTTAATTATGCATAGCACGCCTTTCTATCATTTTAACTTTTTGATTGGGCACTGACCTTAGATTGTCATGTAACTTACATTTTTTCCCACCTGAATTTTGATGTACAGGACATTGAACTAGTAATAAAACGTCAATTTGATGCTGTTTTGGACACGATTGGTGTACCAGAGACGGAAAGAGTAGGCATCAACCTTTTAAAGAGAGGTGGACACTATATGACATTGCAAGTGAGACATTGATGCCTTTGACCAAATTTTTAGTAATATGATGCTTCTTCCATCTTGGCTGTGATAGTGATTCTTCAAAAACGGAAATTTGACTCTCTTTTTATGTAGGGGGAGGCAGCATCACTGACTGACAGGTATGGGATGGCTATAGGGCTCCCCACTGCTACTGCTATTTTGCTGAAGAAACAGATTCAATACCGATATTCTCATGGAATAGGTACGGACACCTTGTTATGGCATCATGTTTGAATTTTGTTTGGTGGAAATTAGATGACCATGAGGATGTTGATAAATTGCAAAATGGCATCATGTTTGAATTTTGTTTGGTGGAAATTAGATGAGCATGGGGATGTTGATAAATTGCAAAAACTTTTTTTTTTTCCCCTCGACAAATTGGAAAAGACTTAATTGAATATGTTCCCTCGTTTGCTATATCTTGTCTGTTTCGTACACTTTTATGTAGGGAAGGACATTCCTTGCACACTCTTATTCCTCTGTACATGGTATAACAAGTTATGCTAGTTCTACAAACATCTCTTCTTTGCCTTTGTGGAGGGATTGCAAATTCTCAGATAATTGCAGGAGACCTTAACAGAATAATTAAGTTCAATCATTTTTGTTCGCCCCCCATGTCTGTCATAAGCTGGTTAGAAAGAGAGCCCAAACAACAAACTGGTTTCAAGACTAATATGTCAAACTCTTAACTTCTATGGTAAGCTCTGCAATTCAATAACCTTAATATGATGTGGCGCTATTAGCACTCCAGTCTCCAAGTCTACAAGATATATTGGTTGTGTTTGGTTAGATAGTTTAGTTTAGTTTTGATGATGTCAACAGGTGTAATGAGTGGAGAGAGAGAGAGAGAGAGAGAGAGAGAGAGAGAGAGAGAGAGAGAGAAAAGAAAAAATAAAACTAAAAAACTAAAACTAAAACTAAACAGGAAAACGAACAAGGCCATTGACATTGTAGTTTGGACCAAACATGTGATATTTCTCGTATGTAACATTGTCTGTATTTCCACGTGCCGCCTATGTCTCTCTCTCCACATGCCACTGTATTTCCTCTGCTTGTCAATAACCAAATATTACTCTTCTCTGTATGATGCAGAATATTGGTGGACTTACATGAGGGCTGATGCTGAGGGTTTGGATCAGATCCGTAGGCTCTCTGAGGTTGGGAAGTTGAAAATACCAGTGGATAAGACATTTCCCATTACAAAAGTGAGAGAGGCTCACGAGGCCAAAGATAAAAGGCGCATTCCCGGTAAAGTTGTGCTGGAAGTCGATTAAGAAAGATACAGAGAAATCCTTGAGCCTCCCAAACTGGTAATCCAGGGTTAGAATCACAAAACTTTAACCTTCCGTTTTCGATTTTTGTTATTTGGAGACTGGAGGCTACATTTGGTGGCCCTCCCGTCCACAATAAGTACGAGCATTTTGTATAGCAATCTGTAATTTTTTGGTGTTTTCTCTTGTGTGGTTTCTGAAACTAGTGAGCCATCATTTCCCTGAATTCACTGCTCCAAAACCTTTACTCAAACCAAAGGAGCAAATAGTCAACAGCATATTGAATTTTTTCATTTCGTGTAATTTGCCCATGTTCCTATGAACTTGCAGATCCTTTAGAATTTGTTTGGACAAACATCGAATTTGTGGATGGATTTTTCGTAAAGAGAAGAAAAACGTGAGGTAAATAGAGTACTTGATGAAAATCCAACTGGACAGACTTCAATTTTATTGATCTTCAGTTCCAGAAAGTTTCCGAACACAAAAATTGGTCATTGCCTGGATTAAGTTGAGAAAGCAGTTTCACAAATTTCTTGATGGGTAGGGAACCTAAAATTAATCGGGGCTCAACTCTCAGATGGTAGTTTTTGGGATTTACCGAGCTTGTTTTTCCTGTGCATTTTCCTGTGCATTCCAAAACTTGAACATGTCCAAGAAGCTTCTTCCCCTCGCAAGGTGCTCCACTTCTTCCAGTCTCAGCTTCAAATTCTCCAACTCTTTTGCTAATTCGTCATTTCTTTTCTTCGCCGCCTTGACATTGCCAAAAGCCAATCCCCTCCAAAATGTATTAGGCTCTTGGTTATTACTACCTTTTATAAAAATCAAACTCCAATTTGATCGAATGGAACTGATTCGTTACCTCGAGTTCTTTCTTGCGAAGTTCCTCCTTCCTGGCTTCTGATCTGGAGTTTCGTTGCACCTCGTAGATCAAAGCAAGTCCTGCAACCTTAAGGTAAACTTGAAGCGCGTTTTCGTTAGGAAATGTGCCCAAGAATTTTCACTAAGCTGTCTGATAGCTCAAATAAGACCCGAAGCCATACAGTGGTGTCTAAATTTTGTCACGAAACATATGCATTGAATCATGGTAGGAGTATTGTTCAACTGGGGATTTGGCCTACTAATTGCAAGGCTGCTACCATACTATGTTCAAGTATCGTTTGATTTGATATTTTGACTGTATGATCAAATGTGTTGCATGCATCTCATCACGTCTAAAGGGGCCATATCAGATGATACTCAAATATGATCACTGCAACACTGTGTTTTGATACACATGTTGCATTGTACGAGTAAAATACAGAATTGAAATAATGAGTGGCAAACCACGCGGAATGGTGCGACAAGTCTAGATTTTAGACAAATGTTACATATACAACCATCCAACCACAACCCAAGCCGCAACCCCTTACATACAAGTGGGGTCAGGGGTGGGGCTAGGGTTTTGATTTGGGGGGTAAAAAATTAGAACAATGTGCATTCACTTTTCTTATTTGCTGATCGAAAGAAACAGTTAGATTGACGAATAAATCAAAAAGTAGATATACAGAGAGAGGGTGTTCAGTGAATGTGGAAGAATCCTTCACGTAAGAATATTCTATTAGCCACTATTATTTACTAATACAAGAAACCTCAATGGGTTGGAGAAAATTAAAACTTGGGTGATTCTATTAACAACCCCACATTTTCTCCATGTAACCCACAAAAAACTCCTTCATTTTCATTACTGTGTAAAGACCAAAATGCCCCCACCGCCATATGTAAACTTTTTCAACATATCGATGTTGAAACTTTTCACTTAACAAAAATTATGCAAGACAAAGTTCAGTAATAAATTGTCGACTTAAGTTACTTTTTTCATCATCATAATACCGAATTCTACGCATTACATCAACATTTGCATTCCGAAAACGATACCTGAGAAATTCACATGTTTGATTTCACAAATTTCAACTTTAAAAAGCTGAAAATATGGTTATATTTTGACATGTTATTGTCGAAAACAATAATATTTTATCCACATGTATTTAGTTCGACATTCGAAAGTTGAATATAGACATAAATTTCGACATGAGGATGTTGAAAAAAGACAAGGTCCAATTTTTAAAAATTCGACCTTCAATATAAATCGACATGTGGTTGTCGAAAATGAGTGTATATTTCGACATTCAAAGTATGAAAACTGGTCGCGATAGTAAAGGGTAGTTTGGATAGTTTAGGTGTATTTTGTGGGTTGTATGGAGTAAATTGGTTTGAGGGAATTTTAGGTGTGGGTTAGATGAAGAAAATGGGTTACATGGAGAAAATGATGAGTTGTTAATAGAATCACCCTAAAACTTTAAAGTGGGGTCAGTGGACAAAATTTGAGTAAAAATATGAAAATAATAAAGGTATAACAATTAGGGGGTGTTCCACTAAAAAAAACTATTTTTTCCAAACACCGAGACAGGTCATTCTAGATCACTCACAACACATCACATAAAAAACCGTGAAAAATCAGCTTATTCAAAAAACTGAGTTAGTGGAACACCCCATTAGTTTCCAACATGGCTCCAACACACTCACATGGTGTGTGAAGCATACACACACTTCACACTCAAGTCTGTGTGAGCCACATTGGAGACAATTATTGTATATCTATCACTTTTGGTAAAAATATTAAGTGTAAATTTAATTTCGCTCACCGAGAAGACGAACAATTCACCGAGGAGATCAGAGGCAGATTGAATAGCTCTCTCCTCGTTCAGGGGTCGGATCTCAATCTCAGTAGAACGCCCGTAAATCCGCCTTTGCACTGTCGTCGAAAACCGATGGTTTGCCTGTACATAGCAGGCTCCAAAACTTAGAACACAGGGAGAGAGAGAGAGAGAGAGAGAGAGAGAGAGAGAGAGAGAGAGAGAGAGAGAGAGAGAGAGAGAGAGAGAGAGAGAGAGAGAGAATTAATGAAAACCTGGGCAATGTTGATGATGAATTCACGAAACTTGGGGTGCAAGCCAGCATTTTTCTTGAGCCTATTAGCGATGGGTTTGGCGATGGTTCTAATGGCTAGGGTTCCAAGCTTTAGAACTGGTAGTACCATGGTGCCCACTCTCTCTCTCTCTCTGTATACATATAAGTATATATGTGTATCGATCTTTAATGAGAATTGATGAGACTCTTCTTTTCTTTTGTTCCTCAAAATTGGATCATCACTTTAAAATGAGTTTTGGTTTCTTGACAAGGAAGAAAGCCACGTGACTATCACGTTTTCATCCCTTATCTAATGTATGTTTTCCACTTGTGGGTAAGTGTACGCCGGATTGTGTGAGACCTGAGGTGGGTTTCACACAAAATTAGTTAGCTCAATAAAATATCGGTAAGGGCTAGCTTAATCAATTCGCTAGATTTTTGTTCAGGAATTCGCAAGGACAAAAAATTTAATGAACCAATTTGCCATTCTCAATAGCCAATGGGCCGAATGATCTTGGTCCGAATGAAGGCTCATCTCGTTTTGTATGGCCCACTGGCTTGACAAGTATGTTAAAACTAATGTCTTGTTGTATTTTGTGTGTGGGCTAAAATTATAATGTTTGTAAGTGGGCCTAAAAATTATAGGTTGTAATTGGGTCATGTTATGTTTTGTAGTTAGTCCAAAAATAGAAAATTCTTGTAGAGGCCCATGGGTGTCTCTATATAAGTCAATGTAAGAATTCTATAGAATGAATGAAAAAATCAAGACAAAAGGCTTTGATTCCTAATTTCCTCCACTAACCAACAAAGATCAAGGCTAATCTTAGCCAACAAAGTCTTAGATGGACCGCGCGACTTTTTTGGGCCGAAGACCAAGGAGCGACCCATCCAGCGTGACCCGTTGTGAAATCCTATATATCCTAACTCTCTTAGGATTCTATCTACCGTTTACACTATTTTGTACTATTTTCTAGACTTGGTAATTTAATCTCTTATAGGACAGATCCAGCCATTGTGAAATTTCCAAAAGAATAATGTGCATGTCGCCTATGAATGCTAATAAGTTTTTTTTAATTAAAAGAGGTAATTTATTCTTAATTTTTATATTGCGTTCACACTTTATTTGACACTGAAACGCCGAATCTCATTTATTTTACGTTGCATTCACATTTTGATGGGATGGCTACACACGAAATTGATCTGTACGTATTTAATTCATACTTTCTCCAGATTCTTACAGTATAATACTTTGTTACCATGAACATTTTCTTTTTATCTTTATCTTTATCTTTATCCAGATCCTTATCATTTCCCATGATTCAACATTTAAATATTTACTTTTTGCACCAGAAGATATGAAGAAAATGAGCTCAAAGCAGGTACAATGCTATACACACCATTGACATATATGGGTAAGCTTCTCCTCCGGGATCCAGACTTCCGGACCTCCATGATCCGAGTATTTTTTTGACGATCCGAGCCATCCAATGTGTTCCCTGTAATTTGTTTTCAAGGGTTCACGTTGAAAAATCTTCAAAAAAAAAAATACCAGAAGGGCTTGATCTGATAGTTCTTTTTTCACAAAAAATTTTCCATAAACAATTTGCAAAACAAAAAAAATACACTTTTTCTTATTTTGTCTTACTTTAAGGTATATATATATATATAGCCCTTCCCGATATTTTTTTTTTGCTAATTTTCAAATCTAGCTGCTTTCTAAAAAACACCTTTTAAACATCATTGGGCTGTTCGATCATTTGAAATTCGATCACGGATCAATGAGGTCCGGATTTTATTAAAATCGGGGAGTTTGGACCTTGGAAGTGGACCTCTATATATAGGAGAGCTTCCTATCCGGACTAACGGACTTTGATTTATGATCCGAAAAGCATTTTTTTGACGACCAACTATGATTCCCTTCAAAGTGTAGGAGATGTTTTTCAAAGGTCCACGCATATTGAATTACATCTTCTTGTTTTTCCAGACCTTTTAGAGGTTGAAGCAAGCTCCTAGGGATTTACTGATTGGGCTTTGGCATTCGTATTTGGTAAAAACATTTAAAGTTGTAGTTCATTGAATTAATCATTCTTGTTCGTATTATTTTTCCTCACATTGTCAATGGAATTTTGCAGGTTCACATGAGATTTGAGTGGTTGGGCAATGAACAATGGAGTATGGAGGGACTCCTGGACCTGTTTTGGGGCCTTATTGGCCTTATTTACTTATTTGTTTTGTTGGACTATTAAACATTTAGCTTTTGTGTACTGGACTATTGGCTACTAGAACACTATCGCACGTGCACTTTGCACACTGAAAATGCTTTGCACTGTGGCTGACTGGCTGTTATTTTGTTAAGGCAGTGAGCACTTGAACTGCTATTTTGCAGTTTGCAGTTTGCACTATGGACTTAGTACTTAGTAGTTATTGGCATTTGGCACTAGCATGGTAGCCGTAGCACTAGCAGTTTGCACTATGGACTTGCAGTCTTGCACTATGGACTTGGTTGTGCTTAATTATTGGCAGTTTGCACTTGGCAGTTTGCACTACCAGGGACTTGTTATCAGTTTGGGCCGTTTGGCACTAGCATGTGCTCCTTGTTCTATTTAGTATTTACTTATTTAGTTTGCATTTTTTTATTTTTTATTGGAAATCAATTGTGCTGCTGCTGACTTTTAATTTGGAAATCAAGTGTGCTGCTGCTGGCTGCTGCTGCTACTAGCCTACTACTTGCACTTTGGACTTGAGTGTGCTGCTGCTGATGAATTGTTTGATTAGTGGTTCGTGTACTTATGAATTGTTTGAAACTTTGAATTGTTTGGTTAGTTGATGAATTGCAAATGGGCCATTGGGTCACACTTATGCACTAGAAAGTCACTTGCTAACTGCTATAGCATTAGCACTTAAGTGGCTCGAGCTTAATAAACCATTGTGATTTACTGATTTGTGACAATATAGTTTGACTGCCCATAAGCTTGGTGTGTACCGAAAAAACAATTTATGAATTGTTTGGTGAATGGGCCAAAGATGCCCAAAATCACCCAAAATTTATATTTTGATCCACAAAAAAATGTAATGGGCCATTGGGCCTAATGGAAATTTTAATATTTTGACTTAATGCGGCCCAAATTTAATATTTTGATCCACCAAAATTAATTTAATTTGACTGCTTCAGCCCAAAACGAATGGCCCAATAAGTGGCCCATAAACCCGGACCAACCCGTCACCCGACCCGATCTCACCCGATCACTTTTCGGACGGGGCCCGATTGTATGTTCGGTCGGTGGTCGGGTGGTGTTTTCATAAACCGATCAAAATTCGGTCGGGTGAAACCCGACCCGAACCCGAACGAACCCGACCCGTGTGCAGCCCTAGTTACCATGAACATTTTCTTTTTATCTTTATCTTTATCCAGATCCTTATCATTTCCCATGATTCAACATTTAAATATTTACTTTTTGCACCAGAAGATATGAAGAAAATGAGCTCAAAGCAGGTACAATGCTATACACACCATTGACATATATGGGTAAGCTTCTCCTCCGGGATCCAGACTTCCGGACCTCCATGATCCGAGTATTTTTTTGACGATCCGAGCCATCCAATGTGTTCAGAAGGTGTTTTCAAGGGTTCACGCAGAAAATCTTCAAAAAAAAATACCAGGAAGGGCTTGATCTAAGCAGTTTTTCACAAAAACTCGGATTTTCCATAAACAATTTGCAAAACAAAAAAAAATACACTTTTTCTTATTTCCGGGAGGTCTGGACTAGAAGCTTAAGGTATATATATATATATAGCCCTTCCCGATATTTTTTTTTTGCTAATTTCTCGCGGGGGCCCTAAAAAACACCTTTTAAACACATTGGACGGTTCGGATCATCGAAATTCGATCGGGATCAATGAGGTCCGGATTTTATTAAAATCAGGGAGTTTGGACCGGAAGTGGACTGAATATATATAGGGAGAGCTTCCTATCCGGACTCCGGACTTCCGGACCCCTGTGATCCGAGCATTTTTTTGACGACCCGAACCGTCCAATGTGTTCAGAAGATGTTTTTCAAGGGTCCACGCGGAAAATCTTCAAAAAAAAAAAAATAACGGAAAGGGCTTGATCCAAGCAGTTTTTCGTAAAACTGTAAATATACAATTTTTGCTAAAAACTGCGTGGATCAAACCCTTCCCGGTATGTTTTTTGGAAGATTTCCCGCGTGGACTTTGAAAACATCTTTTAAACATATTGGACAATTCGGATTTCCCAAAAACAATTTTTAAAGTGAAAAAATTACATTATATATATATATATGTGTGTGTGTGTGTGTGTACCAATAATACCAGTTTTCAATATATTTACCGGATAAATGGAGTCAACAAGATTCAAAATTATATTACGTCGACGTCATATCAAGAAATATCTCGCGTTTTGGATTTATGAAGTCTCATTCGAAGCTTTAGACAAAGGTGGTATTGAGATTTGAGACATTGGTAGCCTATTCGTTTATAGTTTCAGTACCAAAAACAAAAAATCTATGGGGAATGAACTAAAATGTGCAAATTTTCAACATTAAATCAGTGTTAAAGCCTACAAATCACTTTCCTCTCCCCACCTACAGATTACAAAATGGGAGGGGAAAATACACTTTCAGTCCACACAAAGTAGTGATTGCATGGACCACCTGATCCTTTGGCAGGTTAAAGGTTCATAACACCCTACTCAATGTGTTGCTTTCACTCAACTACCATGATCTTTACCCTTTTTTCTTTTTCTTTTGGGGGTATTGCATGTTGAGTGCCCGGACCAGCTTGTGCGCGTTCATCTTGGATTAAGCTCGATCTATAGCCCTTTCCAAACCCTTTTTACACGCGTACTCGTGGGGTAAGGTGACCCCATGATTCCTAACAAAAGAAATCAAACCTAAGACCTTCTACAACAAACTCCGAAGTCCCAGTCAACTACTATGAACTCTTAAAGCTCCTTAGAGTATATTAGGGAAAATATATAGGAAGAGTCTGGTTTTTTTGAGTAAATAAGGGCTGCTGGGTTAACAACCTTATACTCCATCACTATCACAATTTTGGATTGTAATGTCCAGACATTTTTCAAATAGGTGACTGACTCATTATAAAGCTGGATTCTATTTATAAAGAGTCCCATAATATTGTACTGTACCTTAATCAAAAGTCATCCAACAGTCCAAAAAACTCACATTTAAGTATCGTTGGCTCAAGTTTCATCAGCTTATTAATATTAGGGTTAGGGCTGAATACTGAGCTGTCCCTTTGACTGCCCTAAACAAGTACAGTGACAAACAAAAAGTGCTGTTTTGATGTTCTTTTGCTTTGCCTTTTCAATGGTTATTTTGTCCTCTTGTGTTTTACTAGCGGTTCATGTTTGGTCAAAGCCCTGCTTTTGAAGCAAACCTTGACAACTAACAAGTGTGATTATTCAATGCTCTGGTGTCCCAGCAGGTCTCTAGCTCTCACGGCACAGTTGTGAGACCAAGGGGTTGTTCCACGACCTGTCTTTTTTACTGTAATTGTATTTTACTGTTTTTTTGGATTTTTTGAGTTGATGTATTGTGAGGAAATTTATGTTTTACTATATAGATGACTTGTCTCATAAGGTGTGAAAAGATGGTAGAAGACAATTTACAAAAAAAGATGTTTCTGGAACATCCCTCGATGCTAATGTGTGGTAGAGGGATCAGTTGTCCAAATTAAAGGCTAGTCCAGCTGGTTGATGGATTTACTCCTTAGAGCATCTCCAACCCTTATCCAAATTCAAATTTGGGTAAAAAAAACACCAAAAACACAGCTTCACTTCTTCACCAAATCTACAACCAAATTAAGTTTTACACAAATTTTTCACCAAATCTAGGGAGGACTAAATCTAGAACCATATTTCAAACCGCTAGTTTTTTTGTGGTTTCAGTGGTACGTGGAGATGGTTGAAAGTGGATGACGACGGCTACGATCTCTCTCTCTCTCTGAAACCCTAGATTCGGCCATAAATGTTCCGATAGACAATGGATTTATCGTGGTGGCCGTGAAAAGCTCGCAGGTGGTGATGGAAGAAACCTACAATTAATGGTGATGGAGGAGAGGGGTTCTGTACTTTAGGTCTAGTGAGGGTGGAGAGAGTGGAATAAAAGTGTTTTTAAGTTTTTTTTAATAGGATGCGCATTGGATTGAGCTAAATCAAATGGAGCTTCTATCCAAATTTTTGTTGAAATTTGAGTAAAGCTTTGAGTAAGGGTTGAAGATGCTCTTACACAATTGATAAGAGTTCAACTCTTGGAGTTAGACAGCAGAAAGTAACTTTTTGTGAATCCTTAATTCAAACGTAGATGGTCTTCTTTTGACCATACTAGAATTTTTTTTTTGTCAATGTGCGTCTAAACTTATCCGAACATTCTGACCTATGAAAATGAAAAGAAAAATAAAGGGCTTACAATAACGCAAACCTATATCCGACTATTGAAAACTTCACACTTCACAGCTCACAGCTCACACATGATTTAAAAAAAAAGGTCCCCCCAACTAGTTAAGGAGTCTAAGGACCTAATGACTTCCTCTGACTTACGCGCAGCTTTTCTATGTTGCCCGTGGTACCGAAGAAATTACTCCAATTATTTGCTCATGGTAACCGTCACGTAGAGTCCCAGTATTTTTTAGCGTCACAGATTTTATGAGGGGGCTCTTCATTAAGTATACGGAACTTATAATAATGTATCGTATTGAGACTTGAGAGATATTGATCTCTCAAGTAGCGATGCCCCAAAACTATTTCATCAACTAAAATCAAATGAGAAACTCACTCTCAATAATCTCCCGTTGTAGTGGCATGTAGCGTAGCACCGCACTACCTTTGTACACATTTCTGTTAACGAGGTTTTTTATTCTAATGACAATTCAAACCCCCTCTCACCAATCGTTGAGAAAATTCGATCACTTGATATTGTAGTCTCACTCGAGTTGAATGAAGATATTGAGAATCCAAAACTCTAACGTTTATGGTCTTTTTTTTTTCAACATAAAATGAGGGCGCATGTATAGTACTTTGTCACCTCCGTCAAAAATAATAAAATATTGTCTTATCATGCCACCCCACTATCCGTAGAGAACTCCACCGCACCTATGTTGAGAAAGAAGTTAAGGTTCCACCACGTATGATTGGTAAGTTCATAACCAACCCGGCAGTTGTTAGTATTTATGCATGTAGTAATTGTTGTTCGGCATAAATTTTGGTAATGATTTTTGCATTTTACTTCTTAATATATGTGCTTCGAAATTTATCTTCTAGTGCTTAAATATACACTCAATACAAGCACTAAATGACAAATTATGGAGTGTAATTACAACAAGTGAACTGCAAAAATCATTATTTTTTTTCCTTTTAAATTAACTAGATATTAGCATAGACTTTAAGGTACAATTTATTTCCTATTTTGATTCCCATTTAACAAATATTATCTTCCCCACTTTGTCAAAGCAGGTAACGCTGGATATTAGAATATGGAGATTTCACCAAAATCCAAGGCCCAAGAAATTCTCTAATTCCGCAATTTCAGATGTAAACCAATTCAAAATAAGGATGAGTCAAAGAAAATCATTTCACTCTGGTGAAACTAGGAACCTAAATCGAAGGTTCAATTTTGTGTACAAATTGTAGGACTTTTTGGATTAGAATTCTTACCACGGTATTTTCGCATCTAAAAACCTATAAGGCATAAGAGTGTGCGTGCGGTGAATCAATCTCTCATAGCTAGGTTAGTGTCTCGAAGAAACGTCCAAAAATTAAGTTGCAGCCCCTTTGGATAGAGGATTTTCATCCAGTATTGATAAATACATGGCAATGTTGTTTGGTCAATAACCCGGCACCAACAATATTAAAGAAAATTTGATTTGCATCTACTTTTTTTCATTGCATTTTTTGTGACCTCAGTGCAATATCAGTAGAGCCGCCCCTGGTTTAGATCAAGTTCAGCTTGCCAGTGACTAAGATAATGACCCGTCTAGTGAAATGTAATAAATTAATTTTGATTTTGAGTTTAAACTCTTTAACAAGGCTTTAAACTCTTTAAACAAGGCTTTGTTTACTAGTCATATTACCTAAGATTTACTATTCCTTTTTCCAACAAGCATTACAAAAACTTCAGAATGAACCGAATTGAATTGTATTTAATTCTTTTTTTTATTTTTTACCAATTGCATGTAGAACATGACTCTTGCACCTTTGTATTTATAGTTCTTATTATTTTTTATTTTTTTCAACCTTACCGTATTAATCATTTTAATATATTTTTTTCAACCTGATGTTTAGAGCATCTCCATCTCCATTTTGGCAAGAAAAAGTGCAACACACGCGTCGCGAGTAGATCGACTCCACGCCCACACACGCGTCCGTTGTCCGGCGCGTGAGGGCTCCGATGGACTTCTCTGCCGACGACTCTTACACTGTCGACATGACATCGCCGACGATACCTACAATCCTCTGGATATCAATTCGATTTTAGAACAAATATTTCGGTTTTAGAACAAATTTTTCCGGTGTAGCCATTTTTCCGGCGTGGGGAAGAGAGAGAGAAACGCTAGCACAAACCTCGCCGCCAAACCTGGCGCCTGTGGCCTGTAGCTTTGAAAATGGTACTGAAAATGACGAAAATGGTGAGGCTGCTATGTCTTTGTTTTCTGGTTTTGGGTCGCCAAAATGGGTTCGCCGGAATTTTAAAAAGGCTATTGGAGATGGTCTTAGCATTTTCCATCTTAATTTTGGCCAACATTGAAAAGGAAAGCCTGATGGTGTTTGACACGCTCGAGCGCGGGGCGTGAGTCCAACATGGTCTTAAATGAGCATTGGATGGATTTTTAGAGTAGGACTGGGACTGTGGGGGCCTAGTCACGTGTCTCCTATGGATTCTACTGACTGAGACCCTCGTCCCTATCAGAGTAATTATAAGGACACCCCTAGTAATTATAAGGACACCCCTCCCCTTCAGTCCTCACGCCATGTGACACTGGAGTATTTAACACCCCTAAATGCATTCAGTATATATCTTCCAAACACTGTACAGATCCAATATTACATTCTGATTATAATTCAAAAACTCAAAAATACAAAATGTAAAAAGTCAAAAAGAGAGGCTCTCAGACACCCCCCTACGAATGAGTTGGAATGATTGATTTTTTTTTTTTTTTTGTCATTCGTCATTCCTAATTTATTACATGGTGGTGGGATGAATGAGACTTGATCCCCGAATATAATATGAGACATCAAAAAACACTACTGCATGAGCTAGCCACTATTTGCGAAGAGCTAGCCACTACTTGCGGAGTGATTGACCTTCACAAGACAAAATGGAGTAGCCGAGTCGCATCCGTTTTCTCTCTCTCATCAATACACTCTCTAATAATGTCTTGTTGTTGCTGTCAATTTTATACTATGATCTGGCCACGTTGATGGAAGTACGCATTTTGTAGCAACTACTCGCTGATACTTACGTATGCCTTGAATGATATCCCCATGATCTTACACCAATTTTTTTCCTATATTAAAAGCACTACGTATGCATTTCCGACATGCAGCTCTGGCTTAAAAGTCAAAAAATTGGATTATTGGATTATTCGTTTTATTTTTATTTAAAAAATAATTGCATTTGTTAGTTTTGCGTCAAGATTTTATGATTTCTGGATTCTTCTCGACGAGACGAATCTAACAAGCATAAAATTATGGTCAAAACTCAAAAAAAAATTAATAAAGTCAAAATTAAACCAATAAACTGGTTTATTTTCGGTTTTATTAAAAAAACTATTACTTTTGACCACAATTTTATACTCTTTGGATTCGTCTCGACGAGAAGAATTCAGAAACCACAAAATCTTGACGCAAAACTAACAAATGCAAAAAAAAATTGAATAAAGACAAAACGAATAATCCAATAATTCAGTTTTTGAATAGGCAAGTCATTTCCACACTCTATTTTTTTAATTTTAAATTGCATCCTTTCTTTTGGCTTTTTGTGAAAAAAAATTAATATGTACTAGTATATTTTTCAGTAAAAGACAAAAAATATGCATTCATCCAAAAATCAAAGAATCTAAGGGAACCGATGGGGTACAGATAGCCTTTGGGGCCCACTTGGGAGCCCCGCAAAAAGCCATGTAATCTGAGAAGAAAAAAAAAGCACATCGGATCAACTAGTTACAGCTATCCGTTTGAAATGATTTCTCGCGAGGCCACACGGAAAAATATTTTAAATTTTTTTAACTGTTCTGATTATTTGTGCGACCCCTAAGTGGGGGCCCAAAGGCCATTTGTACCGCATCGGTACAAATGCCATTGGTATTTCTAGTGGAATTGTCAAAAAAATAGAGTGTGAAAATCATTTCTAATTACCTAATTATATCTCTCTTGGTGGAAGAAAACAATAATCACACTTCCTTTGGGATATATATAATATTTTGATTGGCATATAAACTGACTAACATACTAAGGGGTGCTTTGGCAAAAAAGAGTTGGACTGGTTTTTGGTTTTGTCTTTATTTAAAAAAAAAATTGCATTTGTTAGTTTTACGGTCCAAACTAATTTTTCAAGACCCACGGGTGCTAAGACTATTTATTTGCCCTACTGGTGTCATCCTTATCTACACCTCCGAGATCTAGAGATCCTAATATAAAGGGATTTTACCTTCTAGCTTATAACTCGGGGGTAGAGACGTAATTCTTGCCACAAATCGACTGCCTTAGGCATCACCGCAATCTGCATTTATGTCCTCACCTTCTTGTTTTTTGATTTTTGATTGAACACCCGAAAATTAATTCATCAAATTTAATGAAAGACAAAAAAGGACAAAAACTATAAAAACACAAAGCAACACTTTCCATTTTGTGATTTGAAATAAACACATGTTTACCACCGATTACTAGGTCAAAAACTCAAACAAAACTAATCTAAGATTATTAGAGGTTAAAAACAAGAGATAAGCTTCATGTGAAAACGATGAAAATGTTAAATCGGACTAAATGAGCTTATAATTGAGACTTGAGTTCAATTTATTTAGCAGACTAATCAAAATATAAATGAACTTGCACCAAATTGGGACAATTTGTGGTTGGCTTGTTTACGGATAACTTATTTGCAATAGACAAACCAGACTATCAGAGTACTCCACGAAATCAAATCATTCGTAGACCATATTCATGCTATTGTCCTTGTATTGAATTAAGATTCTCTCGTGATCTCACTCACGTGATTCCTCATGTGATGTTAATTAAACTTGCCAATATGGCTGGTCCAATTTTGATGTGCTTAGCATAAATGCAAAAAGTTAAATTCATTTGGACATTTTTTTTTTTTTTTTTTTGTCAATTCCATTCAAGGAAAATCTTGCAGGAAGGAAGCATCTGATTTCATCACAAAAAAAATCGGAAAGAACCAAAACTATCAAAATTTTGTGATTTGAAACCCCTATGATTTACAACAACAACTCATTTTAAAATCAAATGATCTCAAAAGAAATCTAAGATAAGGTTAAAAACAAGAAACCCTACCACTAAAAAGATAAAATCGTTAACAAGGACTAAAAAGAGCTAATAAAACCACCTTCAAAGGGGTAAACAAGTAAACCAAAAAAACTAAAAGAAAATAAGGTAAAAAAACCTTACGGATAACTGATTTGCAATCCGACAAACCAGACTATCAGAGTACTCCACGAAATCAAATCAAATCATTCTACCATCATACAAACTCTTCCTTGTATTGAAAACGGATAGTAGAGGAGGCTCGTGAGGAGGGCAGTGGAGGGAAGGGGAAGAGGATGGGGAGGAAGGAAGAGAAATGGAGGATGGGGGGAAGGAAGGGGTCCAGAAAAGGGTGAGAGAGGAGAAAATATCACAGATTACCCTATGCTTAGCTTCCATTTGGACATTGATACTATCATTTTGAAGGAAATTACTACTTTTACAAAACAAAATGATTGGCAAACCCTTGCGGTTTATTTGCATAAATCTATTACTATTCCACTACTCCTTTGGCTAAAAAGAAAATACTGTTTTTTTGGTTTTTTCAGTTGTCTTTATTATTATTATTTTTTGTATTTGTTAGTTTTGCGTTAAATTTTCGTGGTTATGGATTCGTCTCGACGAGACGAATTCAAAGAGTATAAAATTATGATCGAAAGTAATATTTTTTGAATAAAGCTGAAAATAAACCAAATTTTGGCTTTATTAAAAAAAAAATAGTTTCGCCATAATTTTATAATATTTGGAGTTTCGCCTCAAATACGCAGCGTGTTGAGGCGATTTTATATTATTTGGATTCGCCTCAATACGCGTGGATTGAATCCATAGCCACGAAAAATTGACACAAAACTAACAAATGAAAAAAAAAATTAAATAAAGACAACGGAAAAACCAAAAAACCAATGTTTCCTTTTTAGCCAAAGGAAAATCTTTATCTTTTTGCAATCCACCCTGTTTTTTAAATGAAGTTAAACATATGGTAGAAAACTACTAAATGAATGATTCAACGTGCCAAAATTGATTTTGTTGGTGCCAAAATTCTAATGCATAACAGTTCAAAAAAAAAAATCTAATGCATAAAATACTTATACTATGTGCAGAATACAAATTCATTATACACATCAAAACAATTTTGGCATTACCACCACTGTAAGTCTCGTTTTGCTCCACACGGTAACTCACACCAACCGTCAATTTCGACAATACACGACTCGGATGGTGTGTCCTCCATAGGAACCAGGGGAGGTGCTATGCAGCCCTGTGTTGCGCAGCGTGCTGTGCGGATTTTTCGGCGCCGTGCTCGCACCGTTTTGACGATCCGAGATGTCCACAGTATATAGCTCGTCGAGTACTACAAATGTACTAAAAATCAAATCGATTGGATATCGTTAAGTGCCTCATCGGAACAGAAATAAGTTGAAAAAAAAATTGGAACACACGTCTTGAAACATTGGATGAAAACCATTGAAACCATTTTTTTCAACATATTTGTGTTCCGATGAGACACGTAACAATATCCGATTGGGTTGATTTTTGGTACGCTTATAGTACTCGACGAGCTCTATGCGGTGGACGTTTCCGATCGTCGAACGGTACCAGTGCGGCTCCAAAATGAGCCCGCATAGCACGCTGCGCAGCACCCCCGATTCCGTCCTTGGATTCATAGCAACACCCCCAAAACTGCCATTAATGCAAGATGAAACCCCACGATACTGAAAGCGTTGCGTATAGCTAAACACATAAAGGCATTTCGTCATCACTGTCTCTCTCTCGCGCCTGCATCTGTATTTTTCTGCACCCACACCACACCATACTGCTAGCAATCACCAGTTTTTCCTCATCATCTCTCTCTCTCTCTCTCTCACTACCCACCGAAAAATATCACATCCCCATTTCATTCTGTGGTGGTCAATGGCCGACCCACTAAAGAAATGATGGATTCCTCAGACATTCGACCCCACCGCACCACCACCACCACCACCGCCACCACTACTACTACGCCCTCCCTGTTCATCTGCTTCACTTCTCGCCTCTCCTCCGCCTCCTCTTCTTCCTCAATGAAGATCTCCTCCAAATCATCAATCCTAAGCCCAGGCCGCGCACGTGACACACCCACCTCTCTCTCCACCTCCGTCAGCCGCCGTCTGAAGGCCAACGGCAGCCTCAAAGGCGCCCAGTCCCCAATGTTCCCAACGGGAGGAAAACGACGCGGTTTCGAAAACCCAGAGCCTTCTTCCCCTAAAGTCACCTGCATTGGTCAAGTCCGAGTCAAGACCAAGAAGCAAGGCAACAAGATCCGAACGTTGTCGAGGCGGAGATCAGGCGATTTCAGGAGAGGCACTATCCGAGACAATAACAATTTCGGTTTGAATTCGGGAGTGAATCAGCTGCAGCAGCAGCAGCAGCAACAGGAGAACATGCCGATTCATCAGAGGAACCAGAGGTGGGTCCACTTGCCGTTGACGATTTGCGAGGCGTTGAGGAAGGGGTTTGGGGCTGAGTTCAGCTGCTTGTTTCCGTGTCGGGCGCCCTCGTGTTTGAGAGGAGGAGGGGGGAAGGTAGAGGAGAGAGAGAGGCGGAGGAGGAAGGGATCTGGTGGTGGTGAGGCGGTGTTTGGGCGGTGGCTTGTGGCGGTGAATGAAGGTGAAGGCGGGATGGGGATTGGGAGGGAGGTGGAGTTGGTGGTGGGAGGAGAGGAGGTAGAGGAGAGGAGAGAGATTAGAGAGAGAATTAGCTTGAGAAGGCATGCGGATGATGAAGAAGAAGAAGAAGAAGAAGAAGAAGAGGTTGGGTTTGAAGAAGATGAGAAATGTGAGGGAGGGGGGAGATTGAGCATTTGTGTTCCTCCTAAGAATGCTCTGTTGTTGATGAGAAGTAGATCTGATCCTGTCAGAGTTTCTGCTCTTGCTAGTCGATTTTGGGAGTCCCCTTCTGCTGATAAATGTGCAGAAGAGGCAGAGGAAGATGATGAAATTGTAGAAAAATGTGATGAAAGTTTAATAAATGGCGTTTTGGGATTAGTGGAGGCTAAAGCGGATGAAGGATATGAGGAATTGGGTTTGGTTGAAGTTTCTAATGAAGAAGAAGAGGAAGAAAAGCCAGAAGCAGAGGTGGGTTTGATGGAGGTGGAAGAACGTGAAGAAAACCCAGAAGAGAGAAAGTTGGAAATTGATGAGGAGCTGTGTCAAGAAGCAGATGAAGAAGAAAATCAAGAATCATTCGTAGAAGAAGAAAATGGACTAAACAAGTCTTTACCTGAAGCTGTTACAGATCCAGAGAAATTGGAATTAACTGAAGATGTTTTGTTGATTCAACAAGGAGACGAAGAAGATGCTCAAGGTAGAGAGAGTCATTCTTCTTCAATAGTTTCGGTACATTTATTTTCAGACGACGAATTCGAAAAAGAAAAAGAAGAATTAGCAGAGGAAGCTGCATTGGAAAAAGGCGAAGAAGAAAGTGAAGAAGTGATAGAGACCCAAAATTCACCATGGAAAGTGGAAGCAGAAGGAGAAGAGAAAGCGATTGATCAAGAGAGATTCGAATCAGAAAAAACCCAGGAAGAAGAAGCTGTCATGGAGTCAGAGGAGAGAGAAGAAAAACAGAGAGAGAGCAACGTTTCGCCATTGTTGCCGGACTGCTTGCTGTTAATGAGGTGCGAGCCGAAGCTATCAATGGAGGTATCGAAGGAGACGTGGGTATGCACGACGGACTTCATCCGATGGCTACCTGAGAGGCCACCGAAGCCAACGGACGGTGGTGGTGAGCCGACGAAGAAGAAAAGGGTTAGCACTGAGTCTAACACAGTGCACTACCAGCCGCCGCGGTCGTCCTGCTCGTTGCCGGCGGCCGTGGCCGGCGGCGTTTCGACGGCGGCGAGGATTGAGCAGAGGCTGGTCAACGCCGTGGCTTACGAGCCCTTGGGGTTGACCCGGTGTAAGTCGGAGCCGATGAGGACTGCGGCGGCTAAGCTGAAGCCGGAGAGTTGTTTTTGGAAGAACAGGAAGCTTGAGCCGCACAGCCGAGCAACGGTTGGTGTCGGCGCCATTGGGTTCTGAGCCGTGGTTTTTTGATAGGGTATCTACTTGGGTGCGGGCGGTCGTATCGGGAACTGTGTTCTTGCACACTGCACATTGCTGTCACTACAGCTCGAATTTCTGTACATTTTATTTTGTTTCACTGTGTATTTTGGAGTAATTTTTAATTTCTCAGGGTTACATTAGTAATTTTCTTAGCCTTTTGTTTTTTTCCGTAGTTGTGTAAATATTTTTGAGAATGGCGTGAGCTTAATTATGCTGTAGTCCCCCCATGTTTTTTGTGAGCTTATGCTATGATGTTGTATTTTTAGAATAAATTAGGTTATTTTTAGCTTGAACTTTTCCTGCTGGATTATTTCGTGCTTTTTTTCTTTTTTTATGGAGTTTGAAGTTTTCTCCCAGAGAAATAATTGTAACTGCAATCTTCGTAAAGGTTCGGGTGCTAGGCCGATCGCGGCCGTCTCATAGACGGCTCAAGTTACATCTTGTCCAAACAAATTTGAATCGTCCGCTGCCGAACAGATCTGAGTCATCCATAGCCGACCATGGATCGCCGTGATTGGACCAACACCCATGTTGTCCCTTCGGCACCATCCCATGTTTCGACTATATGATGTTAGTGATTATAAAGAGAGTCGAGCATCTCCTTCACTACTCACTAGGATTCGAACATGAGTCATGCTAACGTGTGCCTAATGGGCAGACAATAAGTATACAAAAAAAAAAAAACCCCTTCAATACACCTTTTACACTTTTTAATATAATTTTCACATATTTCAATAAACTTTTTCAACCTTAACGTGTGCCTATTAGGCAAACGTTAACATTTTTCCTTCAAACATAGTACTTCTACCTTTAGAGGATTTGAAACCTAAAAACACAAGTCGAGAAAGTATACTACATTGTGAATTCCGTACCATTTATAGATATAATACATTAATACTCCCTCCGTCCATTTTTAAGTAATCCATTTGAAAAACGTATACTTTTGTGAACGTTTAAAAATGTATTTTCGTATAACGTTTTAAAATTTTTTTGCATCAAATTAAAGTACTCAATAAACACTTTAATTTGGTATAAAACAAATTAAAAAGCTATACAGAGAAATATATTTTTTAGAGGTTTGAAATTACACGTATTTCTATATGAATCATTTAAAAATGGATGGAGGGAGTAATTCATAAAACATTTAAATACGCATATATTTATTTATAAGTATTATTTATATATTAATAGCACATAGTGCATATTTATTTGATTATGTACGTATTTGCATATATATTAGTATCTATAACTTATATTTAAGTAAAATACTAGAGAACATTTTTAAAGAAAATATTAGTATTATATTCCATACAATTTGATATACATGTTTATAGATATAACTTATGTATTGTATTTGTATATGTATATATTACTTAGACATATATTATATTCATTTATATAAGTATATGATTGTAGATATGCATAAAGACTGAATAGAATATTGTGTTTTAGATTTTGAAGGTTGCTACTCATGTTAACAAATTTGTAGAGAGATAAGAAGGATTTGAAGGTTGGGTTAATGACCGTGTCGTGCCGAGTCAAAAATAAATATTTAATAACTAGGAATTAACTTTTATTTTGGAGAATAGCGGTTAAGTCCGAGTGTCGATCCTCGGAGACAAATTGGCTGAGTTGCGTTAATTCCAATTAGCTTTTAATTCAATTCAGGAAAAAGATTGGTTTGATTGTTTGTGGAATAATTAAACTAAAGAGCGCAATAATTAAAAAGGTGAAACTGTTTGGGAAAAAGGTCTAGGGTTTAGAATCCGCTCATACAGCATAACCAAGCATCGCATAGATATGATTAATATTCGAATCGCAAAGGATTATCGCTAGGGGTTGCAAACCCTAACGATGTTCGTCAAGAGAGTATAGATATTGTTAAAAGGCATGGACTATCCCATAGCATGGACCGTCTCACTATCGCGGCACAATCCGTCTTACGAGCATAATCCATTTCAGAACTCCAATCACACCAGTGAAAACAATTACATATGTTTACGGTATTTGAACACATGAATACAAATACTCAATTGATTGGAAGAATAAAACCATGATTCCATTGATCATATGAAATCGAGTTCTTAACATATAATCCAATTCAAATATTAACCACAATCTACGCAGAAAAACAAAGTTACTTGGTGAAGAACTTCATCCTCCCCCTAGAAAATGGGTTTAGCCGGACATGATGATGATCAACATGCTTTGATTTGAAGAACGCTTGAAGAACCTGAAGAACTATGAATTTCTCTCTCCAAATAGTCTCTCACAATAGTTGGGAACCCTAAAACAATGTTAGGTTGTGCTATTTATACTTAGGGCTCTCAAAATTACACAAAAAACAGTCAAAACGCTAATTCCCGACACCATGGTCCGGACGGAGAAAAGGGTGGTCCGGACTACAGGTATAGATTGCTCTCTGAAGTTCGCGGATCCCTTGGTCCGGACGGGGAAAAGCATGGTCCGGACCATGGTATCAGAAAATGGCCCATTGGTCATCTTTTGCTCCTCTTTGCATCCTTGACGCTTCTAAACCACTCCAAAGCATGTTTTCCATGTCTTTGGGCACTCGGCACCTGTAACATCATTCACCAACAAACGCTAATAAAAAACCAACCGAAATAGCTTAACAAAGTGCGAGTTAACGAGGTTCAATGGGTGCTTTTCGGCACCTATCAGTTAAATTTGTTTGGTGTTTGCTACCTCTATTGGAGCACGTAAAACCTGTCAGAGGTAACAAATTTGGGATTTGTAAACTCTGGTGGAGATGCTCTTACCAAGTGAAGATGCCCCTCTAGTTAAGTTATCCTTGGTCTCTTATTAAATACTCCTTCCTCCACTCTAATTTGTTTCTTTAATTTTGGGATTTCAACTTTTTAAGGAGATGGAATGGTTGCTACTTGATTTTTGATTTTCCAATAAGGCCCCTTACTTTTTTGGACATTAAATGAGAATGCACATTCTCCGATGCATAATTTTCAAAAAAGATAGGGCATTAAAGAAACTTTATTAAGGTTGAGTTTTCATTAAGATAATTTTATGTATTTTCGGTATTTTTTGGATTATAAGTTGTCAAATCAACCGATTATTCTCATTACATACATCATTGATTTGACAACTTATCCAAGAATACTGAAAATACTATAGTAAAACTCAGCCTAAGTCACTTATAAGATAAACATTTTGAGACATATTAAAGTCAAAAAATAGACAAATAAATTGAGACGAAAGGAGTCTGGATCTGCATGCAATGGGTTACTTGTTAATCAAATTGGAGAGGAACATGAAAGTGGACAGCTGATAAAATATTACTATATAGAAACATGTTTGTGGTTCTGTAGACATTGGATGGCAAAAAAGACTTTGACCAAATGAAATACTTCCTTTGCCTATATGGGCAACCAAGCCACGTGCCCCAAGATATTTGATAAGCAGCAGAAGCCACATAACAAACAAATACTGCATTTGTAATACACACATTTTCGATGAAATGCAGCAAAATATTACTAGAAAATGGTCAGGACAGGTTGGTTCTCTATGATAGTCTATGGAATCTTGTGGCATATCACATTACAAACGGGAGAGAAATAGAATAACCATGTCAAATAAAACCCATAAAAAGACAAAATTTAGCATACTCTTTTGACCAAAGAAGCACGGGTAAACTTTCCGGGCGCCTCACGTGTCTCTGACACGGACACTTACGACTATCTGAAGATACTTGTTCAATTTGTTTTGCTGTATATTTTAAAGTTGGATACGACATGGATAGCATTAAGATGCTCATAGGAGTCCAAAATTAAAGTTTCCATGATGTTTAGATGAATACTTAAATAATGACTGTTAATATGTATCTTTTGAATGGTAATATAATAGGAATGTGTTTATACGTTTGTTGTAATTTGGCTGAAATAATATCTTGTACAAATTTCTAAGATACATCTAAATATCAATGTATTTTTGGACGTTCAACATGTCCGTATCCCAATTTTAGGGAAAACGATGTATTCGTGAATCAACGGCCCTGCTCTCGTCAGAGGAGTCCCCGTGATTGAGAGCAGGGCCGTTGATTCACCTTCGAACTGTGCTTAAATGATGGATGAAACGAGGGAGAGCAAGTTGATTGCTTGGCGACTAATGGTGTTGGGAAGGAAAGAGTTAAGGGGAACGAGGATGAGGGGATACAACTATGCATCAATTTGGGCACTGTGGAGGTGCTGGATTTGCTTCTTTGGGAGTTCTTTTGGGTTGATCTGTTGCGGTTGTTGCTATCCTTTGGATTTATGCTTCCTTTTTGGTGCTGTTTTTGTTGTTTAGGTGAGGGGATGTTGCATTTTGTTTGGTGTGGGTGTCTGTGTAAGGTGGAGTTCCATAGTTAGGGTTTAGTAGGTTTTTTGTGTGTGGGTTGTTTTGTTTGTTGGTTGGTTGTTTGACTGTCTCCTTGTTAATCTTCCAATCCTTTGGGTCTCGAGAGACATATGATTGTCATTGGGTGGGGTGTCAATCTTGTTGGGATACCGCTCCTCGTCTTGATGCTTTTCTTTTGTTCCGTTTAATTTTGTATATTCGATATTTGATCAATAAAATCTTTTTTGCCGTTCAAAAAAAAAACCTACACTTTTCATTTGGGCAATTTTGACCTATTTTGAGGACATGAAAATGAAATTTTTAGAGCACAACAAAGTGCAGGGGATTAAAATACAGAGGTTTCAACCTTTTCCGGGCAAAGGTTATCTTGATATCACCTAATGGTCTTTTGCATTGACACAAGGACAATGATGAAAGAACTGAGGACCCAAATTAGAGAAAGTGGGATTTGTACATTTGCCTTTATAGCATCACATGGTGGGGCTGAATTGTGTCCTTGGCAGCGTCCCTATGGAGCAATATGTATATAGGAGTATTCTTTTTATTTGCTCAGCGAAAGTCGGCATTGTTAGTTGCACTCCGTCCATTTCTTTTTTATTGTCGATTATTTTAGTTTGGGTTGTTCATTAATAAGTGTGTGTCTTGAAAAGTTAATGAGTAAAAATTTGTACAATTATTATTTTACCCGTTTAAAAAGTTAGTAGGTAAAGAGTAATGAGTAAAAGTAGAGGATAATTTTAGAAAGCGGAGGTAAAAAGTTGATGTAAAAGGTGTAAAGTGTAGGTAAAAATTGATGTGATAAGTGTAATGATGATATATCTTTAATAATTTTGATTTATGAAACAACGCACTTAAAAGGGGATGGAGGAAAACAAGTAAGGTTTGGAACTCAGTCAAATGCATGTGATGATGTTTACTACTGGACTATCACGATATTTGCGTAATTGCACATATGTATGGCACTGTGAATATTACTCATATTGACAGCTCCTCTCCATATTTCGTCCCTCCATACTCCTCTTTACTACTAACATAAAGGAAAATTCTAGGTGCACAATCATGATCCAATCCGTTCATCTCGTATATCCGAGCATGTATGACTATCTGAGGAAACGTGTAAGACATATAAGTATGTGTTCGATTTGTTTTAGTATATTTTGTTAAGTTGGATACGATGTGGATAATTTAGGACAAATTACAGATACGCTGTAGAGACATATTAAGATGTTAATAGGAGTCCAAAATTAAAGATTTCATAATGTTAACATGAATACATAAATAATGTCCATTGATTTGTATCTTTTGAATGGTAATATAATAGGTGTATGTTTCTCCTTTTGTCATAATACGGTAGAAATAATATCTTAGGATAAACAACAAATCTGTATATCCGTATCGAATTATTGTGTGCCCTTTTTTATGATTCATAGCCTTTGACAACTGTAGTAATGATTCTGAATCAACTACCTTTCATTTGGGCAATTTTGACCCAGTTTGTAATATGGAAATTTCATTTTTAGAACACAACAAAGTGCAGGGGACAAGGTAATCTTGACATAACCTTTTGGCTCTTTTGCATAAATACAAGGACAATGATGTAACTGAGGACCCAAATGAGAGAAAGTGGGATTTATACATTTGCCTTTATGGCATCAGATGGTTGGCCTGAATAGTCTTTTAGGCAGCGCTCCAACGTAGCTGTGCACGGTGCAGCCCTCAAACGACGTCGTTCTGGGGCTACCCACGGGCTTCAATTCCAAATCTTATTCATCTGGTGGGGTCAACTTAGGGTCTCGCACATATGATCTGAACCATTTAATAATTTTAAAATAATCATTCGAGTGGTTTTGGAAAAAAAATCAGGCCCATTGAATTTTTATAAGTAATTGATCTAATTCCTTCAATTTTTTTATTTATAATTCAGGATTATATAATTTGAAAGAATATTTGAAATAAGTAGACAACATTAGCTAGAGTTAGAATGGTACTTATTTTACATCGGAAATGTGATCTGTTTTTGGACCATAGGAAAGAAAAGTGAAATTTGAGCTGCTCACCTGAGACAGAAATGGAAAGGTCTGTCGAAAACCTTTCAGGTCTTATCAACTCCTTCGAGGGAAATTCATACAGAGTTTTGCTCTGATTTTAATTCGGCTCCCCACAAATGAGTTGTGAGATTCGATTATGAATTAATTGAGGTGCGCGTAAACTAGTCCGAAACGTGAGTTATCAAAAAGAAATGAAAAGGTCTGTGAAACATAGGAAGAACATCATTGGTACGGAAAGCATTTTATCTCTAACCTTTTCCCTTTGTTTTATTCACAAGAACAAAGATCCAAATAAAGCGAGAACAAATTAGAGAAAAGCAAAAGAGTACAACACTGCATGAAAATAGTATCACTTAGTCTCTGGTCGGTTGGTGGGTTTGCTCCTCATACAATCGACCGGGTTGTATTCTTATGGTCAGTCGAAAGAGAAAAATTTCATGTGAATCCTTAGCTCCGACGTAGATGGACTGTCTTTGACTGAACTAAAGACTGTGAGGAAACTAGATGATGTGCTAGTAAGCTGACTCGGATACTCTTGAACCTCGGAAAAAGAAAAAGAAGATAGTATCAATTTGCTAGGAAAGTAATGGGCATTATTTTCTTCCAAATCTTTTCAAAAGTTCAAAGGATACACTCCAAAGAGTCCAAATCTTTTGAGTGGTTCCAATCACACAGCTTCAGAAGTGGAATGTCACACTCACACATCACTGCAAAAAACCATAGGCCAATGCGCAAGTGTTTACCCCTGAATTTCTACCACAGTTTTGGGCATCGCTCAATTATTGAACTTACAAACCTATTTCTTCCACCAAACTTTGCGATTGCAGAGTCGGAGTTAGGATTTGTATGTAGCAAGGTCAAATGCTTGAGTCGTTAAGGATTCGGTCAAGTTTGGCGATAATAATAGACCGAAATTAATTTCCAACAGGTTCTTAAGATACTTGTCTGATGATTGTGGAGTCAAAGGTCTAAAAACAACAAAAACGATAGCTATGCTCAAGGGATTTGATTATGCATGTCCACTTCCTACGGTGAAGAAAATGAGGAAACAATTGCCAGGACAAGGTGGCATTCAATGATTAACCCAAAAAAAAAAATATATGGCATTCAATAAACATATATCAACATGAGAAACTCTTCTAGGCTATAAATGTTTCTTTTTTGGTCTAGCAGTTAGGGGTATACGGGCCAGCTTACGTGCATCTCGACTAATGTCCTCTCCGATTTAGTCAAAGGTAGGTCATTCACACCGGGACTAGGGCAATGATTGTTTCTCTCTTTGTACACAATAAATTACTTTTTTGCCGACCACAAGAATCAAACCCGAACCCTGGTCAATTGTGTGAGAGCAAACCCACAAACCAACCCTACAAACCATTTGGGGCTGGGGCTATGATTGTTTCTCTCTTTGTAGTCACACAAGAAACAAGAACATGGGGTTGAATAATAGAAAAAAAAACATGGTTGAATTTTGTTCAAAGAAGTACAGAACTACAAGGATATAAAGAACTGACTGGAGTCATTGAACAAGGAAGAGCCCTGTACCATGTTCCCCTTACCAAGCCCAAACCATTTTTTTTTATGCATGTCCACTTTATGACTTGTGAAATAAACAATGTAATTGGATCCACATTTAAGAGGTAGTGCTTGTTTTTGCAAGTTATCATTTCTCTTTTGTCTCAAGCATCATCCAAAACTAGACTACTAGACACAATTTCAAATGACCCCTATTTTACCAAATCCACCATCTGAAAAGTCCTCTTACATTACATTAATTGTGTTTTATATCTCAGTCCGCTGAAGTGCATCTCGACTAATTTTGGAGACCAATTCTATAGTCTTTTAGCAAGAGACCCAATTAAAATAGAGGAAAGTCCCGTATGAACTGACCCTACAAAAATTAATACTCCAGCACTTAGGTTATCAACTTTTCCTTTTACACAGAGGCCTGACATTTCCTCACCCCACAATTACTGGCTATGAAAAGCATTGTAGGTTAACCTGGGTTGAAAGAGTGATGCAGGTTAGGAACCCATCTCTCCTCATATCTTCCCTTATGCTATATGGTTACAAATAGAATAGAGAAGTTAGAGGATCTAACAGCTCAGAACAGGTAGAATAAAGAAGTTAAGAGGATCTAACGGCTCAGAACGGTTAGACCATTTAACTTTTCCTACATAGTTTTCGTATTTATATTAAAATTGAGTGTTTTGGTCTCTTCAAAATCGTTACAATTTCTCTTAACCCTGTCAAAAATAAATTGTTTGTACCACTATACCTCCAAATTCTAAAAGTAAGTAAGCTACCGGATGCGCAATACAAATTTACACAAGTATATACTCCCTTGTACACAATACATGAAACACCTCTCAAGAATAACTCTCATTCACAGTTAAGAGCCTTCATTCCTACAATCACCCAAAAATGAGTGTCTTTCTCACTCATGCAAGTACTAATGAACTCACCTATGCTATTTACAAGGACCAAAAAAAGTTTGGAAAAGGGCAATTCTAGGAAAATACTCCTAGAAGCTAATTTCCGGAACGTTGTAGCATAGCCCGGAACACTCCTGTGAAGTCTGGAAGATTCTAGAAGAGTCTTGAATATTTTGGAAGAGTGTGGAAGATTCAAGTGAAGTCAGGAACCAGAAGCATCCAATGACATCTGGAGAGTCAGTGACGACTCTTAAAATCCACCGCCGTCAAAATATCAACTGAAATCACCTAAACCCAGATATTACTCTCTCCGTCCGGATTTGTTGATCCATTTTTGAAACTCGTGCAATTTTTTATTGCTTATATCTTTCAATTTATAATGGTTTTTCATGATTTTGCAAACTTTGTACAGAACTAATGGAGATCTATCAAACAAGATCTATATTACATATTTTTTAAAATTTACATTGAAAGATATAAACAATCAGAAATTGCACGGAATTAAAAAAGAGACCAACAAATGAGGACGGAGGGATTAACTTTTTGCAGGTAGAAAGCAAGGATTGAGGACAAGCTTCATCAGTGATGATTAGCAACATCTCAGCTCTCTAATTGGAACCAGGATCGGACCTTCCACCAAAAAACATCTTCTCAAAAAACCTTCCGACATAACCCCATCCACCATTTCCATCAAATACATTACTCTGTTGTCCTTTTTCCTACAGGCTTTTGCATCTTTTATACAATCTGCAAGATGTTTTGTCCACGCGAATTTCCTCATAAGCATGCCAAACTTTGATGTTCCTATACGATACGTTAAGCAGGCGGTGATAACAGGAAGTAATTTCTGGTTGATTAGGATACGGGCGCTCTGTTTTGTGACTACTTTGTTACTATGGGTGTTTGGTCCAATTCCAATGTTCGTTTCTTGTGTGGCTATGGTGGTACCGTGGTAGTGTTGCATCAGTTTAAACCACCACCATTTTGTTGCCTTCTAAAGAACAAGGGTCAGGAAATGACTGCAGTAACTAAAACTTGAGTGCAGCAAGTGAAGCACAGCACCTAGAAATTTGTGTGGAAGTTGGAATATAGTGTAGTGTTCAAGGATAAAGGAGTTAGTGTAAAAATAAGATGGGGAATTCTAAAATCATCCACTGCGCTGTCGTTAAGGTTTAAAAAGTGTATTAGAATGTGTGAAATTATATAGAGAAATGAAAAAAGTACTATGGAGTATGTGTTTTTTTGTCGAGCTGACAATAGAAGGATCCTAGTGCTGCTGCATGAATATATGGTAGTGAAAGGTGTTGGGACACTAACATCATGAATAATTGCTTCGATAATAAATGGTGAGATTAGTCACCCAAACTTAGTCGATATGCGCGTAAGCTGACCTGAAATTGAAATACGGAGTTAGTTTTCACCGAGCTGGTCGCAGGAGTCTATAGGCTACCTCTCCTATCCGCTTTTCTACGAGATCTACTTTCTTCCTCCGACTACCAAGATTTGCTGGCATTTTTCATGGTGAACTTAAGGATCACCCACTTTTCACAGTTAGAACTTAACCATAAAAGAGGCCTTAATCCACGGAGACCCAATACTCATTAAATGCATTTGTGATTTGAAACTCATACACCACCCTATTTTTTATCACCTCCATTTATAGTTTGCCTCACATTTCACTATCTTTCCGATTTTCACTCTATATGAAGCAATCAAATTAAAGAGAAAAAAAAAAAAAAACTAGTGGTTCTTAGAACATCTAAATTTCCCATCTCTTCCCATTGCAAATTTCTTTGCAAAGAAACTATGATCTTCATGAGAAGAGTTTGAAGGAAATCCAAACTAGAGAAAACCCATTTGAAAAATGGCTAAACCCAATGACTCAAAGTTACACATAGCCATGTTCCCATGGTTTGCATATGGCCACATGACTCCATACCTCTACCTATCCAATGAACTTGCCAAAAGGGGCCACAAAATCTCATTTTTGCTCCCAAACAAGGCCCAACTCCAATTACAACCCTCCAACCTCCACCCTGCTCTCATCACCTTCCACCCTCTCGTCGTCCCGCCCGTCGACGGCCTACCACCGGGCACCGAGACTGCATCCGAAATACCCATTTTCCTAACCACCCACCTCGCCACCGCCATGGACCTCACGCGCCACCAAGTCGAAGCGATTTTAATTAACTTGAAGCCCGATTTTGTTTTCTACGATACCGCTCATTGGATACCGGAACTAGCCTTGACAATCGGATGCAAAACTGTATGCTACAATGCAGTTTGCGCGGCTTCACTCGCGATCGCGGTTGTCCCGGCCCGGAAAATTTACAAAGATCAGCAGCTCACATCGGAGGAATTGGCAGCTCCACCCTTGGGATACCCGTCAACCACCGTGGTATTCCGCCAACACGAAGCGCAGGCATTGTCGTTTATAACATTTGAATTTGGCAGTGGAATTACATTTTACGATAGAGTCAAAACCGCTATGGAAAAATGTGACGCAATCTCTATTCGCACTTGTGAAGAAGTAGAGGGAGAATTCTGTAATTATATTGGGACCCAGTTCGAAAAACCGGTGTTCCTAACCGGACCCGTATTGCCTGAATCGGATGAGAATCCTCTTGAGGACCGGTGGGAAAAGTGGCTAGGCCAGTTCGAACCCAGTTCAGTTGTGTTCTGTGCATTTGGGAGCCAATGGGTTCTTGAAAAGGCCCAATTTCAAGAACTTGTTCTCGGGCTAGAGTTAACAGGCCTGCCCTTCTTGGTGGCGGTGAAACCACCGGCCGGGGCAGCGACAGTGGAGGAAGCACTTCCAGATGGATTTGAAGAAAGGGTAAGGGAGAGAGGGGTGGTTTGTGGATGGGTTCAACAGCCTCAGATATTGGGTCATAAATCAGTTGGGTGTTTTATAAATCATTGTGGATTTGGGTCAATGTGGGAGAGTTTGATGAGTGAGAGTCAGACAGTGCTTGTGCCACATTTGGGTGACCAAATTTTGAACACTAGGTTACTGGCTGATGAATTGAAGGTTGCAGTGGAAGTGGAGAGAGATGAAAATGGGTGGTTTTCAAGGGAGAGTTTGTGCAAGGCTGTTAAGTCTGTGATGGATAAAGATAGTGAGGTGGGTGGATTGGTGAGGAAAAACCATGAGAAGTGGAGGGAAACCCTTGTGAGAAAAGGGTTCATGAGTGGTTATATAGATAGGTTCATAGAGAAGTTGCATGAGCTTTAGATGTAATGTAAATGTGCTCAAATCCCAGTTCCTATTTTGCATGTTCCGGTGTTCTGCTTGTCAAGATTTTCATTTGATACAATGGCCGAAAATGCACCGAAACACCAGCAAATACAAAATCGGATACAAGCTTGTTTAGCATTTAAAAAAAAAAAAGGAACAAACTCGCGCCTCTTTGCCAGCGTAGTAGTTCAAAATAATACCTCTCCATTCCATTGAAAGCACTTAAACTAAGAGAAATGTAGACAAATAGAATATGTACCTAGTCCAGGAGTCATAATGGAGAATTTCATAATCACGATTTCCCTGTTAAAAATCTAGGAGTTATTGTTCCTCATCAACCAGAGTCTTCATCGTCAGTCGCAGTGAAATCTTCTACCACGTCAGGCCTAGCAGTTTGTTTGTTCAATGAACTCATTTCCTCAATTTCAACAAGTAACAATGGGTCACAAACCACTTTTTCTTTCACCAGTATTTTCGGGCAACCTGAAGGATAGATAAAATGGTCCAAAGCAATGGGCAACAGGCAGCAGTAAAAAACAGTAATTAACAGGAAAATTTAATTAAAAAACTCCAAATACCTGCTACAGGACACTGTGCATGCTGGGACCTGATGTGATGCATAATAGCATTCTTTTCATATATGTGCTTGCAATCCATACTACACCAATACAGTAAAAGGATTAGTATAAAACACATAAATAAATAGAAAGATTTACACACAGAGAAACTTTAACGTTCCCACTTAATGTTTCAATTCAAAAATGTGTAATACAAGCACGCGTTTATACCCTATGGTCATGATGAACCTTGACAGAGTCGTGTACGAGCAAGAGCTTAAACTCCGTTCTTTGGGGAACAATTGATTTAATGTTCAATCAACTGGACACACATCATGCTCGAGTACAGAGATTTTTGCCCTGAACACAGATTACTGAAACAAGCTACATTCATTAACATGATTTTTTTTTCTATATATCAGGTTTCTGCAAGAAAGTAGTCTTCTTTTTTGCTCCTTTAATAGAGATTAATGGGAACATACGCTACCAGGTCTACCAATCCCAAGGGTATAGGAACAGCCTCTCAGGTTTTTCAAAAGAATAGACTGACTAGTAAATGTTTCTGCAGCAACATGAAACTTGCAGTTAACGTCTTACCCTTATGTTCACGTTGGAAATGAGGTTTTTAACATCTATGGACTACGGAGGCAAAAGTTAACAAATAAATAGCAGCTAGCTGTGACATTGAACGAAAACGTTGATATCCACTCCAAAACCTCAAACATATAAAGATTCACTTTTTACCTGCGAACAGGATTTTCTAGTTCAGTGATAGGCTTTCCAGTCAATGGACAACTGATGTTCAGGAGATTGCTTTGTGTACTGGTCATTACAAGATCCTCCTCCTCTTCACCTGGCATTGGCTGTCCTGCATGATGAACTTTCTACAGGAGAAAGAAAAGAGCTACATGAAATAAAATTAAAAAAACACATTCAAGAAGTTATATCTTAGCAAGAAATAAAACTTGAAAGCACCAAGACAATAGGTGGAGCATGGGACAAGAGGATGAGCATAATGGCTAACAACAGATGGCAAGAGGATATGACACACGGAAACGGAAATCCTGTAGTGCAACAATTAGGAACATCAAGCTTTTCATTCATGCATTCACTTCTTAAATATCATTTTTTCTAACAGCGGTAACTATCTAAACATCTCGTTTTACACGATTTTCGGAACCATGAACTTCTGGACTTCCCAATATTTGGCACCATCCTGTTTGAATTGACATCCTCCGAACAGTTCCTAGTGTATTTTGATCAAATCCATAAAAAAAGTTTGCAAATAAAAGACATTCCTATTCTTTTAAGTGTAACACGCAAGTCCCTAAAGGAACAAAACAGGCAACATGTCATGCAGAACTGCATACTGTCAGCGGGTTGGGGGAACAATGATTATATGAAATGCAATCAGTGTAATCTTTTTCTTTCAAAAATCCGGCAAGGAAACATACCCAAATCGCTTCCCTAAACTGGCGTAACAACATATGATTTTGGGGAACTGAAGATGAATTAGCCTTGGACTTTGCAATCTCATTATCAAACAACTTCTTGAAATCCGTTGCCTGCATTAGTTGTCAAAGTAATATATATATTCAAACGAACTAACACGTATTTATTCACAAATATGAGAAATACAAGTCCAATTTCACAAAATCTAAAAAGAAAAGGTGAATGTTGTTCCAAACAGAGAAAAAAAAAAGGTTCTAAGGCACCTCTTCTCTGAGCTGATAACCATTCCCAACAGATTGAATTGCTGTGGAAAGATGTGTACAATCCTCATAAGTTTCCAACAGTTGAAGCGCACCATCTTCAAGCTCTTTAACCTGCAATAACATCCAGAAACAGATGAAAATGAAGTCGTATAGATACATATTTCAAACAAAGTGATTTGATTAAATTTTGAGGCTCACTTATTGGGGGCTTGCGAAACTAGAGTAAAAGATGGATTCAAACTTCAAAGTAGAAAAGATGTAAATTATTAATTATTGGAACCATCGCATATTTGTCTAGCTACAATCCTCACCAGGAAAGATCTAAAATAGAGCCAAATAAGCAGTTTTTTTCAGAATCTCCTAGAGCTTTCAAACTTAACACAAAATATAGACACAATCAAATCCGAAATTTGACTTTCAATTGAGCAATAATATTAACTCTTTACATTTGAATCCACAGCTATCCAAACCGAACCTTAGGTCAGTTATCATCTTCCCATGGCAAAATTTACAGTAGAACTGAAAACTTTTTTTCTAATAATAGGCTGTCCGGGCTAACATATGCACACCTCAGGGTCTTGAAGTAAAACAATCACACAAACCTCCATTGGTCTTGCTGGCGTGGAGTCAAACCTATGTGTTCAGAAGAGGCAAGTTACTATTCATTAAGAGGGTTCGGACTATAATTTTATATTTGTTGAAATGGAATTTGGTTTTTCTTAACTATTGTTTGTACTGGCTCACTTGGGTGAGACCAATGTACATGAAAAATCTACTTAAACTTATGATTGTGCAAGTAAGTATATCTTATAGCTCAACTAAACAGCACAACTCAGGCCCAATAAATTCTAACCGAGTAAAAACCCTTATTTTAGATGGAGTTTTGCATTAAAAAAGTTTTTATGTATGATTTTGTCGCTGCTGAACTCAAATCTTGGAGCGGACCCTCATGTTCAGGAACTAAGCACAAGCACAATAAAACTAAAATTGACATCTTATACTTTGATAATACCAAATTTTCTTCTTCCTTAATTCTAGGGTTTATCAGTAAGTACCATCTGGGTCTGATTATCTCTCTCCAAATCGACACCAACGTCCTTCATAATCATCATAGCTTTCCGGATTTCCTGAAACAAAGGGGAACCCAAAAATTCGACCATTAGCTTTAAAACAGGGTTATGATTTGAAGAAGAGGGCTTGAACTTACAGCCAGTAGGGATTGATTGTCGGAGAATAAATTCGTGGCGGTGGATTTGACTCTCGCGGCGGCGCCACCGGTGCGAGCGGCGGAGGTCGATGCCATCTTGGGTTTTTTCCCTGCTGCAATTTCGCTCAAGCTAATTCGTTTTCCAAGAAGAGGGATTGCATTTCGGCTGTGTGGCGGGGTTTTGTTGAAGAATTTGGAGGGAAAGATTCGTTTAGTGGATGGGTCGGGATGTCGGGTTATAGTAAATGCCCAGAACGAAAGTGTCCAGTTTTAAGTTTTCGGACTTTGCAACCTGACCCGTGTCTAAATACTAAGGCTCTGTTTGGTTTTTAGGGAAAGGAAGAGAAAGGGTGAGAAAATTTAAATAATTTCCCTTCCTTTGTTTGGTTTTACAAAAAGAGGAAGGAAAATATTCAGATTTCTATTCAACTTTTCTCTCATTTTCTCTTCAATTTTTCCTCTAATTTCCTCTTTAATTATTTTCCCTTCTTTTCTCTTCCTTTCCCTAACTTCCAAACAAAGTCCGATTATTTTTTATCGTTATTTTTTTTTAATCAATCTTTTGTGAATTATTAGTTTCGTTGGCATATTTTCCAAATTTTGATGATACCAACTATTTTCCCCTCCTTTTACATGGGTTAAATGACTTATATGATTTAGTGTTGCATTTCTTTTTGTTGTTTTGACATAAATTTGTAAAAATATTATATTAATCCGGTTTTTACATGATAGATGTGTGTTAGGATCGTTGACATGAGCCTGAAAAGGCCCACAAAATGGCTAGACTGAATGGTGTGGTCCAAATGCCAAACTAACAATCAATTCTTATCTTTGGGATTCCACTTCTTAACTCCACACTTTAGCAAGTACAAGAATTGAAAATTAGAACGCGCCTACTTAACGCTCTTTTGGAAATCTATTTTTTTTTTGCATTCTATATTGTGAATTAGACTTTTGAATTATGGTCGTAACAGATTAATCGGATATGGCTAGTTTGCTACTATGATATATCCGATTAATCAATTTCCAAGGTCATAATTTGATTGATCTTATATGATTTTTGTCAAATACGACTACTTTGTTCACTTAAGTTCTCAAGTTGAATAATAAATGCAACCAATAGTGTTTACAAAATGGGTTATGCGTTTTATGGATTTCTTTTATGTAATTACTTTTTATCGAACATTCAATTTCTCGTAATTTACTATTTGTTTGTTTGGAAATTAAGATATTTTAGGATTTTTCTTCGCAAAAAAAATAAAAAATACAATTTAGGACTGGAAATTATTTGTAGCGCAACTAGAATGGATTTTATGGCAAAAAATGAATTTTTTAAAATTTAAATCAAGTTTTGGATCTAGTTTTGGTCTTGAATTAGGTCGGTCAAGGCGACTGTTGAGCTCTCTGACGGCGATGGTGTTGGCGTTAAGATGTAGATCATGCAATGATACAGTGACATGACTAGATCTAGTGACAATCCTCTACCCACCGCACAAGTGAGAGTGACGAGTCTGACATTGTAGTCTAGCATCATAACTGAGCGTCTTGTAATTTCTTTTGTTTTTCTTGTATTTTGTTTTATTTTATAGAATGAGAAAGCTGATTTTTTTAGTGTTAAAACAATAGCAGAGATTGCCATTTTATGAGGGTAAAGATGAGCCTCTCATTCATTGGGGCATTAACCAGGCATAATTTTGGTAATTGAAATTGCATAACTGATATTGCAATCAATGCACTATTCATATTAGAATTGAATTTATATTCAATCCGTGGAAATTGAATGCAATTCAATCAACAAAGTACTTCCTCCATCCCTTTTAAAGTGTGTTACTTTGTAAATCTATCTTATTAAAGAAACATCATCGTTATACATTTCACATCAATTTTTACCTCTACTTTACATTTTTCACATCAACTTTTACCTCCACTTTTTCAAAATTATCATCCACCTTTACCTATTAACTATTTACCTGCAAAATGACAAAATGATAATTGTACAAACTTTTACCTATTAACTTTTCAAAACACACACTTATTAAGGGACGACAAAAAATGGAAATATCGACACTAAAAAAGGGACGGAGGAAATATATATAAAACATGGGTATTAACCCAAAATTCAAGGCTGATTTCATAATTGAAATCATATGTAGTGCAGTCATAACAGGTCGAGTTAGATCCATGCCTTAAACCCACAAGCTTATGCTTTGTAGAAAGATGAAAGAGCTTGAGTCCAAGCCCAATCACTAGTTCAGCCCACTAGCCAGCCAAGCCGAGGCCCAGTTCAAAAGGACTAGGGACCTCAGACCTCGGGCCGTGGGCTCACGAGCTCATAACCCCGGCCCATGGCCCCAGTCACGGTCTAGTCCAGTTCGAGCAAGCGGCGGCGGTGTCGTGCATGTGGTGATTGGGTTGAGGCCCATAACCCACATAGAGTATGCATTCGCTCCTTCAAAAAATTTGGGTAGCTCAAAAGGCCCAACCCTTGGGACAATTTTTTGTGCCTATATAACCATTAAAAGTATCTTCTTAAACCAATGTAGTACTAGGTGCCTTGCACTTTATCAATATACCTACTTAGAGAGATAATTTCACATTCATCATTAAAATGGATTTTTTTTTTTTTTTATATATATTTGGGCTTACCAAAATATTCGAACAAATCTTTCATTTTTTCCAACATTAAGTGGTGGCCGGAATAGACAATATTTTAAGATTAATTTTGTAATTTATTCAAAAAATTTATTACAAATTGTCGGTTGATAATGAATCAACGTCCCGATGAAAGGGCTTTCAATACCCGATAGACTTCAAATTTGGCGAGAGTGATTAAAATAGCAAGACAAACAAAGTGAACGGTGTGGATCGTCATTTTTTTCCTTATTATGGCATTTGGCAACTCAATTTATTTAATAAAAATGTATTTTTGTTAGTAAACTAAGTCTTGTGCCGTAGTTGAATGTATAGTAGCCACATGACCACGACACAATCATGACAATCGAGATCGTTAATTTTGTTGTGCTTGTTGATTAAATCATTCATGTAATTTTTTATCTTGATTGGGTTAAAAAAAAAACCTTGATCAAAGTTTTATCTTTTTCCCTTTTGTTACTTTTTTTTTGTTAATTACTTCATTTTTTTAACTTGATATAAATATATAATTCACTAACACAACCAAAAAAAATTCTTCTTTTTTTTGGATTATCAAAAAAACATAGAAACAAAATATTTAACAATTTTTTTTTGGTTTTTTCATGCCTCGTGCCGTACCGTGCCTTTCTAGAATCGTGCTGTGTCGTGCCCGTGCCATGCCATGCCCGTCCTAGAGAAGAGTATTTAGTAACGGTTGGAGGATATTTAGTAACGGTTCAAACGAACCGTTACTAGAAACAGGACCTTAGCAACGATTTTTATTGATCCGAACGGTTTTTCTTGTAGTGAACCCAATATATTTCGCCCAAGTGGATTTGTTTGTTGGCCCAAAAGGTTATTTTGGCTCTTGTTAGGGTTTTTTTTTTAGAATGTGCTAGCCCTTTCCTTCTAAAAAACCCCTAACAAGAGTCAAAATAACCTTAATGCAACTCCAATGTTTTTAGGGTGCACGCTAATTGTTCGAGTGCTCACTAATTATTCGAGCCGTGCTTTCAGGCACGGGCATCCGCTAGTAACACGATAAAAAGGCACGGCATGGCACGACGCGACAAAAAAGGCATGGCACGGCACGACAAGAAAGGCACGGCACGGCACGACACGATAAAAGAGGGAACGACACGGCAAGACACGATTAAGTCAACGGCGCGGCACGACACGATTAACTAATCGGGCACAACACGACTTCAAAAAACCACGGCATGGCACGACACGATGAAGTAAATGGGCACGGCACGACACGACATGTAGCACGGTTGGCACGGCACGCCATGGCACGATGAAGTAAATGGGCACGACACGAAGCACGGTTGGCATGGAAGTTGAATGGCACGTCACGGCATGCACGTTTGACACCTCTAGTGGTTGCTACGGCACCAGCGAAGGAACCATCCTGCAGCGACAACAAAAGCAACGATCGAACCCCCGACGCAAATAGCTACAATGTTCTTCATTTTGGTGTGAGAGATTTGGGTTGTGTGTGTGTGTGTGTGTGAGAGAGAGAGAGAGAGAGAGAGAGAGAGAGAGAGAGGCGTTGGGTGCGAAGAAATGAGCTTTGTATACCTCTAAGGAACGCATCAAAAAGGAAAAAGGAACGCATCAAAAAGCCTACATGATTTTGGCATAATTGCATCCAGACCAATTTTTGGTAATCAAAAATTTGACTTGAGCGCGACCTTTGCCCGGAGGTACAGAAAAAACACCACGCCTAAAGCCAGAATCACCACGAACGCCGAACCGCCGAGGAAAAAAGCTTCGACGAAGTTCATTTTCGTCGAATTCGTGCGTGTGTGTGTGTGTGTGTGTGAGTGAGAGAGAGAGAGACAGAGAGACAGAGAAGAGAGAGAAGAGAGAAACAGATGGTAATTGATCAGATCTGAGCTTAAGGAACGCAATGGCACGGTGAAGTAAATGGGCACGGCACGAAGCACGATTGGCACGGAAGTTGAATGGCACGGCACGGCACGACATGCACGTTTGACACCTCTAGTGGTAGCTACGGCACCGGCGAAGGAACCATCCTGCAGTGACAACAAAAGCAACGATCGAACCCCCGACGCAAATAGCTACAATGTTCTTCATTTTGGTGTGAGAGATTTGGGTGTGTGTGTGTGTGTGAGAGAGAGAGAGAGAGAGAGACAGAGAGACAGAGAAGAGAGAAACAGATGGTAATTGATCAGATCTGAGCTTAAGGAACGCAATGGCATCAATGCCAAAATGATTTTCTCTGATTTTTTCTCCCATTTGGTAATCAATAATTTTACTTGAGTGCGACCTCCGCCTGGATTTTTTGATGATCTATATGTGTTTCTCATATCAACCGCTTGGCGCTTGCAATTAATTAAGCTCCCTTTCCACTTGCAGTTCATTACGATCCCTTTTTCACATCAAGATGTTATCTATGGATGATAGGGCTGTCCAGCGGATCATTCGATCCGCCAATCCGACCAATCCGAACCATCCGTTGATCCATCCATGAATGTTCGGTTCGGTTCCAGATCGAGAATTTCTTATCTGGCGGTTCCGGATCGGATCAGATCGGATCCGCTCGATCCGCTCAATCCGCTCAATAATCCTTCTTTAATCTGTCAAATTCGCCTGATCCGACCCAATCCGATCCGATCCGTGAATGTTCGGTTCGGTTCTGGATCTTAAAAACCATAATCCGCTCTGAGCGGATCGGATCGGATCCGTATCCGATCCGTCCGGATCCGATCCGTGGACACAATTCGCCCAAACCTATCCGTCCGTTTACTCAACCGAGGTACGTTACGAATGGATACGGATCCAAATATTTTTATTTTGACGGATACGGTTCGGTTCAGTTCGGATATTTTAACTAAGGGGGTGTTCCTGACACGTGGAATTCACAATGTGACAAGGGATGGATATTCATAAATGGAGTATTTATTTGGATGGTGGTAGGTCCTATTCATCAGTTCAATGATTTTACAAGACAAGGTATGGATATATTCATAAATATTTGGATGGTGGTAGCCTAGGTCCTATTCATCAGTTCAATGATTTTACAAGAGACTAGATTGATTAGATAAAGCTACAAAATCAAAGAGCATAACTGCACTTATATTTTTCTTAAAAGCCCAAAAAAAGGGGATTAGCACCAGTTATAGAGGTGTCAAACGTGCGTGCCATGCCGTGCCCATTACTTCATCGTGCCATGGCGTGTCGTGCCGTTCCGTGCCAAGATTTTACCGTCGTGCGCTGCCGCCCCAGCCCGTTTGACACCTCTAACCAGTTAAACCAACCAAACTGGTAACTACTAGTTTGAGCACAACAAACCGATAGATTCATCTTGATAGGGATTTTGATGATCTATATGTGTTTCTCATATCAACCGCTTGGCGCTTGCAATTAAGTAAGCTCCCTTTCCACTTGCAGTTCATTACGATCCCTTTTTCACATCAAGATGTTATCTATGGATGATAGGGCTGTCCAGCGGATCATTCGATCCGCCAATCCGACCAATCCATTGATCCATCCATGAATGTTCGGTTCGGTTCCAGATCGGATCAGATCGGATCCGCTCGATCCGCTCAATCCGCTCAATAATCCTTCTTTAATCTGTCAAATTCGCCTGATCCGACCCAATCCGATCCGATCCGTAACCGATCCGTGAATGTTCGGTTCGGTTCCGGATCTTAAAAACCATAATCCGCTCTGAGCGGATCGGATCGGATCGGATCCGTATCCGATCCGTCCGGATCCGATCCGTGGACACACTGGTTCGCCCAAACCGATCCGTCCGTTTACTCAACCGAGGTACGTTACGAATGGATACGGATCCAAATATTTTTATTTTGACGGATACGGTTCGGTTCAGTTCGGATATTTTAACTCAGGGGGTGTTCCTGACACGTGGAAATCACAATGTGACAAGGGATGGATATTCATAAATAGAGTATTTATTTGGATGGTGGTAGGTCCTATTCATCAGTTCAATGATTTTACAAGACAAGGTATGGATATATTCATAAATATTTGGATGGTGGTAGCCTAGGTCCTATTCATCAGTTCAATGATTTTACAAGAGACTAGATTGATTAGATAAAGCTACAAAATCAAAGAGCATAACTGCACTTATATTTTTCTTAAAAGCCCAAAAAAAGGGGATTAGCACCAGTTATAGAGGTGTCAAACGTGCGTGCCATGCCGTGCCCATTACTTCATCGTGCCATGGCGTGTCGTGCCGTTCTGTGCCGTGCCAAGATTTTACCGTGCCGTGCCGGCCCAGCCCGTTTGACACCTCTAATCAGTTAAACCAGCCAAACTGGTAACTACTAGTTTGAGCACAACAAACCGATAGATTCATCTTGATAGGGATTTTGATGATCTATATGTGTTTCTCATATCAACCGCTTGGCGCTTGCAATTAATTAAGCTCCCTTTCCACTTGTAGTTCATTACGATCCCTTTTTCACATCAAGATGTTATCTATGGATGATAGGGCTGTCCAGCGGATCATTCGATCCGCCAATCCGACCAATCCGAACCATCCGTTGATCCATCCATGAATGTTTCGTTCGGTTCCAGATCGAGAATTTCTTATCTGGCGGTTCCGGATCGGATCCGCTCGATCCACTCAATCCGCTCAATAATCCTTCTTTAATCTGTCAAATTCGCCTGATCCGACCCAATCCGATCCGATCCGTAACCGATCCGTGAATGTTCGGTTCGGTTCCGGATCTTAAAAACCATAATCCGCTCTGAGCGGATCGGATCGGATCGGATCCGTATCCGATCCGTCCGGATCCGATCCGTGGACACAATTCGCCCAAACCGATCCGTCCGTTTACTCAACCGAGGTACGTTACGAATGGATACGGATACAAATATTTTTATTTTGACGGATACGGTTCGGTTCAGTTCGGATATTTTAACTAAGGGGGTGTTCCTGACACGTGGAATTCACAATGTGACAAGGGATGGATTTCATAAATGGAGTATTTATTTGCATGGTGGTAGGTCCTATTCATCAGTTCAATGATTTTACAAGACAAGGTATGGATATATTCATAAATATTTGGATGGTGGTAGCCTAGGTCCTATTCATCAGTTCAATGATTTTACAAGAGACCAGATTGATTAGATAAAACTACAAAATCAAAGAGCATAACTGCACTTATATTTTTCTTAAAAGCCCAAAAAAAGGGGATTAGCACCAGTTATAGAGGTGTCAAACGTGCGTGCCATGCCGTGCCCATTACTTCATCGTGCCATGACGTGTCGTGCCGTTCCGTGCCAAGATTTTACCGTGCCGTGCCGGCCCAGCCCGTTTGACACCTCTAACCAGTTAAACCAACCAAACTGGTAACTACTAGTTTGAGCACAACAAACCGATAGATTCATCTTGATAGGGATTTTGATGATCTATATGTGTTTCTCATATCAACCGATTGGCGCTTGCAATTAATTAAGCTCCCTTTCCACTTGCAGTTCATTACTATCCCTTTTTCACATCAAGATGTTATCTATGGATGATAGGGCTGTCAAGCGGATCATTCGATCCGCCAATCCGACCAATCCGAACCATCCGTTGATCCATCCATGTATGTTCGGTTCGGTTCCAGATCGAGAATTTCTTATCTGGCGGTTCCGGATCGGATCAGATCGGATCCGCTCAATCCGCTCAATAATCCTTCTTTAATCCCTCAAATTCGCCTGATCCGACCCAATCCGATCCGATCCGTGAATGTTCGGTTCGGTTCCGGATCTTAAAAACCATAATCCACTCTGAGCGGATCCGATCGGATCCGTATCCGATCCGTCCGGATCCGATCCGTGGACACAATTCGCCCAAACCGATCCGTCCGGTTACTCAACCGAGGTACGTTACGAATGGATACGGATCCAAATATTTTTATTTTGACGGATACGGTTCGGTTCAGTTCGGATATTTTAACTAAGGTGGTGTTCCTGACACGTGGAATTCACAATGTGACAAGGGATGGATATTCATAAATGGAGTATTTATTTGGATGGTGGTAGGTCCTATTCATCAGTTCAATGATTTTACAAGACAAGGTATGGATATATTCATAAATTTTTGGATGGTGGTAGCCTAGGTCCTATTCATCAGTTCAATGATTTTACAAGAGACCAGATTGATTAGATAAAGCTACAAAATCAATGAGCATAACTGCACTTATATTTTTCTTAAAAGCCCAAAAAAAAGGGATTAGCACCAGTTATAGAGGTGTCAAACGTGCGTGCCGTTCCGTGCCGTGCGTGCCCATTACTTCATCGTGCCATGGCGTGTCGTGTCGTTCCGTGCCGTGCCAAGATTTTACCGTGCCATGCCGGCCCAGCCCGTTTGACACCTCTAACCAGTTAAACCAACCAAACTGGTAACTACTAGTTTGAGCACAACAAACCGATAGATTCATCTTGATAGGGATTTTGATGATCTATATGTGTTTCTCATATCAACCGCTTGGCGCTTGCAATTAATTAAGCTCCCTTTCCACTTGCAGTTCATTACGATCCCTTTTTCACATCAAGATGTTATCTATGGATGATAGGGCTGTCCAGCGGATCATTCGATCCTCCAATCCGACCAATCCGTTGATCCATCCGTGAATGTTCGGTTCGGTTCCAGATCGAGAATTTCTTATCTGGCGGTTCCGGATCGGATCCGCTCGATCCGCTCAATCCGCTCAAAAATCCTTCTTTAATCTGTCAAATTCGCCTGATCCGACCCAATCCGATCCGATCCGTAACCGATCCGTGAATGTTCGGTTCGGTTCCGGATCTTAAAACCATAATCCGCTCTGAGCGGATCGGATCGGATCCGTATCCGATCCGTCCGGATCCGATCCGTGGACACAATTCGCCCAAACCGATCCGTCCGTTTACTCAACCGAGGTACGTTACGAATGGATACGGATCCAAATATTTTTATTTTGACGGATACGGTTCGGTTCAGTTCGGATATTTTAACTAAGGGGGTGTTCCTGACACGTGGAATTCACAATGTGACAAGGGATGGATATTCATAAATGGAGTATTTATTTGGATGGTGGTAGGTCCTATTCATCAGTTCAATGATTTTACAAGACAAGGTATGGATATATTCATAAATTTTTGGATGGTGGTAGCCTAGGTCCTATTCATCAGTTCAATGATTTTACAAGAGACCAGATTGATTAGATAAAGCTACAAAATCAAAGAGCATAACTGCACTTATATTTTTCTTAAAAGCCCAAAAAAAGGGGATTAGCACCAGTTATAGAGGTGTCAAACGTGCGTGCCATGCCGTGCCCATTACTTCATCGTGCCATGGTGTGTCGTGCCGTTCCGTGCCGTGCCAAGATTTTACCGTGCCGTGCCGGCCCAGCCCGTTTGACACCTCTAACCAGTTAAACCAACCAAACTGGTAACTACTAGTTTGAGCACAACAAACCGATAGATTCATCTTGATAGGGATTTTGATGATCTATATGTGTTTCTCATATCAACCGCTTGGCGCTTGCAATTAATTAAGCTCCCTTTCCACTTGCAGTTCATTACGATCCCTTTTTCACATCAAGATGTTATCTATGGATGATAGGGCTGTCCAGCGGATCATTCGATCCGCCAATCCGACCAATCCGTTGATCCATCCATGAATGTTCATTGGTTCCGCATAAATTTCTTATCTTCGGATCGACGGATCCGCCTCGATCCGCTCAATAATCCTTTTTAATCACAAATTCGCCTTGATCCGACCAATCCGATCCGATCCGTGAATGTTCGGTTGGGGTCGGATCTTAAAACCATAATCCGCTAATGCGGATCGGATCGGATCGGATCCGTATCCGATCCGTCCGGATCCGATCCGTGGACACAATTCGCCCAAACCGATCCGTCCGTTTACTCAACCGAGGTACGTTACGAATGGATACGGATACAAATATTTTTATTTTGACGGATACGGTTCGGTTCAGTTCGGATATTTTAACTAAGGGGGTGTTCCTGACACGTGGAATTCACAATGTGACAAGGGATGGATATTCATAAATGGAGTATTTATTTGGATGGTGGTAGGTCCTATTCATCAGTTCAATGATTTTACAAGACAAGGTATGGATATATTCATAAATATTTGGATGGTGGTAGCCTAGATCCTATTCATCAGTTCAATGATTTTACAAGAGACCAGATTGATTAGATAAAGCTACAAAATCAAAGAGCATAACTGCACTTATATTTTTCTTAAAAGCCCAAAAAAAAGGGATTAACACCAGTTATAGAGGTGTCAAACGTGCGTGCACGGCACGCCATGGCACGATGAAGTAAATGAGCACGACACGAAGCACGGTTGGCACGGCACGACACGGCACGCACGTTTGACACCTCTAGTGGTTGCTACGGCACCGGCGAAGGAACCATCCTGCAGCGACAACAAAAGCAACGATCGAACCCCCGACGCAAATAGCTACAATGTTCTTCATTTTGGTGTGAGAGATTTGGGTGTGTGTGTGTGAGAGAGATAGAGAGAGAGAGAGAGAGAGAGAGAGAGAGAGAGAGAGGCGTTGGGTGCGAAGAAATGAGCTTTGTATACCTCTAAGGAACGCATCAAAAAGGAAAAAGGAACGCATCAAAAAGCCTAAATGATTTTGGCATAATTGCATCCAGACCAATTTTTGGTAATAAAAAATTTGACTTGAGCGCGACCTTTGCCCGGAGGTACAGAAAAAACACCACGCCTAAAGCCAAAATCACCACGAACGCCAAACCGCCGAGGAAAAAAGCTCCGACGAAGTTCATTTTCGTCGAATTCGTGCGCGCGCGCGTGTGTGTGTGTGAGAGAGAGAGACAGAGAGACAGAGAAGAGAGAGAAGAGAGAAACAGATGGTAATTGATCAGATATGAGCTTAAGGAACACAATGGCACGGTGAAGTAAATGGGCACGGCATGAAGCACGGTTGGCACGGAAGTTGAATGGCACGGCACGGCACGACATGCACGTTTGACACCTCTAGTGGTAGCTACGGCACCGGCGAAGGAACCATCCTGCAGTGACAACAAAAGCAACGACCAAACCCCCGACGCAAATAGCTACAATGTTCTTCATTTTGGTGTGAGAGATTTGGGGGGGTGTGTGTGTGTGTGTGTGTGTGTGTGTGTGTGTGAGAGAGAGAGAGAGAGAGAGAGAGAGAGAGGCGTTGGGTGCGAAGAAATGAGCTTTGTATACCTCGAAGGAACGCATCAAAAAGGAAAAAGGAACGCATCAAAAAGCCTAAATGATTTTGGCATAATTGCATCCAGACCAATTTTTGGTAATCAAAAATTTGACTTGAGCGCGACCTTTGCCCGGAGGTACAGAAAAAACACCACGCCTAAAGCCAAAATCACCACAAACGCCGAACCGCCGAGGAAAAAAGCTCCGACGAAGTTCATTTTCGTCGAATTCGTGTGTGTGTGTGTGTGTGTGTGAGAGAGAGAGAGAGAGAGAGAGAGAGAGAGAGAGAGAGAGAGAGAGAGAAGAGAGAGAGAGAAACAGATGGTAATTGATCAGATCTGAGCTTAAGGAACGCAATGGCATCAATGCCAAAATGATTTTCTCTAATTTTTTCTCCCATTTGGTAATCAATAATTTTACTTGAGTGCGACCTCCGCCTGGATTTTTTGATGATCTATATGTGTTTCTCATCGTAGCATGGCGTGTCGTGCCAACCATGCCGTTCCGTGCCGTGCCAGGATTTTACCGTGCCTTTGACGTGCCGTGCCGTCTCTGAACTTTCCGTGCCCGTGCCCATGCCGGCCCAGCCCGTTTGACACCTCTAACCAGTTAAACCAACCAAACTGGTAACTACTGGTCTGAGCACAACAAACCGACAGATTCATCTTGATAGGGATTTTGCTGGTCCATTGCATAGTCTCCATTACATATGATATAGGTGAAACTACTCTATCCACTGTTTGTTCTTCTCAATTTCATTGGAAGCATAATTTTCTTTACAGGAAGCAATTTTGTGTATTTATGCACTTGTGTCCTATTCTCTAATGTTGCCTTTTGTTATAGGAGTAGTATATTTATCCAAATAAGGAAAGACATACGAGACAAGTAATAATTGTAATTTGATCACCACTGCGATATTTCAAATGTTATATAGTACTTTGAATTGACATAACCCCCTGAGGGTATGTAACCGAAAGAAGCCCGTGGGAACAAGTTTTAAGCAATGGTTCCAACCACATCCAACTACCGCAAATTAAACTTTAAGCAGAGCCCAGATTTTGCACAAACCCAAGCCTTATGTCCCAAAATTTGTTCCCTCAAGGTATATAATAGAACCTTTTTAAGAACCTTTTTAAGTCTAGGAATTCATACAGCTTAATCAAAATGTTTTGGGGGAAAGTTTACATTTTGAAATCACAAGCCAATACTAAAGATTGTTTCTTCCCACTTAAAAGAGTTTTCTTACCATCCAAACAAACTAAATGAAACCCATGCACACAAACAAGAAGGAGAGGAATATTCAACAAATTACAGCTAGAAAAAAATGAATACGGGGGTAAATTGAAAGAAAAGAAGAAGAAGAAGCAAAGATCATACGTCTTAAGCATAAAAATTCCAGAGACTCAAAATGTCTGTCTTTGGGTATTTTCTGACAAAATGATAGAAGAAATCGATCGTGCAACATAGTACTAGAAAAGAAAGAACGTCAAATTTTGCATCAAAAATATACTTGGATCAGCGGAGATCGCAATCTCCGAAAAACCCATCGATGTATATCAGAAGAAAAAAATTGAAAGCTCCAGGGGATAACCAGTACGAGGTCCAAATTTGGCTGCTTCAATCATCACTTTTCCACATATCTGCAAACTCATCAGGCTCCAGGGGATTTGATAGCTCATGCATTTTGCTCCTCTTCTTGGCTTTAACTTTCTTTGCATATTTACCAGCCTTCTGCCTTTCCAGCCTTGTGCCTCTTCTCTAGTGCACGAATCTGAAAACATGGAGAGTATGGAACAAAACCGTTGAGACATAACAAAACTGATGCATCAAAATGAGTTGCAACATCCCAAAACAGAAAAGATGGATCAATCCACCAAATTGATCACAATCTAACATCAAGTTAGTTTGATTGATGCCTTTGTTGGATCAATTTAGATTATCCTTCAGCTAGAGTGCTTAGACAGTTAGTTTGGTCAACTCTCCATTATATTTCTTTGGCTTAGCTTCGTGGTTTTGATTTTTACCTCCACCATGATATAAACAAGGGAAGCATCTGGTGGTTATGGTAACTTCCCAATCCATGTAAATCAAAGCAATGGCAATTAAATTTGCAGCTCCTAAACATGCACCATGAAACTGAATGAAAGTCTCCTTTACAGTGATTTGGCTAGAAAAAAGGGATTCTCATACAGTGTTGGGCCTCCAAAGCTGCCTCCAAATATCTTGATAGGATTCCAACAAAATCTTGGACCAACCTTTACGATTCGAAAAACTTGTAAGAAATTAACCAGTTACAAAGTGAACTAAAAATGGATGTCATCAATGCAAACCTCAACAAGGGCCATTGCAATCTCTGCCCGTTACGGTGAACTGATATTGCTATGTTCTGCAATTCCATATTCCGCTATTGGTTTCATTGTTCTGCATCCTACAAGATCTACTGCTGGTTTCATTGGAATGTGCCCAGATTGTTACACTTTGCTGCTAATTTCTGTTATGATCTACTAATACTGTGATCTGCTACTGAATCTGGTTGTTTTGAATCTGGTTGCACATTTGATGTACTCTTCTGTTTGAGGGTTTGCTGTGTTGTTGCTTCACGCCTGGGTAGTGTCTATGGTTCATAATCCAAGGGGGATGTCCTTGGAGACAACATGTTACTCCGTGTTAATTTTCTGTTTGTATATCATAGGGGTTTGTCCCTATGTAGTTTCTTTGTCTATGCTGTCATGCATAGGATTTAGTCCCAGTAACTCACGGGCTACTACATATAGTCTATTGTAGGAGGAAAGGCATTCTCAAAAATTGAAGAGTGGCTTCCCCTTTTGAGTGTTTTTCCAATACAATTGTTTCTCTGTCTAGATGGCCTAGAAACACTATCCCATCACTTCCCATTTCCACGAGTAGCCAATTGGCCCTCCCATTCCTTTTTAGTTTATTTTCTTTTGCTTAGTCCTCCTATCCCATATGCCCTCCCATTCCTTTTTAGTTTATTTTCTTTTGCTTAGTCTTTACATTCGTTTTGTCTTGTTTTCTATTTCAAGCTGGTTTTACCCAAAAAAAAAAAAAAAAAAACAAGGGTCATTTTATCCAGGCCGGCCCCCTCGGTCCACTTTGTCCATTTCACTATGAGATATCTGTTTTAAGAAGTGAACAAAAGTAACATCAGTACCGTAGCCCTATGAAAAATAGACAGTTGGACGCACGGTACCATAGAAAACCGAAACCACATGCAGTTACATATTACTATAAACTACAATAAATTGCATAGTAAGATCACCCTTTTAAATGTAACACAAATATGAAACATATGCAATAGTTCAGATGATTTCCCGTAAGCTTCAACTCTTCCATGGTGTGTGTAGACACGTAAAATTCTGGCCTATCAAAAGCTGCCACGTGTTGCTGGGGCACATAAATTGGCTAATTAAATGTTGCCAAGTGTCCACAAGTCAAAGTCTGAGATATGTGAAATGAACAATTAAATGGTGCCACATGTCAAAAATGACACAGTTATTTATTTATCAAATCTGGCCAATCAAATTACGCCACTTGGTAAAATAAATTCTATATCTCATTTTATATAATTATCTTTCTTAAAATAAATAAGAAGAAAGATATTTATAAAATTCTAATTATTTTCCTTTAAATGAAATAAGGAAATAATTAAAGAGATAACTATGGAAAAAATTTAAGTCTTCCATAAACTCTCCATCCCACATCCCTATAAATAGAGGTGCTCTCTCTAATATTTTAGAGATCAAGACATTGAAGCTTCAACAGCTCTGAAGATCAAGCTTCAAAGCCCTTCAGAATTTCTTCAAGTCTTCAAGCATCCAAGCTCCAGAGCTCTGAAGATCAAGCCTCAAAGCCCTTCAGAATTCTTCAAGTCTACATCAAGCGAGACGGTTCTTCAAATCAAAGCCTCAAAGCTCCGAAGAACATTCAAGCTTCCATCAGCTCTGAAGATCAAGCTTCAAAGCCCTTCAGAATCCTTTCAGTCCACATCAAGCAAGACGCCTCTTCAGATCAAAGCTTCAAAACTCTGAAGAACGCTCAAGCCAAATCCACAAGTCATCAATCTACTTCTACCAAATTGAAGACGATTTCAAATTCCAATTTGAGACCAAGCTCCAAAGCCCTCAAATCAACATCTGCAAATCTGCCTCTCCTTCAACCAAATTGAAGAAGATCTCAAAGACCGATTTGAGAAGAAGCTCCACAGCCCTCAAGTCAACGGTCACAAATTCGTCATCTTTTTCCAACAAAATTGAAGAAGATCAAGCAATTCAACTTGAGAAGAAGCTTCAAAGCCCTCAAGTCAAAATCCGTCAAATTCGCCGTCATCTTCGCAAAGACCAACGAAGATCTCGCCGTTCAATTCGAGAACAAACATCAAGCCCTCGAATCGAACTCTTGAAGAGAAGAATCAGAGGATTATTTTCTTTCATTATAAATTGCTACAGAGATTGTAACCCTAATTTCTCAAATCAACTTTGGTCAACATCTTTCCGTCTTTTTCGCAGACTCGAAATTTGTGTGATACAGTGTGTACTTGATAAACAAATCAAACACGCATCATTAGGCAATAGTTGTCAATGTTCCAAGTGAGAGAAAAAGCAAAAAAAAAAGTCCACGCAATTACATATTTTCGATGGACACAAAAACTGGGGCAGAATGAGCAAGAGCATATGGCTGAAGGCAATACCAATCTCATTTCCAAATATAATCAAGAATAGGGTAATGAATTACCAGTATGGGTTAAATTCTACAATGTTCCCCTTGAATTATGGACAGATGATGGATTGAGTAGTATTGCTAGTGTCATCGGCAATCCTCTTTACCTTGACGACTTCACGCAAAATCATAGCAGGTTGACGTTTGCTAGAGTATGTGTTGAGGTGGAAGCGGCGAAGGAGATTCCCAAGTCCTTCGTAGTGAATTTGGGTTATGGAGAGCCGTACGAAATTAGAGTAGAGGTTCCTTGGAAACCTCAAGCTTGCAATGTTTGCAAGATCTTTGGCCATTCTACCAACACCTGCACTATTAAGCCAAAAGTTCCACCTCCTCCAGTGTGGAAAGCCAAGGAGAATGTAGGTCAAGAGCAAAATACCAAGCAAAAAACCAAGGAGAGAGTAGGACAAGGTGTCCCGATTGGTCATGAGCGAAATGCAAAAGAGGGAGAAGTTGGAGGAAGTAAGGATGATTGGATTGGATAGAGGTGGTGAAGAGGAAAACTCAAACTCCGGGCTTGCCATTGGCCAACTCCTCGTTTGGCCTTGTTTCTTCTACTACTAACGCGTTTGGCGTTCTTGAGAATTGTGAGGATTCGAGAGCTTCCTCTGTTGTGGAGGTGTCATAGATAGATGTTACGAGGGATGTATCGGGTGATACTACCCCGATTCTCCATAGTCAGGCTAGTACTCAACAAAAGCCTCCCCACGTGGCTCTCCGTCGGTTTCGAGAGCCTCCACGAATTCCCTTGGAAGGCGATTTCATTGGACCTCGACATAGTTTAATTGAACCAGGTGGTGGGTGAACCCTCAACTCCATCATCCACTAGAGATCAAAAGAAGCTTCAGGAAAAAATCAAGATGTTAAAGGCTTCAAGAGTTTAGTTTTTGAAGCTAGCTAGGTCTTCTTTTGTTTTGGTGTTACTTCTTTGAAGTGTGTTTTGAGCTTTGTTGGCTATTTTTTTTTTTTTGTGGTTTAGTTTTAGATTTTCTTCTCTCTTTTTCTTTCTTTTCCTCCTGGGGTATGCCTCTTGTAGGCTGTATATTCGGTTAGCCTTTTTTTTATTTCAAGCTAATTTATCCAAAAAAAAAAAAAGAAAAAGCATTAACTAAGAACTTCACCGATGGTCCATTAGGACACTTTGTCATCCATAGATAAAGGTCTCTCTGTTTTCTGCACTGAACTAATGCAAAACAAAATTGTAACTGTAAGCAACCTGCCACCCAATGAAAAAGATGCAGTTTATCACTCGCTGCTAAGTCATGATCTATTTATCCTTTTTTTTTTTTTAAGATTTTGTGCTATTCAGTGTTCACAATGTTTCTCTACATTAGTACATTTCCACGGGTAAATACTACAATCACCAAAAGTTAACTGCTCCAAGAGTCCCTCCTCTCTCTCCACATATACATTCAAATAGACGTGTATTTACACAGAATTGCAGGTAAGACCACAAATAATTACCAGTGGAAAAAAATTATTGAAGAGAGAGAGGAACATTTTGTTGGACCTGATGAGCTTCATGAAACCCATTTGGACCAACGTGGTGACCCAAAAAATGGAATTTAAATTTATTTTCAGATTTTTTCCCAACTCTGTCTCTCTCTCTCTCTCTAAAAGAAATGCCCCAGAATGTGGCTGCTTCTAGAACATCAGGTTTGAATTATGATCTACAATGTCCTCTCTGTAGCTTGCTTTTTGGTAATGGAGTATTATGGTTCATATGCTAAGATTTTCAACCAAATTTTTGGGCTGAATTGCCAAGCTACGTTTGTTACATGAATATTAATGAAACAGTGACAAAATGGAATATCTTTATTACAAGTAAATTCGGTGTCTAAGTTTATAATGTGTAAATTAAGTGTAGGGGCAAATTAATCTAGGGTTTTTGATCCAAGATTACATTAGAACAGGTCCAGATGCTAAATTTTCTAGAATTCATTGCTGGTCCTGGAAGGTATTATATCTTATTATTCGCGATCCTTCTCAAGCTAGTATGGTTGCATGATTATCAAGAGACAGGAAACTTTCTGTCAACTGTTACTTATTTTGCTAATTTTCTGAAGAGTTTGATTTTCCTGCCAACATGGTTCACTAGTATTCCCAATTGGACAATAATTGTATTAATCCAACTCATGATGTTTGAGCTGTAAACCCAAACTTTTTTGAATCTGCATTTGCACGTTGATTTTGTTGAGTCACCTCAGGAAATCTAGTTATAAGTAGGATATATGTATACATTTTGTGTTACTGTGATGCAAAAACCGATGAAATCAATAAAATCGGAAAATCATTAAAAAAAAAAATTAGAACTTGAAAATTGCATGAAATATAATTAAGGCTAGCGTTCGATGCTATTATATTTAAGATAGATTTGCCCTCGCTATAATGCTCGTGATTTGATTAGATTACTATTTCTCAGGCTATAATGATCGAGTACGTACCACCAAAGTAACACTACAATTGATGGGATTGGTGAACCATCATATGTCCGGTACAATTGATGGGATTCCTAGAAATAAAGAAGAACCATCATATGTCCGAGGTATGAAAGGGTCTCAAACTTTCCTTCTTCAAACTTATTCCTAGAAATAAAGAAGGAACCTCATATTCATGAAGAGGTATTCAATGACTCATTTGTTTAGACATATTTCCGGGTAAAATGTTTTCCCTAATTTTTTTTTTTTTTTGCTTGTAAAATGTTTTATCTGTCATTTTCCAGTGACAAAAATTATAAAGAAATGTATGGAGTTGACAAATTTGCCCAAATTTTTGGCAAATTAAGACTTTTTCAGCTGTCATTTTGTGACAAAAGTGGTATAACAATGGCGTGAACTTCTTCAACTTTCGGATCTAGGTTAGGCTCAATGTTCCTGACTTCTTCAACTTTCGGATCTAGGTTAGGCTTAATGTTCCTGACCTAACTTGCACAACAAGAACTCATCATTAATGCTTAACAGGCTGGAGTCGGCCGATAAGTCACTCTGATGGTTCAGTGAGTTAGCGTTTGGACGTGGAAGGAAAGTGTAAAGCCCTTTGGATTGCTAGATCGCATACCTTTTTAGGTATAAGATCTTACTTTAGATAGAGTCTTTTGACTTTCTCCTGAGAATCCTCATGCTCGGCACTCGTGGTAACCGCTTTGGGTGAGGTCACATATGACACACCGAGCGTAGTAGTTATGTTCACTTGCTCAAATTGTTTTCCAAAATTTACGCTGGTCATGCTAACCGGGCTCAGGTCGAGTGCTAATCGACCAATATAGTTTAGACCCGGATGTCGGATGACCGGGTCGTGTCAACGACGTGCTGGATTGTCTGACCCAAAGTAAGAGGATCCGGTCCTATTGCTCAGTCTGGCCTGATGACTTGGCAGTTGGGCTTTGAGGGGCCTATCTGGTTCGGCCCACTACATTACCATTAATGGATTGAAATTCAATGAGTTAATGAAGAAGAAAATAGTACTGTAATAAAAAATAATAAAAAAGAAGCAAAAAGAAGAAGGGGTCACAAATTATGATTGTGAGCATATGTTCCATTTGATGTTATTCAAATACTTGGTATAATATCGCTTGTAATAGAAAAAGCAACTGGTAAATATGAGTGCCTTGACAAATTAGAGTCTTTTACCAATTCAGAAGATCATTTTTTTGTTCATTTTGGCCCCAAAACTAGCTTTTGTCAATACAGGAATGTTTGATCAAGTATCCGGGAAACTATAATGGATGGTTTCTTTGCAAATAAACTTTGGAAGGGTCTTGGTGTGATCAAATTTGGTGACTTTGAGCAAATTTGGTTTGAGCAAATTTGGTGATGGATTTAGTGAAGGGGTGGAGTGGGATTTTGGTCATTTTTACTCAAAAAATTTTGTTTGCCAACAAAAACTCACATTTTCAAAACTCAATCTAATAAACAAAAGATATCATCAAAATGCATAAAATAGTTTTCTCTCACATTCAAAACTCAATCACAAAAAAAGATAATAATAATAAAATAGTTTTCTACACAATCTTACACAATCTTCTGCAATTGCATTCGACGCGGTTTCGAGTTCTGAAATCGTTGCATGATAGTCTCTAGGTCGATACTATCAAATAATCCATCCATCCCAAATTGTTGCTTCTGCTTCACTTTTTGAACTATTAAAATAATTATCTATATTCTATAATCTATAATTTTTCTATGATTTTAAAATATGTGTTTGATAAAATTAATTGAGACCTATCAAACAAGATCAATATTAGATATATAAATCATTAAAAATCCAACAATTTTTTTAGAGGTCCCAATTCTAAAATAGTAAATAGGAGCAACAATTTGGGATGGAGGGAGTACTTCCTTAGCAAGACAGATCAACCTCTCCATATCATCAAAAGAATCAAACAAGTGATTAGGATTCAAACAAGACACACAAAGAAGGGGGGATGAAAGTTGGGGAATTATTCAGTGGATCAGCCCTAAATTTATGGGGGTTTATTTATGAATTTCCTAAAAAAATTACTCCGTAACATAGTAGTAGTATTATTTTTTTCCGTCATGGGGTCGGCTGACCCCCCCTCATTTCCATGTGGAGTCGCCCCTGCTTGGGTGGAATTTTATGCCCGTGTACCCTTGCTCCATTTACCTTTGTACTTTGTGTTAAACAGTTAAAGGATAATAAAAAAAAGAGTTCTTCTACATGCACACTCATTTGGTCAAATACCGACCACACCCACTCATGTGGGACCTACTTCGAGGTCCCACACGAATAATCGGAACCGCTTAATTTGTTTAAAATATGTTTTTAAGGGTTTCTGAAAAAAAATCAGCTCAATCAGATATCGGGAAAGGCTTTGATAAGTTTATTAAAGTTTTGGTCTGTTCGATTCAGGAATTGAAACTTTAATGAATTAATTGAGCTTTCACGGGTATTCGATTGAGCTATGTGGTTGAGTGTATGTGCCCCTAGACTTTCTGTTGCAGAGCAACCAAAAAAAAAAAAAACTTCATGGATTTGATAAGTGCTGACTCTCTGAGCCCATTGCTCAGAAACTTCCGCAAAGTCACCCTATCATGTCAAACTATATACATTCAGGACAAATTTCAATTAATGCTCTGTCTGCTAATTAAATAGATTAGGGTTGTTTCCACATTGGCGAGCTGAATATATAGTCATCTCCTTTTTATAAGGATTAATCTACCGTCCGTCCAATGGGCGGACAATAAAGTGTATAGCATCAGAATACCAATGTTATACGTAGTAAAATTGAAATAAATAAAACTCTTTCATAAGAATTATGATCTTTTTTGTTTTACAGTCCGCCCAGGAAAGTAGACGAATAATAGAAAGATCATTTTTATATAATTCAGGGTGTTCAAAATTGCCATACATCTTTACTAGTTGATTCTTTAGAATCTATAATTCCATTGTCCATTAACCGGGAGTTTTATTGAGTATAGACTGATGGCATAGGGATTGGCAACATTCGAAAAGTTTTGAGCTTGAAATCGTAGAAAAGAACAAATCTTTAAGTCCCAAAATCGATCTTAATCACTCGACGAACCCTTTGAATGAGCTAATGAACATCACTATTACTTTCGTTGATTCGACCAGCCAATTGTTCAGGGCAGCCGCTGCCTTGAACAATATTTGACCTAGCTAGTAGTACTTGAGCCTCTGTCAATCACAGTCTTGGATTTTGTTTTTAGTTATACATCCATAAAGTGAAGATAATCGAACGACCATATTTAGAGCATCCTCATTTGGCTCCCCATTTTAACTTTTGAGTTAAAATAGGGAGCCAAACCCCCCAAAACCCCAAAAAATTAGGCTCTCTATTTTTCCTACTCAAATTATTTTTGCTACAGTACCGTATCAAATTTGGTGCAATACTGTTCACGAACCAAATGAAAAAGTGTTCCCGGGTTCTGTGCGCCAGAAGAGAGAGAGGAAGGGGACACGTGTAAACTTGTGTGTGGAAGGGAAAACATTTTAATGGCTAAAGGGGGGCCCACCCCACCGAGAAACACATCCCCAGGCAGGAAGATTGCTTTTGCAGGATTTTTTTTTTTTTTTTTTAATAGATTTGAGGGGAATAGTTTAATATAGTAAAGTTAAAATAAAGAGTCTAATTTTGTGAGTTTTGATAAAGTGACTTGTTAATTTATAAAAGGTGCTTTTGAAGTTAAATTTGGTGAAAATTTTGGTTCTCCTAATAAGGATACTCTTACTTATCGCATTTGTAGCATTTAGATGTATCCCAAAATCAAATGCATAGTATACCCTATTCAAATTTTTTTTTGAACACAAATCCATTATTTCAGAAAAGTCCTAAAGGGCTACAAATGCCAAATCGGAACCCTCCGTTGGGACAAACCCAAAATTGAAAATGGGTTATTCATGTGACTTGGATGGTAATTGACGCAGCGGAATTCACGAGAGACTAGTTAGCGTACTAGTCCAAACGAGATATGTTCTCGATTCCACGAGAATACGAGATGTTCTTGAATCCACAAGAAAAAAAAAGACAATTCTCAAAGTTTGTTCTTGAAAAAAGTTAAATATGCCCATAGGCTACATCTTTATTTATACTAGTAGGAGTCCTAACTAAAAGGAAATTATTTAGAGTGGTGACCAAGCAAAGCATTACTTGGAAACCTAGACTATTTGCTAAAAGGAAATAAAATAAAATCTAACCAAAACTAAACTAAAAACGTGCAAAATAGGCAGCACAAATAAAATCTCGTAATACTAATCGTACATAAAAATTATTACTAAAACAATGTTTCCATAAATAATAGGGGTCTATATCTTGTCCTACATCATTTTCCTTTTCTTCAAAAGAACTCGCCCACGAGTTCTCGTTGGAAATCTGCCATCTTCCATTCCAAAAGAAAAGATACTTGGAATACTTCAACTTCTTGATTCCCTTTCAAAAATGTTCCACACAAAAAATTACTTGCAATGATATTTTCTCAGCATGCTTCAATTGATTGATAAGATCAACTATATGAATATTAAGAATCCAATCATACTGTTGAACTCCAAGAAAATCAACAAATCCATCTGTACTTTGTGAGTACCGATCTTGATCTTGTTTCATCTTGGCATTGGTTGACACATCAACAATTGGCTCATTGAGACAGGCTGGATTGACCATAGAGTCATCAGATGAATTAGCAACATCAATTTCTTCCATTGAAAAATCAATTGGGTCGTTAAGAACTTGATCACCAATATCCATATCAATTTTCTGCTTCTCACTCACCTCCATATCAATTTGCTTATCATTAACTTGAATCACAATGTTCCCTTTGCCGCTACTACTCACATCAACTTTCTCTTTAAAAGTTTCTTCAAAAACATCGGTAGATGTGTGAATTGTATGTTGTTGCTTTGACCCATATTTTTCTTCCAAAAGTTGCTCATAATTTCATGGCAAAAATCTCTCCATCATAAGTCTTTTGATTCTTGACCATGCGCGAATATGACGCTTTCTCAATCGTTCTCTCTTATCCTGCAAATCTAACCACCATCGTAGCGCTCGTTCCGTAAGTTTTGCCAGCAAATATTTCCACCTTATTTCAGACGGCATTCTCACATACTCAAAGAAATCATCAATATCTAAAATCCAATCTAAAATATCTTCAAAATACTCATAACCACTTAATTTAGGCAAATTATCAGAAGACCTGAAATCGGGTTCTGATTCCTCACTATCAGCACAGTTAGTTGGGTGTCTCCCCACTACAATCTGGGTACCGGGCTGGCGTTGGGCAAATCCCACTGCGCGTTCCCGAACCTGGTTAAGAGGACGGCGTTGGGCAACTCCCTCCGCACGATTCTCTACAACCCTCCCTGGTCTTTGGTCGAGGCGAAGAGTCAGCAGCCGTAGTGATCATGGATTTTCGTTGTGATACTTGTCTGTTGTTCTTCCACCATCTTCCTCGAATCAGCAAACCTTTGAGCAAAGTCAAAGGGTGTGTCATCTACTTTGTTTGGTGTCATCGACCTAGAAACGATCTTGCTCTGATACCACTTGACGCAGCGGAATTCACGAATGAGATAGGTTCTCGAATCCACGAAATGTTCTTGAATCCACAAGAAAAAGAGAGACAATTCTCAAAGTTTGTTTATTAATTGAATAAAAGTTAAATATGCACATAGGCTACATCCTTATTTATACTAGTAGAAGTCCTAACTAAAAGGAAATTATTTAGAGTGGTGACCAAGCAAAATATTACTTGGAAACCTAGACTATTTGCTAAAAGGAAATAAAATAAAATCTAACCAAAACTAAACTAAAAACATGCAAAACATGCAACACAAATAAAATCTCCTAATACTAATCGTAAATAAAAATTATTACTAAAATAATGTTTCCATAAATAATAGGGGTATATATCTTGTCCTACATCAGTAATGCATTGAGTACAGATAAAACCCTTTAGGGGGTAGAAACGGTACAGAGACCTTCACAAATTGGAGGCTCTCCAACCGGAGCAAATCCCACGCCGGAGATAGACCAAAACAGGAAATAAAAACAAAAACACCAGCTATGGAGCTTGCCACTATCGTCATTGCCGCTGGACTAGGTGACTTATTTGCAGGTGGGAGAAACCCTGCAATCCTCTACAACAAATCTGCCTCTTTCGAACCCCAAGAAAAAGGATGGACCGGATCTGAGTCGGTGGAGGAAGAACCGCAGCGATGGAGGCGAAGAAGAAAACGGAAGGGATCGACTTAGATTTGAGGAGAAGAAGGCTGATGTTGGCGTGAGTTACATTGTGAAAGTCCATCTAACTTGTCCCACATCTCACGATGTGGGAAATTAATTAATTTGGTATATAATAGGTCACGTCGAGCTACTGTATAACTCAATGTTAACCTTTGAGTCATTAGGCAAAGAGTTAGCAGGTTAGTTAGCGCGAGTCGTTACAGGTGATATCAGAGTACAATCCTAGTCTACATGGTGGGGGCCACCTCTATGTATCATGAGCCACCTCTTGATTCCGGAGTAAGAGCAAAGTGTTATACAAAACTAAGTGCTACACCATGGCTACTAGGAGAAGGTTGTTGGGTCAATGCAACAGGGACGTTGCATCACGAGGTGGAGAGATTGTGAGAGTCCATCTCACTTGTCCCACATCGGTGAGATGTGGGAAATTGATTTGGTATATAATGGGAAACGTCGAGCTACTGTACAACTTGAAGTTATACTTTTGAGCCATGTGGTTAAGCAAATTTAGGGTTAGCAAGTCAACTGGCACGGTCGTTGCATACATGTTCAACGCGCCCACAATAGGAATGATTTACATCATTGATGAATTGGGTATATGAGCTAGCCAGAGTATTCCTATCACTGATGTAATATAAAACCAAGTAATCAAAATATCATTTTTGTGAGAAAAATGTAAACGGCTACAATACACACCCATTAAAAGTGTGTATCATATATACCTATTGTATGGTCCAGATTGTGCCACCTCATTGGCAATCCTAACATTTTTTAGTTTTTCGTAACTTTTCAGCAATATGATTCGTAACATTTTCTATGATTCGTAACATTTTGGTGTATCTCGTAACTTCTATTACAAAAAAAAATCATAACTTCCGTAGAAAATCATAACTTTTGTATGGGTGTATATGATACACATCCAAATAAGATGTGTGTATTGTAGCCTTTTCCGAGAAAAATATATAGAACGTGTAGAACTCAAATACCCTTACCACTTGATTCCAAAGGATAACATAAACAAAGAAAAAATAACCAACCTTATGGATTTTTTCTTTTTCTTTTTCTTTCCAATGTTTTGGGCTTCTCATCAATGTAAAGCAGCTGTTTAATGTTTGCTGCTTCTTTTTCATGAAAATTTTGCCACCATTGAAACCCGATCACAACCCCATTGAATGGCACTTCTATTTTTGTTTCTATCTTTAATTAGCAGTATCCAGGAAATATGTTTCTTCACGAACATACTAAAAACAAAAGCATACACTTAAAATTAGCCTTATGAGCGCAAGTTGCCCCGGACATAATACATTACCCGAAAAAAAAGCATGGTTTCAACAAAAATCATAGGAGATGTTTCCAGACTACTACCGATTTCTGTTTAAACCCAGGAATAAAATGTTGTACAAATAGAACTTCATATAGAAATTTCGTACAGGATGATATTACATACTCCTGATGATATTACATACTCCCTCCGTTCATTTTGAGGTTTCCAACTTTTTAGGGAACATCATGATTCATTTGTTCAATTCTTGTCTTTCCTGTTTTATCCTTCAACCATGATTGGTTTATTAATTAAATATTTAAATATTTAAAGACAAGAGTAAAAGAGTAAAATTAATTGATACAATTTTTTCATTGACTTTTAAACATGGACAAACTTTAAGGCACGGAAAAAAACATGTTTGTGGATCAACAAACACGGACGGATTTAGTAAATTAACTTAGTATTCCATTTGAAATCAATCATTCTGCATAGAAATCATCTACAGATTTCCTGAACATCACTCATCCAGCACATACAAGAAAAATTCCAAGAAGAAGAAGAAGAAAATCCATGGCCACTTTTAGGCACAAGTAGTAGAACCATGTCCACCCATCAAACAAGCATAGAGCTCCTCAAGCTGCAAAGCCTCATTACTATTATTCACCCAAGAACAACTCCCATGATCCTGGTCATGCAAACTAGAGCTTCCTCTCTCATCACAATATCTAGAGAGAGAAGAGACATCCATAAGTGGAGGATTTGAAAATTGCCTTACAGAAACCAAAACCTTATGTGCCTTCTCCAGCTCCTCTCGAAGCCGCTCAACCTCTTTTTCTAGCTGTTTTTCTCGGCTGATGCGGCCTCGAGCCGAAGCTGGAGGGCACCATGGTCGAGCTCGAGGCTCTGGGTCTTCCACCTGGCTCGCTTGTTTTGGTACCAAATGGCGATTTGTCGGGGAGGGATCCCAAGGTCGCGAGATAGCTGGAGCTTCCGCTCTGGCTCGAGCTTCTTGTTCGAGCCGAAGCTTATTTCTAGGAGCCTCACTTGGTCTTTTGTTAGCCTCTTCTTCATGTTGTGCTTTGATGAATGGTGTTTTTGGCTTTGGGAGTTGAAGAGACTCATGGTTTTTGTTGATTCTATGGGATGGAGTGGAGAGACACTTGAAAATGATATTTATAGAGAGAGAGAGAGAGGAGACAGTACTGGTCTTTAAGTTGTGTTTGAACGAAGGATATTGGGAATGAAATTACCACAATGAAAAAACAAAAAGAGTTACAAATATATACTTATATAGAGAATATTAAATTGTTTGCGGCTAGCTAGGTTTCCGTCATCCATTGTGGGCTCCACTGTGCATTTTTTCTAATAATTTGAACCGTTCATCTTGTAGGGGCCGTAGAACGAGTAATGTATTCACCCAAAAACTCAGCTTGATCAGACATTGATAGGTATTTCAAAAATTAAATTTTAGTTTATAAAATGGACAATTGTTGTTATTTTAACTTTACAATTGTTGACAAAATCCAAGTGATCCATTTCATGAAGCAAAATTCAATTTTTTATATACGTACTGATATTCAATCAAACTAATTTTTTGTGTGACTACATTACTCCACTGACTCTACAAGATGGACAGTTTAGCTTATCAAAAGTTCACTAATAGGTGATCGGAAACCTCATAGTTTCCGGATCATCCGGATATAGCGTTCACTCATACTTATATTGATCTCCCAATAAGGAAAATGATAATGCCAAAATCATTTTTGCTTGTGCCAAAAATATAGTACATAAAAGGCTTGTACCTTGCACATGGTACAAGGTTTTTAAGCACTGTAATTTTGGCACAAACAAAAATGGTTTTGACATTAACACCATAATTTATATCTTTATGTTGAATTGTTTGCTGTACTTGTTTTTTTATACCACCCCTTTTTTTTGTTTTTATTCATATAAATTAAGTTAGCATGCTACCCTTCTACGAGTTCACTTTTTCACACATCAAAGAATAATGTAGTAAATTCACCTTAATAGAACAAAAAAAGGAGTGCGAATAATAAAAAAGGAGCGTGAAAATCAATTCCCAATCTGAAATTAAGTTGCAATTGGAACCTTTTAATATGATACTTGTAAATTTGACCCTGTCATACTTTTTTTTTTATATACCTTTTCTTTTACTTATCACTTGAAGCTACACTTCAAGGTTTGTTTAATTATAAAAGTTCATACTTCTTTATTTGTTGGCTTTGAAGTTGGAGAGAAAGAGAGAGGAGGCAGCTGACTTCATAATATCCATGCATACTCGTGAAGTTCACGTGGGTCTGGCCCTACCCATGCAACAAGAAAATTTTATATTGCGTATATAAATGCTAAATATATGCAAGTATATATATAAAACCTTATCTGTTTACAGATTAAGAGAACTTAATTAAAATATTACATATAAAGTATTGATTATAATAGATGACAAATGCAAGGAAGCGTATTGGAAATTGATGAAAAATATGCAGAAAGATTTAAGTTAGGCTCAAATCTGAAAACTATAATAAAAAAAATATAACAAATGAAAAAAAAACCTAAGGTCAAAACGGAGTTTTATTGACCAAGTTATTAACAGTTCAATTATTTTTAAAATCGGCAAATTTGATGATTTGGAGGCCCATACAAAGGAATTGGACTGAAAACCACTAGGGCTCATGAGTTTATAGATCGATGGATGTCAAGCCTCTCCAAGTACCAGCTTGCAACCATATGGTCCATGTCTACATCAATTCAATAAATTAAAAGAGAAAACATTATTTCCACTGCCGGCGGAAACAAATGTTTCCTCCAAATCAATCACAGCGGTCCGTGTGATTGTGTAGTCAATGTGACTTTGTAGTACACAATCACACGGACCACTGTGATTGATTTGGAGGAAACATTTGTTTCCACCGCCGGCGGAAATAACTTATTTTCAAATTAATAACATACCGAACAAGCTCCAGAGGATCACCATGAAATTTGGGGGCTTTAATTTGTTGCTCCACTAAACTAGGTTTCCAATCTGTCATTCATAAGTAGGACATACTATATTTTGATGATCATATGATGATACTTAGAATATGAGGAATTGATTTTATATATATGATCAGAAACTGATATGCATCAAAAGTTGTCTATAAATTTGTAGAAATTTCGAGAGGAGAATTGTGAATTAAGAAAGTCTGGAAGCTATTGATTTGTATGCAATCGATACGACTCACTCATGCATGCGTGCTATCTATTCTTGTGTTTAGTGAGTCAATTCATACGAAGTTTCGTCCCAATTTAGTTAGAGCTAGCGGATGTTGAAATCGGTCCCTCAAATTAGTCGGTTCAATTGAAAAAAATACTGAATCATAAAAAGAAATTAATTAAATTGACTTAAAGAAACTGCGGCCGGCAAATAGACAGCGAAAGAATAAGCAAATACTATCTCTTACATTATATTATAATAGTGCATGCCCATGCCCGTGCCTGTACTCATTCTTTATGGTGCTTCAAATTTTAGAGAGGGGGAAGGGAGGAGGTAGAGAGAGAGAATGTAGTTTGAATTTCGAAAAGGGGAAAGATAGAGAATGTGGTTTGAAATTTTGAGTGTGGTAGGCCGGTGGAGGAAAAGGGTAGAGAGAGAAGGAGTGAATTGGCAGAAAGATGAATAAAATGTAATATGATGACTGAGACAAAAAAATATGACTGAGATAAAAACCGCTCTATACTGTAATATAAATTGTCTTCTTGGTTGATTCCTATCTAAGTTTACCATGCTTCGAAATTTAAGGCAATTTTTTTTCTTTCTATTTTGTGTCATAGGAAGTAATAGTATATATTTAGGCAGCACTATTACATACTTAGAAAATATACCCCTAATTTAAAATTCCGAGTACCTAGACTTTCTGTTAGGCATAGCATGGAAACCATAGATCTCGAAATTTGCTAAGAGGATCATGTTGGTAGCTATTTTTTACGTAATGTTCTTTCCATGGACTTTGTTTTTTTTATCAGCAAAATAAGAATATATAAATGAACTCGATAAGGGTACGTCAAGCGAAAAGAAACAAGAGTAGAAAAGAGAAAGAAGAGGATCCAATGATAAAATTTTCAAGTTAATCCAATTAGCTGGACTAGCTTGAAGTTGTAGCTACAACCCATTTGTGATTTTAATTTGATTGATTATGAATCCCTCTACTCTTTTCTTTTTCATAAGCAGGTGTTCGGGTCAGCTTATGCCCACATCACTTAGTCCTGAGAGACCAATCACAGCATACACTAACAAAAAGCCTGTTTAAAGCGAGAGCAAAAGCTCCCTATACTCTCTTTCTTCTCAACATCTATACAAATTTTCTTATCCGGACCCCCGGATTTAAGAAAAAATGCATTTTTTTCATTTTTAAAAATTGTTTTGGGAAAATCCGAACCGTCTAATGTGTTCAAAAGGTGTTTTCAAGAGTCCCCTCAAGAAATCATCAAAAAAAAATACCGGGAAGGGCTTGATTCATGTAGTTTTTTGCAAAAACTGTATATTTTGAACACATTGGACGGTTCGGATCGTCAAAAAAATGCTCGGATTATGGAGGTCCACAAGTCCAGAGTCCGGACTAGAGGAGCCCCTATATATATAAGTCACTTGTAGTCTTGTAAAATATACCTGTTCCATGTGTTAATTCTAAATTTGTGGAGTCCTTATAATTTAGAACTTGTTGGCCTGAGATTGGATTTTGAAGTGGACTTTATACCTAAATGATTCCTTGATTTTGACATTTGAAAGCAAAATTACAGTGGTGTAAGGTTCTAGTAATCCTCTCACTCTTAATTAATTTGGTAAAACTAGGCATCACATTAATTACTTGATTCCTAATTATCAGTTTGGTCAATCAATCATAGACAACGATATTGCTTGAGATCTTCCTTCATTTTAAAAATTAGAGAGAAAAAAAGTATTAATGATGTCTTTCGTGCTTGCTGGATCTTCGAATAATGCTAAAGTGTACCGGAAATAAGAAGTTTTATGTGATAATAAACGTAAGTCTACGTACAAAAGCAGCAAATTGTGCAACGTGACAATGTGATATTATCACCGGTGATGGAAAATAACTATTGACTCGATCAATTGTCAATCAAGCAATTCCACATTGGTGTGTTATACAAATTTTGCTATATATTCTAGATTTAGTCCGACAAAAACCCCTACCCGTATCTCTCTGTCTCTCCTTATTACATATACATTTTTGTATAATCATCTCTTTGGATGAGCCTTTCATTTTCCATCTATCCTTTCACAACCTCCATCACCATATGCATGAAGTCACCTAGTGTTGAATGAGAGTGACAAAAGAGCAGCCAATTTTGTTGATTTAAACTTAAACAAGACTATTGGCTGATTTTAGCTGGAAACTCTCAAAAAAGTCTTTAATCGAGCTGGGTGTAAGCTGATCCGGACACCCGAATTACACATAAAAAAACTCTAGATGTATTGGTTAACAATGAACTAATTTGGCTGAAATCCTATCACTTTTGTTGGTTTGAAGGGGGCACATAGCTCCCCACACTTATTAATGCTATGCAATTGGTGGTTAAGATAATTGTTCATGCACCTGTGATGTCAGGATACATTACAATGGATCAATAAACAGGAAATTTTTGGTTTAAAATAAAAGATTTGCACATTCCCCTGGCAATTCAAAGTTGTAGGCCCTCTAATTTCCATTTTAAGTACATGAACATTGACTAGTCAAACACCCTCTGCTGTCACCTCAGCTCTATCTGTGCTTTCTTTTTCTTTTTCTCTGTCCTTTTTTATTGAGGAGATCCCTCCAAATCAAGGCAATTATTTTTGAATCTTAGTTGATAGATTTTAATTTTTTCTATAATACGAAGATCTCGAAATCATAAAAATACATTTTAGAAAAATCGTTGAAAATTTTTTTCAAAAACCAACTTAGTGGAACACCCCTAATTGATAGATTTTAATATACAAAGTTCTCGAAAGGTAATTGATATTCACACTTTATTCATTTTATCCATTTTTTTGTCTTTTTTTTTTGTCTTTTAAAATTTTTACACATGAAAATTTTTAAATTGACAATCTTTCAATTCATAACGTTTCACTCATTTTCGAAATCATAAAAAGACATTTTAAATTGAAAGATTTATGTTGCAATAAAAACAAAAGATTAAAAGAAATAATCAATTTTTTCAAACAAAATGGGACGAATAGTGAAAGTGACAAACTTTTACACAAATTCTAAGTTGTAAGTTGGTTGGATTACACAAATTCTGCTTTTGAAGAACCCATTTCGTGCCACTTCTTTGATGCCATTTTTTCCTACCCAAACAAGCCTTCAAGGCAACAAATTGAGCTAGAAGAAACAGGATTGTGTTTACAAGGGAAAACCTGACTAGTTACCATACCCATTGAGAATGTTATGAAGATAGTGAAATTAACAAAACCTGAAATTGGAGAGATTATTCAATGCTTTGGGATGGGATCCACACACTTGTATCGGAAATTGTCCCAGGACGTAGAATAATTTTTCCTAAAATTGGCAAAACTAGATTAATCATTCAGAGGTATGAGGCTTGGTCATGTGGACTATAGTACCTATTAAAATCACACAACCATATAGAGCACTTACAATTAGTTGTGGATCCTACATATTTGTGTGATTCTCAAGGGAATTGTTGCGTTACCCGGCCGTACCCCAAGAACATTGAGTAATTTTTATTTTTATTTTGTACCTGTTACTGTACTACAATGTGTCAAGAACTTGGTGAGGGGCACCCTTCTCCCGAATTTGCAGAGCTGTTTTGCTGAGTTCCTCTAACTGCTATTGAAGCTCATCTGCAACTAGATAGGACTTCGGTCCTAGTGTATACGAGCTTTTGAAAGTAAAGGAGCAAAATATTCTCGATAATGTCACATCAACGTAGGACATATTGCGAGTTTACCTCGATTTTCAGTTCTCGGTTATTTTGAAAACAGACCAAGAAGGAAAAAAAAACATTTATCTGAATGCATAATGCATGGATAGAGCTTGCATCAACACACAAAAAATACATGAACTTGATTATAACACGTGGAGTTGAAAGCCAACTAGACAAAGTCCTTACAACTTTTTTACTAACTTAAGTGTTCAGGTCAGCTTGCATGTGTTTCAACTAATATTTCAAGCCATCGAAAGCTAGAGGCTCTTCTTCTAGAATATAATCAACTGTTTCACTAAAAACGAATAATCGTCACATATATACAATTTCATGTACCAATCATCTCAAACTAATGAACTAAAGTATGTAGATACACTTACAGAAACTATATATATATATATATATATATACAATAAACTTCCGGTCCAAACTCCCTGACCCTCTTAAGTTACGGACCTCCACCTTCCCAATGTTTTTTTGAAAATCTGAACCGTTAGATGTGTTTAAAAGGTGTTTTCAAGGTCCAACGCGAAGATTTGGCAAAAAAAAATACCCGGAAGGGCTTGATCGGAGCTGTTTTTCACAAAACACTATATATAACGTTTTTGTGAAAACAGCTCCGATCAAGTATTTTTTTTTGCCAAATCTTCGCGTTGGACCTTGAAAACACCTTTTAAACACATCTAACGGTTCGGATCGTCGAAATTTGATCCGAAAAGTCGAAAATACCCCTAGGTCCGTAACTTAATAAGTTAAGGGAGTTTGGATAGGAAGGAGACTCTATATATATATATATTGGCTAATTGTGAGGACTTGGTTGATTCCGCGGAACATAACATAATGCTTATATGATCGTTCCAATTTTATCGGATGTCCCCGAAAGGACATAATGCTTATATGATCATCAGCAGGGAATTTTGTCAATGAACCATTGAATCACTGCCACTGGAAGCTTCAAAAGTGCAATGGCCAAATTTGCAATTCCACTGCAACATATGCAACATGGGCAGAGGCAACTCAACACTGTCCTGAAATTCAATACACCAAAAATCAAATATACGAAAGAAGCAATAATCGTTGAGCTACCTTAATTAATGAATCATGCAAATTCGATTAACAAAAAATAAGAAGAATTAAAATGAGAATTATTTTTAGGAATTTTTAATCCCTCGTACGATTTTCTGTGTTCGGAATGTGGTACCTTTCTCAATGGGGATGCATCAAGGGACAGTTCGACCGGAGAAAAATTCATAACCTGTTCGGGGTTAAAAAAACTTATTGCACATCCGTTCGGCCCAAAAGTTTAAATCTTGTGTCCATCCTTGTTTTTTATTATTATTATTATTTTTTATCCGACATGAATGATTGTACTATTTCAATAAAGTTATTTGGCCCTTACAAAGTTTTCCAACAAAAACAATGGAAGGAAGATACAACCAGAACCTACATCGCTAATAAAAAGGGAAGACTAATGCCAGAATCCATACAAGAGCCATATTAATGACTCTCTTCTCACGGACTCTAAGATGCGGGGCACGAGGGGTTTGCAATAAAGACAAATATTTCCTGGGCTATCAAAAATTCCAATCAAGGATAACAATGAGCAATAAGGAAAAGCTCTTCCTAAATCTGGCTTGCATAAGCTAACGTCGGTCCAAACGCAGTACTGATCACTCGCAAACAAGTTCTCACTACCATAGAGGAGAGCCAGATGACACTTCGGGACAAGACCCCGCTGGCACGGTAGTCTCTGGTCATGGGAGCAAAGCTGGCAAAACCGACAGTCCTCGAAACCACGACGAGCACAAAAACAGATTCAAGGCCCAACAAACCACAAACAAAAACAAACTTAGAAATTTTGGAGGAACCAACCCCCACCCCTGGGCTGCTAGTTTGTTTGCTCTCTCTCTCTCTCTCTGGGCTTGGAACTGCACTTCCCATATTGTTAATAGTTAAATTGTGTCCATCCTTGTTAATGTGCATAAATGCAGGCATCTCTACTCCAAAGTACTGATCTCCAACGAACTTGGGAACCTGTTGTGAGTTGGGGGCGCAGTATTGCGATGTGATTTTGATCATTTCGTTCGACAAGTGAGTTTGTCAATCATGCCAAAAAGATAGCGTTCAAAAAGTCGGCCACCTAGTGCTTAGGCGTCAACTAATTGTCACTTAATTTTAAAACATTGAAAAAGGAGACGAGCCCACAATGCAGTTGCACGAAAGGAAGAATTGAAGGAAATAAGACCACATTGCAATTGCTATAATATATAGAAACCCTAGTTTGAGAAAATGAATTAAGAAACTATATAAACCCGGTGCTATGTTCAACATGGAAATTGAGAACTATGCATGCATATGTAAAGGGAGACATTAATGTAATCATGAAAGAATGAAACTAACCCGAGAATCCAAACAACGGCACCGACGAGAGAGAGAATCAAAGCAAGAAAAGCGAAAGGCAAGCCAATCAAGAAACCCAATGGCCTGCAATCCCCCATCTCTCTCTCTCTCTCTCTCTCTCTCTCTCTCTCTCTCTCTCTCTCTCTCACCTTTTCTCTCTGTAATTTGTTGATTCTTTCTCTTTCCTTCTGCCAAACTTTTTTCAAAGTGGAGGAGAAGAGCCTTTTCCGGAGGGAAACAAAACCTAAGAGATATTGAGAGAACCGTTTGAGTAATTATTGAATAGTCCCGGGCCACGGCGATTTGGTGCTCTGAGTGATTCTATCATCGCGCGTTCATGTGGAGTCTTTACACTTAATCGTGTAGAATAAGTGGTGTTAGTATTTCGAACCACCACGTCGCTGCGATCAGACAAACTGTTTCTTCTGATTGTGGGACTCCGCCCCATATCAGTGGATGACGAGAATACCCCAATATCAGGAGAAAATTTTTGATACCGCATTTATTTGTGACGCCTCTCTCATATTAGAGTTGGACCCACACATACATGGAACTCGCATCATGTGAGAGAGCGTTACAAAAAACCGTTGCATTGAATTTTTTTTTCCAAATATCACAATAGGAAGTGTATTTGGAATTTGTAGTTAAATTTTTGGAAAATGGAAGATTAAAAAAAGAAAAAAAATGAATAAACATCCTTTTTAGGGACCTTAAGTCCTCATCCATGACATTATCACTATTTAAGTTTCCAATAATGATAGGTACACACCACTCTACCACACTACTGTTTACATATAAAAATAACAAATCCAATAATTGATTGACACGTAATCAAAAATGCCAAACGTTGGTCATTACTTATCAATCAAGATACACTGGATTAATGACGTAAAGTTGAGTTAATACAATGTCGTCTTGTTCCACAATTTAAAAGCAGTTATTAGCAGTTACGAGCTATTGTTGATATAGAGAATCGACTTCGAAGCCATAGTATTAACTGCTAAACACATAAACTCCACGTGTAAACTTATAAAACAGAGTAGTTGGCAGTTAGAACACGTGGAATACTTCTTGAAAAGCAGTTATCCCCTTAACGTATAATCATTTGAATTAGTTTGAGCAGTCATGCAGATTTAAAATCAAAGCATCAGGAGGAAGAATTGGAAGAATTCAAATTCAGACGTGGAGGAAGAAAGAAACTGTCAACTCAAAGAGTAGAAGTTAGAGTTCGAAGCAAGCCAAGTTCAAAATCATTGAGCGGGAAGTTCAAACTGCAAGCAGCGTCTATAAATAGAAGAAATTGAAGAATGAAAACCCCGGACAAATCTTCAACAAACAGCTATCAAAAAATGATGTTTGGTTTGTTCATTGGCAAGTAGTTTTAGGATTTCGAACCTAGTTCGAAGTAGATTAGGAAGTAGATTAGGAAGTAGTTAGGATTATTCTCGGTTGTTCTTGTAACAATCACCAGTTCGAAGTTCTGTTATCTTGTATTTGAAGTTGAAGGCAATTTCGAAGTAAGTTTATCTTTGATTTATCAATCGAAATATCTTGTTTCTTTGTTGTTCTTTAATTTCCTAAGTTATTGGTTTGTATTTCTTCACTTTTAAAGAAAAATCCTCTAGTTGAGGTAATTGAACCAATAAAACACAATCGCCTAATTAGACTTGGTTTTTCCAAAGTTAATCTGAGGGAGGAGATTGAAACTCTCTCTGGCACGCTCGCACACGATTATTTTGTCACAAAGAAGTAAAAGAACCGGTAAACAACTACCAACCACATAAGCCTACGTGACATTGCACGATTGGTAATAAGAGAACAAGCACTTTAAAATTACTTTACAACCACTAATCATGCAGTGTCATCACTACAAGAAAAAACACTTTTGGTGACTAAGGATTTAGTCACCCAAAGTCCATATCTAATCACCAAAAGTCTTCACCTCTTGTGCAGAACGCGTGCTAAAAAAACTCAGTGTGATTTAAGTAGTACCGCTGATGCTTCGCTTCCAATTTGAAACCCTATCCATTAAGCTTGAACAGTATCACAAGCAAACCATAGATGGGGACAGAAATCTACATCACCCATTTTTGTATTATGAAAGCCTTTTTTAACACCCATCTGAACCAAATGAACGTTAACAAGACGTCTTAGATTTTACTGCACTGTCAGAGTCATATATGGTAGAACTTTGACTTACAGTATGAGTATAGAGAAATTATAATATGGGTTGGGACCAAATCATTCCAGAATGAAGACAGAATGTGGTCGGTGTTGTGACCAAGTGTTGTGTTCAATGCATTCCAAGGTAGCAAAAACATACTGTATAATTATCCCAAGTGTCATGTCTTTAGTACGTACCTATATTTTGATTTAACAGTGACCAATTATATTTTCAGTTATGAAATTATCTCTAGAGATTTTTTGTTTATCTTGCGGTTAAAAATGCAGAAAAACAGAAGTACAAACAAATTTTAGTACAGATCTGACCCTTATCCTAAAGGCATTTAAGCCACAATGCACAATGATATTGTTATATTCTTATATAAAATTACTTATTTTTTTTCTCTCTCACGTTGTGATGTTATCATCTCAAAAAAAAAAAAAACATAAATGAATGAGATACATAAATGTACTCTGCATCTCTAGAGCATAGAAAGTCACGAGACGACCATTCAATGAATGAGATCAAAGGGCAAAATCCCATTGTATTCTCTTCTATGCACTTCTTCCACTCAGAGACGGGTAGACCTACACGAACAAGAAGAGAAATTTTCAATTTGGATGAACAATTAAACTTTCAAACTTTCAAGAAATCAATTTCGTGCCCGTGCCGTGCCAAGTTCTACCGTGCCAAGTTCTACCGTGCGTGCCCGTGCCGTGCCACAAGCCAAGTTCTACCGTGCCGTGCAAGGATTTTACCGTGCCTTTGGCGTGCCGTGTCGTGCCGTGCCACGCGCCGCCTTAGACCTTGCCATGCCCTCTCAATTCCGTGCCGTGCCCGTGCCGTGCCATGTGCCAAGTTCTACAGTGCCGTTCCGTGCCAAGCCAAGATTTTACCTGCCTTTGGCGTGCCGTGCCGTGCCGTGCCGTGCCTGTACCGACCCGGCCCGTTTGACACCTCTAGCTTAGCCCATGTGTTTGACAATCTGCACCAAAAACTCTGTTCGTTTGGTTTCTGACTTTGGATGAATGCAATGTTGAGAGCTGAATCCAAGAAATCAAAATGCTCAGAATCATCCACTGAGGGCTAAATTCTCCAAACAAAAATTAAGAAAACCCCGATTAGATATACCAGAGGTGAATATCTAACAGCCAAATGCATCCATATCTTCGGCTTCAAACATATTACCGATATAAACAGCATTATTTGTAGTAAGAATATAAAGAAAAAATACATAGTAATCTTTCTTTACAACTAAAGGGCAAAGGGCAGCAATAGTAATGTGAAAATAAAAAAGCTAATGAATTTCATGAATCCAGAGGAGAAAGAATCAAACTACCCTCATTCACAATTTCACATAAATGTACTCTGCATCTCTAGAGCATAGAAAGTCACGAGACGACCATTCAATGAATGAGATCAAAGGGCAAAATCCCACTGTATTCTCTTCTATGCACTTCTTCCACTCAGAGACGGGTAGACCTACACGAACAAGAAGAGAAATTTTCAATTTGGAAGAACAATTAAACTTTCAAACTTTCAAGAAATCAATTCCGTGCCCGTGCCCGTGCCGTGCCGTGCCGTGCCAAGCCAAGTTCTACTGTGCCGTGCAAGGATTTTACCGTGCCTTTGGCGTGCCGTGTCGTGCCGTGCCACGTGCCGCCTTAGACCGTGCTATGCCCTCTCAATTCCGTGCCCGTGCTGTGCCACGTGCCAAGTTCTACAGTGCCGTTCCGTGCCAAGCCAAGATTTTACCTGCCTTTGGCGTGCCGTGCCGTGCCGTGCCCGTACCGGCCCGGCCCGTTTGACACCTCTAGCTTAGCCCATGTGTTTGACAATCTGCACCAAAAACTCTGTTCGTTTCAATTTGGTTTCTGACTTTGGATGAATGCAATGTTGAGAGCTGAATCCAAGAAATCAAAATGCTCAGAATCATCCACTGAGGGCTAAATTCTCCAAACAAAAATTAAGAAAACCCCGATTAGATATACCAGAGGTGAATATCTAACAGCCAAATGCATCCATATCTTCGGCTTCCAACATATTACCGATATAAACAGCATTATTTGTAGTCAGAATATAAAGAGAAATACATAGTTATCTTTCTTTACAACTAAAGGGCAAAGGGCAACAATAGTAATGTGAAAATAAAAAAGCTAATGAATTTCATGAATCCAGAGGAGAAAGAATCAAACTACCCTCATTCACAATTTCACATAAATGTACTATGCATCTCTAGAGCATAGAAAGTCACGAGACGACCATTCAATGAATGAGATCAAAGGGCAAAATCCCACTGTATTCTCTTCTATGCACTTCTTCCACTCAGAGACGGGTAGACCTACACGAACAAGAAGAGAAATTTTCAATTTGGATGAACAATTAAACTTTCAAACTTTCAAGAATCAATTCCGTGCCCGTGCCGTGCCAAGTTCTACCGTGCCAAGTTCTACCGTGCCGTGCCACAAGCCAAGTTCTACCGTGCCGTGCAAGGATTTTACCGTGCCTTTGGCGTGCCGTGTCGTGCCGTGCCACGTGCCGCCTTAGACCGTGCCATGCCCTCTCAATTCCGTGCTCGTGCCGTGCCACGTGCCAAGTTCTACAGTGCCGTTCCGTGCCAAGCCAAGATTTTACCTGCCTTTGGCGTGCCGTGTCGTGCCGTGCCCGTACCGGCCCGGCCCGTTTGACACCTTTAGCTTAGCCCATGTGTTTGACAATCTGCACCAAAAACTCTGTTCGTTTCAATTTGGTTTTTGACTTTGGATGAATGCAATGTTGAGAGCTGAATCCAAGAAATCAAAATGCTCAGAATCATCCACTGAGGGCTAAATTCTCCAAACAAAAATTAAGAAAACCCCGATTAGATATACCAGAGGTGAATATCTAACAGCCAAATGCATCCATATCTTCGGCTTCCAACATATTACCGATATAAACAGCATTATTTGTAGTCAGAATATAAAGAGAAATACATAGTAATCTTTCTTTACAACTAAAGGGCAAAGGGCAACAATAGTAATGTGAAAATAAAAAAGCTAATGAATTTCATGAATCCAGAGGAGAAAGAATCAAACTACCCTCATTCACAATTTCACATAAATGTACTCTGCATCTCTAGAGCATAGAAAGTCACGAGACGACCATTCAATGAATGAGATCAAAGGGCAAAATCCCACTGTATTCTCTTCTATGCACTTCTTCCACTCAGAGACGGGTAGACCTATCAATTAAACTTTCAAACTTTCAAGAAATCAATTCCGTGCCCGTGCTGTGCCAAGTTCTACCGTGCCAAGTTCTACCGTGTCGTGCCCGTGCCGTGCCACAAGCCAAGTTCTACCGTGCCGTGCAAGGATTTTACCGTCCCTTTGGCGTGCCATGCCACGTGCCGCCTTAGACCGTGCCATGCCCTCTCAATTCCGTGCACGTGCAAGTTCTACAAAGGTGCCGTTCCGTGCCAAGTCAAGATTTTACACCGTTGCGTGCCCATACCGGCCCGGCCCGTTTGACACCTCTAGCTTAGCCCATGTGTTTGACAATCTGCACCAAAAACTCTGTTCGTTTCAATTTGGTTTCTGACTTTGGATGAATGCAATGTTGAGAGCTGAATCCAAGAAATCAAAATGCTCAGAATCATCCACTGAGGGCTAAATTCTCCAAACAAAAATTAAGAAAACCCCGATTAGATATACCAGAGGTGAATATCTAACAGCCAAATGCATCCATATCTTCGGCTTCCAACATATTACCTATATAAACATCATTATTTGTAGTCAGAATATAAAGAGAAATACATAGTAATCTTTCTTTACAACTAAAGGGCAAAGGGCAACATCCTTCTCTGCACTTCTCCGAACCCAATCATAGACTGATATTCCTACATGAACAAGAAGAGAACTTTTTAATTTGGATGACAAATAAAAAAGCTAATGAATTTCATGAATCCAGAGGAGAAAGAATCAAACTACCCTCATTCACAATTTCACATTACTATTTTTATTTTCCTTGGACAATTCAACTAAAAACTGAGTTTTTCCTAACCACGATCTTCTTCTCCGGACAAGAGAGACACAACTATGCTATTTTTTTTTTTTTTTTTATTACTTCCTTTGCTTGTGTTTGTTGGTCCATAAAAAAAAATGAATCAAACATAATAACTAAAATGCTACGGACACAATAATCACATGTGTGAGTCCGATCCGTGGTCGGTGGTCGTACCTCAACGCGAGTATTGTGCTCGAAAGTTGTGTTTGGATATTGTATCTATAGTATTGTAGATTTAATAAGTTTTCCACGAATTTAAAAATGAAAAAAAGATGCTTTTTTTTTTTTTTTTTTTTTTTTTTGAGAAATAGAGAAGAAATATCATATACAGTATCAAACAGCCAAATACAACAAGAGTGCAAGATAAGCATCAAACAGACAGCATAATAACAGTATTATAGACTGAAGTAACAGTATTAAGTGGAGAGTTCTTGTTTCTAACGAATTTAGCTAGGAAGAGTCAAGCTTCAATGTTTGACGACGTGGCGCACATTGAGAGTGGTAGGACAAATCGGACAGTGGATTCGGTGCCAGCTAATTGTAACGGGACCGGATCTAAGAGAAGGGACAACGGATCCGGTGTCATTAGCTGTGCTTAGTGGATCTGGAGCCAAATTCGGGGGGGGGGGGGAGAGAGAGAGAGAGAGGCGATTACCAGAAATCACGAGTGAAGAGTACCGTGGCGCTAGAATCCTGGCTCCCGATGATGTTGGCCGCCTCGGCCTTCTCAGCCGCAGCTGCTGTTGCCTCGGCGGCTGCCGCGGTGCGTTCCCTCGCCACCTTGGCGGCATCCGCCGCCAGTTCGGCAGCCCTTGCTCGCATCTTGCGGTACCGACAGTAGCGAAGCGTTACCCACAATGTAGCCAGAAAAACAGCGATGGTGAGACACCCTAACCCAAACTCAACACCAGTATGCATTTTGTTGATTTTTGTTGAGAGAGAGAGAGAGAGAGAGAGAGAGAGAGAGAGAAATAGAGTTTGAAGATTTTCTCACATTTAGCAACTTGAAAAAAAAAATCTCACATTTAGCAACTTGAGTGCGACCTTTGCCGAATTTTTTGCTAATACTAGTGAGAATCAACGCACGTCACTCTTTGCCCACTTATGATCATCTTTTGGATACTTATGGATGGTGAGGATCTAGGTTGGTCAATAATAATTGCTAGAGGTGTCAAACGTGCGTGCCGTGCTGTGCCATTCAACTTCCGTGCAAACCGTGCTTCGTGTCGTGCCGTGCCGTGCCTATTTACTTCATCGTGTCATGGCGTGTCATGGCGTGCCGTGCCAACCGTGTTACGTGTTGTGCCCATTTACTTCATCGTGCCGTGCTTTTTTTAAGTCGTGTCGTGCCGTTAACTTACTCGTGTTGTGCAGTGCCGTGCCGTTCTTTTTTTATCGTGTTGTGCCGTGCCTTTTTGTCGTGGCGTGCCGTGCCTTTTTGTCGTGTCGTGTCGTGCCTAAGTCGTGTTGTGCCGTGCGTTTTTTTAGTCGTGTCGTGCCTTCTTATCGTGTTATAGTTTGGATGACTCACCACTTGTAAGTTCGGATTTTTTTAAAAAATAGTTGAAGTACTTTTTTTATTTATTAACTACATGCATTACTACATTGTGGTCTACCTTCAATCAATGTGAAGGCATCGAAAACCGGACAAGTTGTGAAGGGAATCCCAGAATTTGAAGTGGTTATAACTAACACGTATATGCTTTCAATCTCAGCTGGTTGAAGGTCATCAAATAGCCTTATCCTAACCAGCAACATAATTGTGATTTCACTCTCTCTAACCCATCTTTTGGGGTTTGTTCATAATAGACATTTTAATTTCTTCAATCTCGGTTGGAGTCCCCCTCCCCTCTCCCCCTACTTGATGTATCCTTGTCAAGTTTCTTAATAAAAAAATTCCCGATAAAAAAAAAACATAAAGCAAATTACGAACACACTCAAATAAAAAAAACTAACCACCCCGTCTAATTCGGTGTCCAAATCCTTGTGAGTGTTATGCACATTTTCAGCAACCATCCTCTCTACTTTGGTGTCGGAATCCGTGTGAGTGGTATGCAAATTTCCTTAATTTGTGTTGTTTATTCACCAACTCTTTCACGCGTTGAAATTTCAAACACTCCAAAAAATCCAAAAAATAAAAAATGAAAAATAGAAGAAACCTTCAATTTAGCCATCTATGATTGGTGAACAGTAATTCTCTCAATCTCGTGGGATCAATAGGGATAGATATCAAGTGTGATAGTATGTGATTGGATTGGGATTATAAACGGAAGAGGAAGGATGGTTATTTTGAATTATTGGACAACAAGAGGATATAATTGTCCCTTCTTTGTACACCCCTCTATGAAATGAGTTTTATTACAGTATCAATTATTTTGCTAAATTATTGATATTTGAAAGAATTATCTGTGTGCAACTATTTTAATTTTATAAAGCTCCAACCAAAAAATAATTAACAATGTCACAATTGGATTATTCTCCACATACAATCAAAGCCCTCAAAATGCTGTCCCTCTGCCCAGTGGAGAAAAATATTTTGTACTTCTGAAGCACTATCACGTGATGTTATCAGTATTTTTTTTCAGAGGAGGGTAAGAGGGTAATTCAAATCAACCCGCTCAACTGAGCATGGCGACTAGTTATAGGCAAGAGGATCCTTTAAGTACCCACCCACCACGTGGTGTTAAATACCCCTTAACACCACATGTTTATGTAGGGCCTACTACAAGGATTATGTGGTGTTAAGGCTTGGGCGGTGTTCCACGAACAAAAAATTGTTTTTTCCAAACACCGAGACAGGTCATTCTCTCACAACACATCACATAAAAAACGCTGAAAAACCAATTTTTTCAAAAAACTGGGTTAATGGAACACCCCTTAATGTGGCGCTGTCACAAAACCACTAAATAATTCATCTTTTCTTACCTAAAGCCACGTTCTAAGTCTTTCAAAACTTGAACCTAACGATTGCGTAATCAAACTTAGGTCCAGTGATGTCGCGAGTTCAACTCATGTAAAGAAAAGTTAGCACCCTTCCTTGCTGAATTGAATTGGAGTTAAAATAGTACAAATTCTTCTTCTGGATGTCACAGGATAGAATTTTACGTACTAACTTTTTTTACTATGTTACAGAAAGTTTAATTTTTCAAACATCTTTCGAAAGACTTTTGGCAAACTAAGGAAGAACAAAGCCCGTCTTTCGAAAGACTTTTGCGAGTGTGATTTTTACCCTCACTCAACTTTTGCTGGGCAAAATTGCAGAGTCAAAACGGTGTTTTTCCACCCAACATCCAAATGAGTTATCGCCATTTGCCTACTATATGCTGCAAACTTGCGCACACATAACAAAAAGAACTCGGATAAATGAAAGGAAAGAAAGCCAAGAATATAAACCATAATGATAAATGAAAGGAAAGAAAGCCAATAATATAAACCATAATCGTCCCTATCATTGATACCATTACTTTTCATTCACATTTCCATGTCCAACAAGGAATCGACCTTTCCCTGCCTACGCTAAACTGATACTAGTCGTGATAATCATACTAACAGATATATTCACCGGATTTGGTTTGAACATGCATACCGATTTCAAACTATCCATTCTTTCAGTGGGGGCAACATACTATTGTTGCCTTTTAGATTCTAGTGTTGTTTATATATCCATTGAACTAGCTACCAGACAATCGCAATCACTCATCCGCAACACTCACAAGCTCATATTCGACAAGAGAGAGATTGTTGTCCTCTTTCACTTCAAAAGACCCAGGTTCAGTGACCTCAACACGGCCCCATTTGTCAACTGCAAGCCTCATCGATCCCTTGAACATGTCAATCTTTGCATTCCGGAGGATGACGGTTGCACCAGGCTTCATGAGATCAACTGGGAACAAATAATACAAGAAAACCATTACTGAGTGGAACAGCATAGAAATTGGAGTCAGTTGACTAAAAAGGAAGGAGTCTATAACCACATTGAATGATTCGTTAACTTCCTGCCGTGCTTAAAGAACTATTGAGTTAATTGGATTTCCATTTTTTTGGCTTCGTCCATTTTAAAAGGTGTAATAGAGATGGCTACATGAAGAGGATAGTAGTCCAAGGGAGAGACAGGAGCACAAAAATTTCAAAAGAAACTGGCAGGGTTGCATTAGGCCCTCATAGAATAAAGGACATACCTTCCAAGCATTTGACCACAACCATTTCAAAAGAGCCTTATAGAATCAGTTGCATCACAACAAACTTCAAGACAAAAGGTTATGATGATGTTAAACAGGCTGATCAGGGAGTAAGTTTACATGAAATTCTCAATATATGAAAGAATGAAGTAGAAGTAAATCGATGAACAACTAAGTCACTTTGGACAAACAGAGTTCTTCCCTTTCAGCAATATCCACAACCAATATACTAGGTCAAGTAAAGCATAATGGTCATCAGCATTTCAAAATTTGTTTTTCAAGCCGATGGCTTTTTAAGTTTTTTTGATGTTGTTGTATTTCCTAAATCTTTAGGTTTTCCACCATATCATAGTATTCGGCTATTCGCCTAAAGGGCACCACCCAGTTCGTAAAAATTAATCAAAGAAAAACTTGTTCTGCCATGTGTATACATTTTTTAGTCTAAAAGTAGGCACTCAAGGAAATATACAATATAACAAATTACGCATTCTGGCAATCTTATTTATGACGTCCATCCACAAGACACTTAAATCATTTCTCATGTGGAAGCCAACGTTTGCCATAACCCATAAGCATTAATCTATCTGTACAAATCTAGGGATATGCAGGTTCTAAAACACCCATCTGCCATTTTAAGTTTTTAACCATTACTTCCGTAAGCCAGTTTCAACGATTAGCACAATTTTCCTCTACAAACACCTCTTGGGTCAACGGTATCATGCAAATGTATTAGACAATCAGAAATTCTAAAGCAACACAAATGTCTGCTTCATAGCATTGACTTGTGTTCATGGTGCACCTACCACAACGTCAATCCATCTGCTAAATCCATTACTTCTTTTGCTTAGCAATTTGCAACAATGAGGCTGAACTATAACTTCTGACCTTCCATTCCCCAAAACAAGTTGAGTCCACTTATCGAGTGAAAATCATGCAATTATACACTAAACAGAGATGGTCCAAGTCCCTCGAAGATTTCATAATCCCTTAAAAACACTAAAAAAACCAATTGTATAAAGCTTAAAATATGCTTCACGCGATAGACACAAATGGTGAAATCCGAAACCAGAGTGAACCAGAAAACAGACTGGACGGACAGGTCTCCCATCAAATGATTTGAAATCCGAAACCAGAGTGAACCGGAAATGGGAGCACAGACGGATCACCAGTTCAACCCACTTCAACCAGAATTGAACCATGATGTCGTAATCATCATTTACTAAATAAATAAATAAATAACCAATTGTATAAAGCTTAAAATATGCTTCACGCGATAGACACAAATGGTGAAATCCGAAACCAGAGTGAACCAGAAAACAGACTGGACGGACAGGTCTCCCATCAAATGATTTGAAATCCGAAACCGGAGTGAACCGGAAATGGGAGCACAGACGGATCACCAGTTCAACCCACTTCAACCAGAATTGAACCATGATGTCGTAATCATCATTTACTAAATAAATAAAAAATCACAAATAAAATAGTAAGTAACAAAATATAACCACAGAGTTTAAATTATACCGAGTGTACATATTATATAACTATTTAACTTTGAGAAGATTTTTTTTTAGGGAATAATATGTTTCAGTGTTAAAACTCATTGTTTGATCCCTATGAGCCAAGACGGTCTGCAGGGTTGACCGGACAGGAACGTCAAGCGGTTGCCGATCCGAGTTTTAAAACAATGCTCCGATCAACAAAAAATATCCACATATCCAAACAAATATTCACCCAGTAAAAACACAATAAAACGGAAATAATATACGACACTGAAACAACAATCGATATCTAGGGCATATAAACAGATCAGAAAAACCACATACAAAACTCCATCCAACGGCAGTATCAAGTAACATACCTTGATCATTTCTGGCGGTGAAGAGCACAGTACCAGTCTCATCCCCAACGAGACACTCAGCAATGCGGTGGTTCTGTCGTGGGTTCTGAACCACCGCCGATCCGGATCCCGATCCTCCCTTCTGCACCACGACGTCGTTCGATTCCAAAACCTTCACAGTGAGCGTGTGACCGTTGGTGCCCGGTTTCAAGCTATCGACCTTGACGAACACCGGCTTCCTCAGACCCGGTTTCGCAGCGGCGGTGCTCGGCTGTGCATTGGTGGCCATTGGATGAAAACCCTAACCCTAAACGAATGATGAGATCTGGTGTTGAAATTGGTTTCTCTCTCTTCTCTTCTTCTCTCTTCTCTCTCTCTCTCTCTCTCTCTGCGAGACCTCTCAGTGTCCGACTCCTGCTCTTCATTGTTGCTTTATTCTCAAGCAGATTTGCTATATTTGGGAGACTACTCATTCGTCTCGTATTCCGATACTACGTTTGGAGCGGTTCACGAGAATGGTGTGGGGGAGCTGTGATCACCTGCGCTCCAGGCCACTTTTTTTTTTTAATTAAGGATTAAGTAGATGGAAATGCACATATCAAGGTTTTGAATACCATAATATGGGTTAGTGTACCAGTTTTCTTGCCGGTATGATATCGGGTACTATTTTGGAGTTCTCGCTATTAATGTTATTTTCCAACATCAAAGAATTTGGGATCACAAATACAGATAGAAAAGAAAAATAAATATAAAAGTAGTCTGGTACTGTCCGGTATTGTCCCGGTAGGTACTAACTGGTACATAAAAGGAAAAAATAAATTTAATATTTAGTTTGGTATTTTCCGGTATTGTCCAGTACCGTCCGGTATGCTTGATATTTGCATGTATGACAGGTACCCGATCGGCATGATCCGTATTAGGTGTCCTTAATACCGTTTTTATACAAAATCGGTACGTACTAGCCGGTACGGGTTTTTTTTTTTTTTTTTGATCAGTCAGCCGGTACGGTTTGACATTCATAACCTTGGCACAAATGGTACACCTCCACATCCACCAAGAAATTTTTATTTTTTGGTACTCCAAAAAATTAACCATTAACTAGTCACGCAAGTCACGCAATGGAGCAATAGAGGTGCAAGCATACAATAAACTTTAGTATAGGCCATTCTAACTACTAAATTAATCTAACTGTAGTGGACCGAAATATAACGATCAGATGGGTCACAGTTTGGCTCAGATCAAAGGCCCAGGCCCCGAACAAGACGAAGCCTAATTCTAAACTTAAATGGGCTGAGTCGATATCCGAGACCAAGACGGTACCAACCGAGCCGAGTCAATATGACAGTACCGAGACGGTGCCAACCGAGCCAATATGACCCTACCAAGACGGTTCCAACCGAGCCGAGCCAATATGACCCTACCGAGACAGTTCCAACCGAGCCGAACCAATATGACCCTACCGAGACTGTTCCAACCGAGCCAAGCCAATATGACCGTACTGAGATAGTGTCAACCGAGCCCAATATAACCGTGTCGAGTCGGTAATCGAATCGCAAAGAGGATGAACCACCGTCTTGCCCGAGATGAGTTTGATCCAGACGATTCATCCGAGCCTGGTAAACCCGAAACAACTTGCCGAGACGAGATTGAACCAGACGAGTCATCCGAGTTGGGTAAACCTGAAACGACTCACCGAGACGAGATTGATCCAGACGAGTCATTCGAGCAGGGCAAACCCGAAGTGACTCACAGGAAATGCGGAAGGCAGTTCATCCGACACGTCATGGATGATGTCATTTGAGGCAGTTACCATAGCGTGACATAGTGTGACGTCATCCGAGCCAAATTACCGATCTGCACCTAAGCTTGGAGCCCAAGGCAGGAGAGCCTATATAAAGGAAGAGAGGAGAACCCTGGAATATATATAACACATTACAAATCAATTCTCTCTACTTCATTTGGTATTTCTTTCTCTAAGTCTTTTTACTAGACCGTCAGAGTGCCTTCCCTGACCAACTTCCAGCCAGGTTGGGTGCTAGCAGCGGGTTCTTTTTGTGCAGAGGTACCAAGAAAGACAAATCTCACTGCTACGTTAGAAAAGAGTCAACTCAGAAGGGTCATCTGAATTTCGTACACCACACTAACACTTGCCTAATTTTTAGGTTGTTCCTAATCATAAACTCCCTTATTGAAATGAGCATGTCATTGACTACAACTAAATCTTCTTCGTGTTCAGCTCCTACTCGTGTCAGATGGTCTGCGCATTCGTTGGCTCCTCAGTAGATGTGGGCAAGTTTAGTTTCCGTTCGAGTAAGGAGCACATTGGCATCTTTGATAACATTGTCATGTGCATGATTCTCAGCATCTCCTTTGTTAATCAATTTTACCACCAAACTTGAGTCCGATTTAATGGTGACATTTGCCATATTTTTTTCTAGGATTAGGATGATCGTCAGCCCTCTATAGGTTACCCAAGATCCGGGGTGCATATTGTCCGATCTGGGCCGTCCGTGCTCGGCGATGGACGGCTCGGATCACATCTTGTCCAAACACATCTGAACCGTCCGCTACCAAACAAACCGGTTTACAACTCAGATTGGGGACAACATGGGTGCTGACATCATCCCCTAATTCAGGTTACCCACTCCTGAGCTCCCATAGTACCTTAGCATTCATTTTATTGTCCCGTCATCAGATACAGCATTTTTCGAACTTGGCCCACCATCCAAGTTGTGGTCTCTTTTTGTGTTTAGACCATTTGGATTATTCGGTCAATTATATTCATACTAATTCTGACTTTCGCCTTTTGTACTATCTGCTTTCGTAATCTAAAATTTAGTGTCGTGTGTTTTAAAATTTATTATTCATCCATACGAGCAAAATTAAAAATTATACAAATATTCACCGAATTTACAAAAATAATTTAGGCAATAGGACACTGAAAACAATAAAGACAGTTTGTGTGATTATTCGTCCCCGGCTCTAGGCTGTTGATGAACACCGGCTTTCTCCGCCCAGGTTTCACGGCCGCGGCGCTCGGGTGTGCATCAGTGGCCATTGGACAGTTTAGATTCTTGAAAACCCTAACCCTGATAATGACTGAGGTGTAATCTATTGTCATTTCTCTCTCCTGAATTTATTAGTTTCTCTCTCTTTGAGGACTGTCAAGTGATAAAATCTTCAATAGTGATAGGTACACACCCTCTCAACCACTCCCCACCACACCCTCTCTCACATGTGTGGTGGGGCCTGGGCCCACTCAAACCCCCAAAGACACACAGAGAGGGTGTGAGGGAGTGGTTGAGATTGGTGTGTACCTATCATTTTTGTAAAATCTTGCTCTTCATTGAATCAGGTTTGCTATATTTATTAGGAGACTACTCATTCGCTTCGTATTCCAATACATTGTTTGGAGCGGTTCACAACAAAAAAAATTTTTTTTTTTTTTTTTTGGTTAAAAAAAATTGTTTTTGTTGCCCAACTTCTCTAATAATTTGAGCCATTTTTCCCCAGTCAGTGTTGTTGGACGGTCCACATGGCGCACTACTGGGCACAACTCTTTAAAAAACGAAAGGGCAAAAACAATTACAAATCAGCTCACCAAACAAGTTTTAGGTGTTTTTTGCAGAATGGAAGTACCTAGTAAAAACATAGAACATCACACATACCAATTTATCATTTCTTTTCGACGTTGGGTAATTGAGATTTGGGCTCCGTTTGTTTGGACGTAAAATATTTTTTGGTAAAATATTTTAGGGGTTTTGAGAGGCCGGTCCTATTACGTAGCATTGCACCCGAACAGGTCCCGCTAAAAGCTAAACGCGAAAACCCAATTCTCATTAGGTCCTGTAGCTATTTTGTTACCCAAAATACCCTCCGTGTGTCGTTCACCCCAACGATTGTTAATTCCACTGTTAATTGCAGAAACCCTAGCAATCGATCGTTCTCGCGCAATCGATCGTTCTCGCGTCTCCTTCTTCAGCAAATTGATCGTCAAAGAAACAACGATTTCTTACACGACCAATTGAGCAGATAGCACAAGCGGGTTTGCACTTCTTCAACCCTTTCTTCGGCGAGTGCCTTGCCGGCAAAAAGTTGGAGATGACAAGAGATGATGTAAAGTTGATTCTTGGGATTACTTGTGGGGATAGAGAAATTCCAGAAATTGCTTGGAAGAAAGGAGACGTCGAGTTGAGTAGGAAATGGAAAGTTGAGGACAATAGGCTTTCAATTACAATGATGAAGAAGCTTTTAGAAGATTTCATATAAAAAGAACGACCAAGATCATATTGATGACGTAGCTAGGTTGTTCTGTTAATTGTCAATTTCTGACTAATCATCCCCCTCTTCACTGTTGTTGTCAATTTCACCCCCCTTAAATACTGTTAATTGTGGATTTTGACAACAATTAACAGTCCTAATTCCGAAAATGCAGTGTTAATTGTTGAAACAGAAATACTGTTAATTGTGGAAATGCACTGTTAAGTGTCAATTTGCACCAACTTAAATACTGTTAATTGTAAATTTCTTACTGTTAATTGTCAATTTATGATTGTTAATTGTCAATTTCACCCCCCTTAAATACTGTTAATTGTAGATTTTGACAACAATTAATAGTCCTAATTCCGAAAATGCAGTGTTAATTGTTGAAACAGAAATACTGTTAATTGTGGAAATGCACTGTTAAGTGTCAATTTGCACCAACTTAAATACTGTTAATTGTAAATTTCTTACTGTTAATTGTCAATTTCGTACCAATCTAACGCGTAATCGGATGGAAAATCGAATGATGAAAACCCTAAGAATCTCTCACAAATACTTTCAATGACTATCTCTCGCAATCATCGCTCTCGAAACGATCAAACGCGGAATCATCATCATCTTGTTTCGATCAGGAGTATAACGCTCTCGAAGGCAGTTAGAAGTATATAACGAGGGGAGTTTTTGCAGTGGAAACGAGTTCAGAAAGCGTGGGAAGGGTAGAACAATAAAATTACATTTGCCCAGGACCCGCCCAGGACTCAAATAGCGCCCAGGACCCGGTGAGTTATCAAAGCCAAAATTAGGGACCGGCCCACCATTTTCCGAATATTTTACCCATTTTCCGTTGTTTGGTTAGGAAAAAATGTAGTAAAATGTTTTCCAAGGTAAAACATTTTACACCCATGGGTGAAATTGTTTTTTTCTTTTTTCGACCGTAAGTTGTTTTTGGTCAGAGCCCGACATTTTCCAAAGTCGAAAACCACAGGACCATTACCCAATTGACCATTACCCACCTGCTGACTGCTGTGCTCCTCTCTCTCTCTCTCACACATTACCCCAATCCACTGCTGTGCTACTCTCCCCCCCCCATACTGATGTTTTTTTTCAAGGATTCCAAGTGTTCGAAGAAATGCATGAACCATTAATTTTGTACCTCAACATTAGAATTTGTAGCAAATTTCTGAAACCCGTTCATTGAGACTAACGTGAAGACAATGCTTATGATGAAAGGCTTTCAACAAGTTTCGAAAGTCATATGGGTTCCTTTTTTATTTTTGTCACGTGTCAACCAAACACCTTAAAATAAAAGTAAAAAAGTTCATTTTTAGCAAAAACATTTTACATGAAAAACATTTTACATTGTAAAATATTTTACATCGAAACAAACGGAGCCTTGAATTCATCAACCATGTTCCAATGCTAATGCTAGATAACTTTCACTCAAAGCAAACCTACTTCCAACGTATTATCGATGATTTATTTTCCAATGTCTACTAACCGTAAAAAAGAAAAAGCAACTTTACAAACTCCCAAACAAGATTAGCACACCAATGATGCTTCCCAAATGCAATATCATGCAACTTTTTCAATGTTTTCTTCAATTTCTTGAATAACTTGGAGGCTTAATAAGGAACAGATAACCTCTGAGTTTCAGGGCCTGCTACCATATCTTCCCAAACCAGATCTGAAAGCGCCATCGTCAGCTCTCCCACCTTTCCTGTTACAACCAATAGAAACCAAATCCCTCCATGGTCAGATTGAAAATTGAAATATCAGCCAAGATGACTTGCGATTAAGTAATTCATTCTTTCACCCACAATGTGCTTTAGAGATTCAATCAAATATACTTAATAGGCAACTAATCTGGACAGCTCATGTTGATCCATGCTTAATAGGCTAACCTGACCGGGTTGAAAAGTGAGATTTACAGTCGTGTACCATGGGATCAAGGGTGGACTAAGCGTTCGATACTTTTTATACCACATTTACGTTATTTTGTTCAATCGTTGATCTGGGGAGTGATTCATCAACGGGAAGACAAAGGTAGGAACGAAATACAGTTTTACTTTTTAACTTTTGTTATTTTCTCATCTTTTAACCTCTCCATAAATTCCTTCACAAATCCATGATCCAACACACCCTGTAGGCCAGTGGTGACCTGTTCATTGTGTCAAAACTAGGGAGGCATCCAAATCAAAGGCCTACTTTAACTTCAAAACTTAAATAAGAAAAATGAGAGTTTGAGGGAGTTTGTTACCGTCTCCTATGGGTTTGTCATCCCACATGATGATCGGCAAAACAGGAAGTGTGCTTCCTACGTACATCATTTCAGCCGCCCCTTTGGCTTCCTCCACAGTGAGATTGCCAGTTCCCACACTTTTCAAAATCCCCTGCACAACCAACTTGGGTGCTAGTTCAAGAAGCCTCAAGGCAGTGCACCCACTGAGGATCCCATCAAAGATAGGCATAATGAGCTCCTTATCATGGGTAATAAAAGCCACATTTACATTAGGACCCTCAGCAATATAACCATCATCGTCAACCCAAATGGATGCAAATGCCCCCTTTTCTTCAGCTTCCATTATAGAAAGCACGTTCGGAAGGTAGTTTACATTCTTCATGGTGGCAAAAAGAGGTGGCTTCATGGGGATAGTGCATGTTATTACCTTAACCCCTTTTTTACACTGCAAAAAGTCTTCCTTGATCACTACTGCATAGAATGCGGACTTTGGGCATCCAGCTGGTGAGAGCAAGAAATTACCAGGACCCGCACTCAACCAGAATCTCAGGGTTCCTTTTCTGCACTGTGATGCAGTGGCAAGTTGGATAAGGATGGTTCGGAGAGTTGACCTAGGGAAGGGAGATGAAATCTTGGCTTTTAAAGCGGATCTAAGGAAACGATCCAGATGAACATCCAGCTCATACAGGTGTCTGGATAAAAACTAAGTCAGTAGACTTGTTACTCATAACACTCGTGCAAAGCAAATAAAAAAGTAAAAGAGAAGAAAGACGATTGATAGGAAATGCATATGTGTCGGTGGCTAATGAAAAACACGGGCTTATTGAAAGGAATCTGTAAAATCAGTTTGGCTGGAACATGTACTAAGCTCGTCACAATACTGTTAAGCGAGTTCTAGAGCACAACAATCATCAAGGGAAACGAATGCTCCTCTGCAATCCCTCCTTAGATTGATAAGTTAGCAAACAAATGCTGTTGGACCCATGAACATAAGCAAAAGTTTCACTCTATATGCATAATTTTGAGAAAGAGTGTTTTCAAACATGAAGCTGAAGAAATTTTATTATGTATGTCAAAGAGAGTTTCCGTGCTCACCCATCAAGTAGAATAGCAGTATCGAACACACCGTGGCCTCTGTGAACCATATGATCATCTATAGGGATAACCATCATCGCTGGATCAAGAATAATTCCACCGTAAACACTAGAATACATAGCTGGGTACGGTTGCTCCTTCCCTTTCCAGTTCTCATGCAGCTTTTCGAGCAACTATTTTTTTGATGCAAATGAGAGAGAGAGAGAGAGAGAGAGAGAGAGAGAGAGAGAGAGAGAGAGAGAGAGAGAGAGAGAGTTTAGCAAAAGGTTAAAACAATATGGAGCACAGGAAGAATTGCAGAGGCCATTCACAAGCATGAAGCTGAACTAAAATGCCAATCATAATTTCCAATCTGTAAAATCACTTCTTTAGTGCATTAAAACAAGCTGTTTACATAGAAATAATTGATCTCAGTAGTGCATTCACAAGCTGCCAATAGAAATTGTAAAAGGATAATAGGACCACAGCAATGCTTAAATCTAGTCGAGTACTAGCTATTAGTTCTGTGCACGTAAGTAATATAGCTACTTCATGTTTCAAAGTCCAATCAGCATGCATCCGTAACATCATTTTATCGTCTAGCACCTGAATCTATATCGGCACTAATTCATTCCTGTTTACGTAATAGGTACTTGAACATAATCCTATATCGTGATTCACAATACTCAACGAAGAATATCAAAATACTTTACTGCTACTATGATCTTTAACGACAGTTTGTCTCGGAATCCATGTCCATTATCCCACGCCACATTCAATTAAAAAAATCAGATAAGAGGACAACCTTGCTGAAATAGTTTTAAGATAAAAAAAAGCAGAGGGTTTTGCGGTTATGCCATTTATCTCGTGTTGTGTTAAAACTTAAAAGTCTGAAAAGTTCGAAGGAAAAAAACCATTGAAACTGTGGGATTTAAAACTTAGTTCCATCAATTACTTAATTCTGAATGTCAATACTCTCCTAAGTGTTATCCCTGCAATTATATTGGTCCTACTACCACCTTAAGTACTGAGTAGTTACCAATTACCATCAATAACAGCAGTTCAGCAACTTTACTTTTCATTACGATTTCTTCCCATTTCTTTCCATGACCATAAGTCTAATAATGCTCTTATAACATAATTGACCCATCCTAAGTGGGATGATGCTTCTCACTTTCTAAGTAAAACGGGCAACCAAAAAGGGCCTACATAGTACTCTTGGGGCCACCGGTGGTTATGCCCTGTCGTTACCTCCAGGGCCCCGGAATTAGTCAAGGTGGGCGCAAGATGGCCTGGACATCCGGTTATCAAAAAAAAAAACAAGGGCCTACATATCCCCACATGGGATCCATCTCCCATCCAGTCATCTGTCCTCCAATCCTCCCCAGTTTTGAAAGATGATCAAACTTTAATCTCGTAGAACCATAAAATAAGTACATCCATGCATAGTCACACATCTACGGCAGTCAGAATCGTGAAATTTCTTCATTTTACAAATTCTTCCACAATCATAAACGATTGAAACAATTCAATAAGATATAATTGATCTAATTGTCCTCTTTCATTGAGTAGCCAAGAAAATAAGAAAATCAAGCTCATTGAAAAAGGAAATTAAGAAGAGGGGTTTTGGGTATCCAACCTCTGATGATGATGAGAACACATGAACTTTAAAATCATCGCCATCGTTGACTTCTGCAGCAACCCACAAAAAGAATACTAGTATAAGAGAAATCCTCGAAAGAATTATCATTAATCGGTTCAAATTTTTACAGAAAAGTGTACCTGAGTTCACATCGGAAGAAGGGTCGTGGGTTGCCATTTTCGTGAAGCGGAGAGAAATCAAATGAGAAAATTGAGACTGGAAAGGAAGATAGTAATGCAAATGGGTTATATATGCGGCATATGTATGTATTGGTAAAGGTATGTATAAACAATTACGCGGGTGTTTTGATCGTCTTGGACTGTTTTGGAAAAGAATCGGAGATTAGTTTAACGAACAAGACGATAAACAGCCTTACCAACTCTAGACAGTAGTGCAGTTCAAAAAAAAAAAACTCTAGACAGTAGTGTCATCTGATTAGATTTCCGAATTGTAAATTGAAAAAAATTACTATGTAGTTTGTGGAATCTCACACAAATAATTCGAACCAACGGTTCAATTTGGGTATGGGGATCCTGTAGTGAGGGTCTCACTGCAGAGTTGTAGTGAGCCTTTTCAGCTGTCCATCTCGGTAATAAACGCTCAGATTTTAATCTAAACAATAAACGGCTCGGATTCGGATAATTTGAAATTTGGATTAAATCCGAGCCGTCGGTGCTGAGATAGACGTCCGGATGGGGGTGTAGTGAGTTACCTCACTCACTACAGGGCCCTCGCTTCCGTTCAATATGTTTAACATGTATTTTCCCGAGTCCTTGTGAAAAATCAAGTTATTTGAATATTGGTAAAAACTTAATTGATTTTCATTCGTGAATTCGTCGGGATATAAACTAAATGAATCGATTACTTTACTTAATTACAACAGACCTATAAAATAACATTTCGACATTCCTAAAAGGCTCAGATTATTAAGGTGAGACCCATTTCAGACTCCAATTATTATACCATAGTTCATAGTTGGGCACTTATAAATTAGAGATAGGATATACCATAGTGAGCACTTATAAATTAGAAAAAGGACTTATAGACGTGTCTAGCGCATCTGGTTGCACCTCTTGACTTCTAAAATCGAGTCTATGAAAAGACATCGAATATATTTTAGTTGTTAGAGCAACTCCAACACTGCTAGGCAGAGTAGAGAGCCAAAAATATTAAAAAAATACAAATTCTATTTTGCCTATTCACTTTTTCACATTACATTCCAACACTACTCTCTACTCGGCTATCCATCCAAACTAACAAAACTGATTTTGGAAGAAAAATCAATGAAAAAACTTAAGAGTAGGACATAAAGTGAAGGCAGTGGATTACATGTAGGAGTATAATTGGTCAGGCAGTGGTGAAAGCATAAAGTAGAGAAGAGAGGCGAGGCTGAAGGCTCGCCTGTAGTAGCCAGGCGGAAGGGGCCTAGGTTGAGTGGAGAGGCAAGTAGCTAGCCTCTTGGAGGGGTGAAAATTGGTTTTGGCTCTCTACAATAGCCAAGAGAGCTCAAGTGGAGAGCCTCTTGGAGATGCTCTTAACCTACTAATTTCCTTCTATTCCGTATTTATGTATACAATGTTGGATTGGACTTCAAAAGAGGAAGAAAGTTCCGTTATGAAAAAAGAAGACTTGAGGAAAGTTAACCTAGTAGTCCTGGGATTCCATAACACTCATGCATGTGAAATTGCTTGTGCGCATAGAGCGGATCTCTGCCGATCATTTCATTTTCCTGTTTTGTTTCATGTTTTCTTTTCTTGTTGTGCATCAGACCTCCTCGTGCAATATCCAAAACCTTGATGTGGAAGTACATGCCTAGCATATCATACAATTATTGCGGGACTTGGACAACACTCATCCGTTGTGTTCGGTTTGGGTTTAGTTTTTGTAATGATTGGAGAGAGAAATAGAGATAATAATTAAAAATAGGGCTTAATGATTAGAGAGAAATCGAAAGAAAAATGAAAATAATATTTGAAAATAGAAATAATAATTAGATAATAATTGAGAAAATTGGGTCTTGAAATCCAAAACGAACAAGGCCATCGCCCCTTGACTCTCTTTAATTTGTCATTCCTGTCCTATGTTCTTCGAATTTCGATTCCATGAAGATGATGCAGGACGGTTATTTCTTTTTGAACTGAATGAGCCGACCCACCAAACATATTGGACCCCATTTGCAGGTCCATTATTCCAGATTTTGACTTGGACTAAATTCTAGCGCAAGCTAAAGGCCCAAACTCACCCGGCCCAACAACTATCATTTTTTTTTTTTTTTTGATCACTAACAACTATCAATTCGATCAAGCAATTTCACATAGTTTCCACCTCGATCAGAGAGCCAGAAAATTTTGAGGGGCCGGCTGGTACCACATGACTGTACCCAACCCACATCTTGACCGTTCACATAGTTTCCACCTCGATCAAAGAGCCAAAAAATTTTGAGGGGCCGGCTGGTACCACATGATGGTACCTAACGCACATCTCGACCGTTCAAAAATATTTTAAACAGTCCAAATTTTAGAGAAAGTGAGGAAAAGAACTAAATGGTCTAAAATACTTTAAGATAACTGAGATACGCTATCAGCATCACGCGTATGCTACCCTATTTGTAAGTACTCTCTCCTTCCGGATTTGTTAGTACACAAACATACTTTTTCAAGTCCTAAAATGTTTGTCCATTTTCAAAAGTTAAAAAGATAAATTATGAAAATTTTACTTTTTTGCCCATTTCCTAAAACTTAAAATAACAACTCAAAAACTATTTATTTTTTTAAATAACGTGTTTACATTTTTTTTTTTTTTGCACCGTATTAAAGTTTTCAATGAGATCTATCAAAAAAAGATCCATATTGATAAAAAAAAATTGTAACTACATTATTTTTGGGTTTGAAAATTGCACGTAATTTCATAGTCAAATTAGAATGGAGGAAGTATTAAATGGAGGGTTGAGGATAAAATATGAAATTAACAAACTCAAAAGGTAATGAAAAAAAAAAAGATGAAACCTCCAAAACGGATCAACAAATCCGGACGGAGAAAACAGTAAAATCTTCTGGGACATACAATTGACAATTCATGGAGATGATTGGACCTGATGAGACTTATCATTATGGGTCCACCACTCAACCCCTAGGGTCCACGTGTCATAGCTAGTCACCGTCCCTACATTCCGATACTGAAGGTTCCTCCACGGTGGAGATGTAATTTCAATCATCTCGGTGCCCGTTTCGATGAGATGTTGTTTTTGATTGAGTTGCACGTAAATCAGTCACATAATATCACAGCTCCCGATATAAAATCGGCAGCTGAAGTACTACTATGATGCATCGCAAGCCATCATCTCAATCTGCATACGGTCCTCTGGTTTTTTCATCCGACGGTGGGTATTAACCCATCATCAAGGACTTCTGCTGATCAAGAGAGAACAAAAACGAGGACTTTCCGAAGGTCTGGTATTCTTCCTCTCCGATTCTCTCTAGTTCTGAATTTTGTGGGCTTACCTCGGATTCACAACAATGATCGCATCTGTTTACATTTTAGATCTCGTTAAGAACTTTAAACACATCATGAATCATGTTGATTGTATACCGATCAATACCTGATCAGCATCCATAAATGAAAAAAAATCATGCAAGATGAACCCACAAAATTTAAAACTGGAGAGGACTTGATGAGCCCACAAAATCCAAAATGGAGAGGATCGGAGGAGGGGACGATTATTGAAGAGGAGCCACATCATTATTCATACTCTGTTTTTATTTTTACCAAACATATAGGAATTTAAAAATAAAAATAGAAACTTTTTCCACTGGCCAATGGAGTTGCACGGGCCAATTCCATGCAATTAACTTAAAAAAACTATAATGATAAAGGGGAACAATTGGAGTTGAGCAGGATTTGGACACCTCCGGCACCCCCTTGTGTTCGCCGCTGGTTGGCTAATTGGGAAAGTCGAATTTCAAATACTAGTCATTATTCATACCCTATTTTTATTTTTTCCAAACATATAGGATTTAAAAAATATATATATATATTTATTTCACCGGCCAAGGGAATTGCAAGGCCAATTTCATGTGATTTTTAAAAATTAGGCCCCGCTTGGATGAGGGGAAAGACGCCCTTTAAAAGTTCTCTCTCTCTCTAACCCCTTCGCCTCCCTCTGGTTTTTTTCCAGCTAGGGCTCCGCCTGGGGGGGAGCAGCGACTCCTCCCCCCAGGCTTTTCCCCTCTTCTTCCCCTCCCTCCCTCCTCCGCCTCCCTCCTTCCCATTTTCCCCTTTTCCGCAGTTTCGGTTTCCGGCCTGGGCAGCACTGCTGGGTGCGGCTCTTCTCTTCCTAACGGCTCGTCGGTCCGGCCGTCCACGCCGCGATCTTTGCTGGAAGATTGTGGTTTCCGGCCTAACGACCAGTGGTGGTTCTGCTTTCGTTTTGTTGGTGGAACTTGGTGGTGGGTTTGGTGTTGTCTGGTTTGATGGATCGGCGGCGGCGGCTTCTCTTGGGTGTTGGTTCGGCGGCGACGGCTTGTCTCTTGGGTCTTGGTTGCGGCTTCTTCTCCTCTTGCACTAACCTTGGTTTTCCGATTTGTGTGACTGCCGTTGGTGGTACGTCGGTGCTGGTTCCGTTTGTTTGAGGGTGGCGGTGGTGGCTGTTGGCTTGGAGTTAGGGTTTTTTGGTTGGGCTTTGGGGTATTTTTTGGGTTGTATTATTTTATTTGGGTTGCCCTTTGGGCTAGACCGTGGGTGTATGTGCTTATTGTTGTATCCGGTTTGACTCTTTTTGGGGTCTAGGCCTTTAGGTGTTTGGCCTTCGGCCCTTTGGGTGCTTCTTATGTTGGCTTCTTGCTAACATATGGATTGGGTCTCGGATGGGCATAGGTCTGTTTTTAGCTTCGTTGAAAATATGATGCCATATTTCCTTGCCCCTTTGATCTTTGTAATATCTCAAAGATTAATAAAAATTTCGGCTTTCAAAAAAAAAAAAGTTATCAGGGGTCATAAAGGTGGGTCCCATGCATTTGGCTTGGTTTGACAACTGTAAAATCATCTCCTCTAAGTTTTCACCCCTTATGAGGCTTTCTCCCCTATAACTTTTGGCCACCCCTGAGGCTACCCAAAAATTATCCCCTGTAGAGGGGTGCGAAAATGACGATTGTAACATTCCTTATTCCCTTTACCAAGCCCCATCATCCATCTCTACACTAAAAAATTTCACAAACAAATACAAAAAACAAAATCAGATTCATCAGAAAATACATGAGAAAATAGAAATTTGGTACTACAAAAAATTAAATGGCTATGTTGTAACTTAAGGTTAAGTTAATATTTAAAAATAGAAAGGATATCATACAATAGAGTGTAATACTATTACTAATACAGAGTAAAAAAAATATATCCTTGTCTTGTTATTATGTACGGGGTATTGGGTTTTTTTTTTTTTTTTTTAGTTTCTTGGTTGAATATGACAAAAAAAATCAATACTCCTATGAGTAATGAATACTCTAGGTTATTTCCTCTAAAAAAATAATAGTTTATATTTGAATGGTATGAGAATCAATTTTGATTTATATACATAAAAAAATTTTAAAATTTTTTTATGACAACCAACCATTCAAATGTAATTATTTAAAAAAACATTTTTTAATAAAAATTATTCAAAAAATGTTTTTGAATTAAATAAATTTACATAGCTTGAAATTGTCCAAAATTTATTAAATAGATTAAGTTTTACAATTATATAATTAATTTAATACATAATTAAGTTTGGTATACCACAAGGGCAAAAGAGTCATTTGATAGCTTTTTCTATCATCTACCCCATCTTATTTATAAAACATTAAAATCAAGTCAAAAGTTATCCCCCATGTTTAATCCCTCATCCAAATTATTTACTTTTTTATCCCACTCCTTAAACATCACATCAATGTGAGTCAACATTTTCTAAAAATAATACCCTCTCTTATCTTATGCTCCCTCCATAACTTATTCCCCTCAAATTTTACCACCATCCAATCGGGAAAAAATTTTTGTTCACCCTCACCAAAAGAGGGTGAACAAAACCTTCACCCTAATTGGTTGAAATGGTGTAGGGTCCACAGAATCAATACATTTTTTGGTAAGCATGACATCACTTTGTGGTGGGATCCTTATCATTTTTGGTGGACCCCACACCATTTTAACCAATCAGGGTGAAGGTTTTGTTCACCCTCTTTTGGTGAGGGTGAACAAATTTTTTTCCTCCAATCGGGGCCTTAACTTGAAAAACTATAATCATACACGCGAATATTTGGAGTTGAGCAGAAATCTGGATACCTCCGGCACCCCCTTGTGTCCGCCGCTAGTTGGCTAATTGGGAAAGTCGAATTTCAAATACTAGTCATGTCCAAGGGCAAACCAAGAAACTAAAGCTGGATGAAGGCCAAGCAATGTGGAAACAAAAAAGAACAGAGACTTCTTTTTGTCATAGGAAAGGGATCATATGATGGCCCTTGAAACAGAAACCAGTACATTGTTACAGTTGTATATTTTGGTGATATAGTAGTAGCTTTGTAAGCTTTACAAAAAGTGTGGATGCTGATTTTGTTACAGGAGGCTAGGAAATGAAGATTGGGGGGATACATACAAGAAGATGGAATCAAGATCAAATCATAATTAATTGAAACCCAAATCGGGGCCTGCATCCACTTGTGACAGGAAGTAGTATTAATTATAAGATTGGTTTTTTCATACCCAAAAGTCCTTTTATTTTGTTTCTTTCTATTGAAGTGATTGAATTGTCATTACGTGCATGCATGATGTTGGTCCCATAAATGAGGGACCTCACTATTTGTACAGAAATCATACCAACGGCTTGTGGGGTTTATTTTTTATTCTCACTCGAATAATCCAAATCGTTACTTGATTTTAGAATAATGGTTTTAGTGGCCTCGAAAAAATTTAGCTCAATTGAATATTTCTTAAGTGTTTGATCCAAATTCTAAGTTTTCATTCAAAATTCATGATTTTGAATTTTTTCATTCAGAATTTAGGATCCTAAATTCTGAATAATAAATTAGAATTTTGGATCATTTTAGTTACACATATCCAAATGAGCTGAATTTCTCTTGAGACACTTGAAATTTTATTTTGAAATTAATTAATAGTTCAAATTATTTGTGTGAGACCTAAAAGTAGGCCCGTAGACCGTTAGTACATTTCTTAAATGTTTGGGGGACCTACTGGGAAGCAAACATAATACGAGTAATTTACAACACAAGATTTGGTACAAAATCAACGGAGGTGCAAATAAGCTGTGGATTTGACTCAAGGTTAACCGGGGACTGTTTATTATTCAACCTTGCTATTAGTACCGACGACCATGTGTCGACCGGTGCAGGGATTCCCTTGTGGGTCCCAAACAGTCGATCTGAATCATTCATTTTGAATGAAATGGGGTGATTTTGGATCGAGATGTTACAGCCGTCCGATTGCATCGATTCCCACGCAGGGCCCCTTGGAATTCGATTTTGAGATGGATGAATGGTTCGGATCGACTGTTTGAGATCCACAAAGGAGTCCCCAGCGCTGATCGGTACCCTTGGATTTACCCTTTGATATTGTGTCAAATAACGGATAATTTTCAGAGACACTTGAAAACAATTGTGTTAATACTCACTTTTGTGTCTCTACCACGGAGTAATGCCAATGTTCTCTTAGGTTCATTGGCGGTTATGTCGGTCGTTATCTTCAGGCTCCTGGAATTAGGAGAGTGTTCCACTAACCCAGTTTTTTGAAAAAATTGATTTTTTATGTGATATGTTGTGAGAGAATGATCTGTCTCGGTGTTTGGAAAAAAAAGGTTTTTGTTTGTGGAACACCCCCTTAGTCGAGGTACGTACAAGTTGGCCAACCTGAACATCCGGTTATAATAAAAATAAAAATAAAAATAAAATAAAAATAAAAATAAAAAAGGCTAAAGTTGGCATACGGTTTGTAGGTAGGTATTAATGTGTGCGTGTGTATTCACATCTTTTCCCTCTTTGGTAATTTAAAATCAAAGATTTACTTCCATTTTTTGTTGGTGAATAAAAACAGAAGAGCACAAGCATCAAAAGAGATGGGCAAAGGCCAAAGTGGGAATCGGGCCGTGACGACATAATTGAGTCACCCTCCACCGTCCTCCGCCCCTACGGCGAGCTTTGTAGTGCGGGTCCTACTCCTAACCCCATTGTTTTGTGTTTTGTTTTCCTCCACTTGCGTGCTCACTTGGTTATATAACCTCATGCCCCTCCAGGGCTGTCTATTTCTAGCTTGTGTTTGACAAAAATAAGTTTAAATAGAAAAAAAAAAAAAAAAAAATTGCATTTCAATATCGTAATTAGTAGTACTAATTAGGAGATTAATAGGACCTTGATTCTTTTTTTTTTTTTTTTTGTAACACAGTACCTCTTTTATATTTTTTTTGGGTGGTTCGAAAAATTGGTGCCAAGTTCAAATGACTCGTTGATAAACCAAAAAAAATGGACAATGAACACACACATGATCGAGGGAGAGAGAAGAGAGACCATGATTTCAATGTTTTACAACATTTGTTTTGTACATTTTCACATGTTGAACAAAAAAAATAGATTGATTAGATACACTGTTAAAATAAACGTGATCAACAAAGTTTATATTCCCTCCGTGACTCCGTCCCATAGAGGACGTCCAAAATCACTATTCACCATCCTAAAAAAATTATCTACATCTTGCAATTTATAATTATTTTTTGTGAATTTAAAAACATTGTTTAATAAAATTAAGGGGGAGTTCTTGAATGAATTATTTGATTTTATCATCTTTGATTTTATCATCATCTTTTACGAATAGATAAAAGAAAGGGTTGATTTTATCAACCATTTTTGAAATTCATATTGGTCCACAACTATTTTATCACACTAGAATTTATCTATTGGAAAAACAAGTGATTTTATCACTCTTCCATAAAACACCAACTAAAATAAAATTTTCCATTTTATCTCATAAAATCTATTCAAGAACTCCCCCTAATCTATCCATCGAGATCCATATTGCATATAGAAATCATTATACGTTGAAAAACATTGATAATCTTTTGAAAAGTGTGAACAGTGATTTTGGACATTCTTTTCGGGACGGAGAGAGTATAAATATTTAACTAGTTGTTTAGATTGAGGCATGCATGTGATAAAAAGTGAAAAACTTGCAGTAACGAATTTTAGTACTGTGTGTACAGGAGAGCTGATCTGCCAAAGATGTTTTTAATTTTTATTAAGAGCATGCAGATTGATGAGATGACTTTGATTTTAAAGCCTGAGGTGAGCTTTGCACATCTCAAAATCCGAGCATGAGGTGTCTTTTACAGTAGTAAAATCTGAGAGCTATATATATATATATATGTATGTATCTATCTATCATCAGCATCACACAAACACACTCTCTCTCCAATTCTCGATGCTGTTGGAATTGGGAGATAGGTGTATGGATGGATGGATGGATGGATGGATGGATGGGATTGATGAAAAGATTCATGCATGAGATGGAAATGATTTTCTCAGTTGACAATTGCAAAAGGATTGTACACCTTGTTCAACGTCCTTTGTTGTGAAAATCAAGAAAATTAAAATCCCACGTTAATCACTCATTCCCTTTTTCTGCGCATTCATGCCTCTTTGTTTTTAAAAAAATGTTATGGGTACGTCACTTGTGCACTTCATATGCACGTCACCTTGATGCGGCAAATAAGAAGAAGGCCATTGTAGGACTCACCAAAAAATTGGGCTTCTTGGTGTGCATTTAAGGTGCACAAATGGTGTATATAATTTTCACTTTTTTAAATGTGAAGTTTACGATATACTCCCTCCATCCCATTTTAAATGCTCCCTACGTATATCTGTGTCATTTTCAAACGTTTATATCTTTTTATTGGTAAGGTTTCCAAAGTTTTTAAATTTTTTGTCTAATAGAACTAATTGAGATCTATCAAATAAGATCCATATTGCATATAAAATACATTATAGAATGAAAACTATAAGAGTTTTAAAAAATAAGGAATAAGGAATGAAAGTAGGAATGTAAATTGTTAAAAGAATACCACTAGGCTTCTGTTAAGGTTTAAAAAGTATATTGAAATGTGTGAAAAATGTTTAAAAGTTGATAAAAGCACATTAGAAAGTGTAAAAAGTGTATTGAAGGGTTTTTTTTTAAAATCTTTTTTTGTGCTTAATGGAAGTTCTGCGGGCTTTTGTTAGGAAGACCGGTAAAAGTAAATGAATTTATTTAGTAGACATAAGTTGTTTTGGAAAGTAAGGATGATTTTCCCCGTAAATACTGTCTTCCTATTGTGTCGAAAGTGAGTGTCCATAGTTTTTGCCCAATAATATTTTTTAATGCATGTGAGCAGAATAATTTGTCTAACAATTGATGAAATACAAAAAATATTGTTTAGATGATAGTGTAAACTCAACCTAAGGATAGCAATGAAAAAGGATCAAATGGAAAGGACGTTTTTGAAAACAATTGGCTGAAGTGGCACATTGATATCGGGACTATGTAAACAACAATGAGAAATAATTGGTTGAGTATAAGTTGCATAACCATAATTCCTATCGTCATCAAAAGAAATAGAGAGTTTTTTAGTGTAACTCGGTCATTAATTTCCATAATTTTGATAAATAAAATTAGTCTAAATATTATATTTGTCAAAAATTTAAGCAAATTTGCATGGAAAATTAAGCAATTGGCTAGCGCCAAAGAGATCTCTAAGGTTCAAGCGGATGGAAAGCCAAACGTTCAAAATCTCGGGCTACTAAAGCTTTACCAAGACGTTGATTTTAGAGGTGCAAGATTAGTTTAGGTGTACATAAAATGGTCAGGATATCCTGTTATTAAAAAAGATAGTATTAAACAAATTTTATATAGCAAGAATCACAATAGGTTAAAAGAATAAGTTTACAACCATACCTACTTTTGCAAACACAAGGGCATACCCGCTCAAAAAAATGTGGGTCTCACACAATATGCACAACCACTATGTTGGACCCTCACGGATAGATATGAAAGAGAGTGTAAGATAACAAAGGCAGAAGGTTGAGGGGGTTCAAGTGAACCGATTATGTACTACCTTTGTCCGTATTTGTCGGTCTTTCTGAGAGTTTGTATCACTTTTTTTTTGTTAACTGGAAGACAATTCTAAATATCAAAAACCTCAAAAAAGGCATCACAATTACAGATACTAGAAAGAAAAAGGGGGAGGGTTAGAAACCTAGTCATGGGGAAGGGTACCCTTAAGGCATTGGGAGGCTATCCAATGAGCTGCTCTATTACAATTTCGAGGGATCCAAGAAAAGGAACAGTGAACCAAACGAGAGAAAACTTTGATATCCTCAATAATAGCAGCACTTTCCCAAGGTGGAACATTCTCTGTGGAGCAAAGCTTGATAATTCTATGGTTATCACTTTCAATGGAGGCCAGATTGTGGTGGATGGGAAGAAGCATGGACCCCGCTAGACGTACTGCAAGAGCTTCACCTTGAAGAGAAGAAATGGCTCGGACCTTGGTAGCTCGACCATCAAGAATAGAGCCTCTATAATCTCTCAGTGTGGCAGCAATAGCTGCCCTCAACCATGGCCACATCACAATTGATTTTCATCGATCCAACAGGGGGAGGCTCCCAGCAAACAGTCGTGTTCATTTGTCCCTCCAAAACCCCAGTTCTACCCTGCCATATCTTTCTATTATGAAATTCCCTCCAATTATAAGCAGCCTTCTCCATAACTCCATAAGGTTCAACAGGGACAGTGTTAAAAATCCAGTCATTCCTCGCTTTCCAAATCTGCCAGCGCAAACCAACGCATTTACTCATAAAATCACGGCCATTTATAGTTTAATTCAAGTTTTTCATAATAGATATGACCCACTTCATAATAGATGAGATTGCCAAGGAATCCATTTTGTACGTTCAACAGCTGCCAAACCCATGTAGCCAAAGCCCACCCGCACCTGAATAAGATATGTTCAGTCGACTCCTTCTCTTGATGACGAATGGTACATAATGGGGAGGGATTGCACTTGCGTCTGTGTAGATTCTCCTTCGTAGCTAACAAATTACAACAAGCTTTCCACAAAAAATGTTTTAATTTTGGTGGGACATTCAGATACCAAATAAACTTCCGGACTTTTTGAGGAGGTTGGAATGACGATGATGGATCTCAAAAAATATGTATTATGGATATTGTTTGATAAATCTCAATTAGTTACATTATGCAAAGTTTTCAAAATAAACGTTTGAAAAGTGACACAAACTCCGAAGGAATACCAACAATTTCAGACTAATAGAGTATCTAAATTTGTGTATGTTTACATATAATTTGATTTAACTTTAATTATCGGCATTGAATTATTCATACCTTGTAAAAGTAAAAAGAAATTGAATTAAATTTATGATTGAGTAGATAATATAAATCAACAAAATAATATAAATTAGGCCAAATAAAAATTTCAAGCAAAATAAATATATTTATTATATGTAGAGAGTGGAATTCAAATTTTTTTTTCCGCATTTCTGTTACCGCTGAAGTAAAATACTAAACAACCTAGTGTGATAGGGAAAGTTGTAAAAAATGATTGAAAGGTGTAAGGTCCATAACCCACGGTCTCTCTTTGATGTTAATTCCATGACAAAACACATATTTGGATGTATCCCTATTATCGAGTTGTAATTTATTTTTCTTTTATTTTTAGAATGTCTGTTTAGGAAGTGGAAGAAAATCAACGTGTCTTGTAACGAGGGACCGTGAGTGTGTAGTCCATCAAAATGCACGCCATCAAAGTGCTCGGTATATTTGGAAGGATTTGCACGGTATGGGCAAATTGGAAAGTTTGGGTCCAAATCAAATTGGAAGAATATTTATTTCAAGAAGTAAATTCTCCTCAACAAGGTAAGATTCTTGGCAATCATCATTTATAAAAAGGAGAAGTCATCGTTAGTAAAGTTATCACGGATAAAAGAGAGTTGGACGAGGGCTGCAGTTTGGTCATGGGTAATATGCGCTTCGGCAGCCTTATTTTTCCATAAGGAACGAAGAATTTGATTTTCATTTGTTTGAGTCTTGGAGTACCTCTCACATTATGAACTTCTGAGCCACGCAATCAATTACTCCAAGAACTATTATTCAATGTTTGATTCAAGTTGTTGAGTCGCGCTTCCAGTGGATTTCTTGGGTTATTTGGAGGACTTGAGGATTCAAGTCGTGCGGCAATCAAACACTTGGTGCGGTGAACGAGGATTCGGCAATCGTCCTTTGGTCAGTCGGTGAGGATTCACGATTGTTTATTAAGGTCGTTTGTAACTGCACAATGTTATTTTTAGTGTTTTGATTTCCTCCCGTGGTTTTTACCCTATTCGGGGTTTTCCACGTATATCGTGTGTTCATCGTTTAATTGCTTTTTGTTTGTGATTGGTTCATAATTGATTGATGTTTTTTTTTATTGAGATAAAAAAAAACTAGCAATTTATTAAACCTAGGGGATCTAGGATTTTTCAAAAGGTAAATAGGTAGATGGATTAAAATAAAAGTCTTTCTATTGTTAGCGTAGTCAATGGAGTAAATAAAAAAAACAAACATTTCAATACATTTTTTAAACCCATCACAATAGCTTATTAGACTGATTTTAAGAATTTTCAAAAAAGAAAAAGAAAAAGGGGGAAAAGAATAACCGAACTGAGGGGATGAAAAAGCCAAAAAAATTGATGGCTTTGGATTTTACCCTTTCTGTTGTCCATGTGATAAAAATAATGCGTGTACAGTGCTGACAGACGAGATATGGGTCAGCTTTATCGATCCATGCTGAATTCTCTCTCCTTCCTCCTGCCCTCCTCTACTCTCTCTCACACACTTACGTACACTTCCTATTTCTCAAAAATAAAATAAAAAAACCCGACTTTGGGGTGTTCAAGCTATCTTAAACACAACTCGATCGACTAATCTATTTTCCGGTCCAATCAAAGTCATGTCATTCACGTAGGGACAAGTAGAAAATTCAAAAGAAGTTATTCCCTCCATTGTTTTTAAATGTCCACTATAGAAATACGTGTAATTTCAAATTCCTAAAAAATATATTTATCTGTAACAAATTAACTGTTTGGGCTCCATTTATACCATTTCTATCTCTCGAGATTTGAGTTGCAAATAAATCGAGCTGTTCATGAATTGTTCGTGACTGAACTTGGTAAAGACTCATTTTTGTTCAATTCGAATACTAAACGAATCAAACCTAAACAGTAATTTCAGGGCTGGTTTAATAAATGAGCCGAGCCTGAATCTAACAACATTTTGTTCCATTAGACTCGCGAATTTGGATTGTATATGTATGTTTAATAAGAATCTCACATATAACCATGAATACGTATAATGTAAAAATTTTAAAACTTGTATATGCACTAACTTTTAAAAGTACTATAAAATTAAGTAATACATTTTTATAATTTTATATATTTATGATCTTATTTATGTACAAATTTTTTTTTTTGAAGTTCTATATCTGTATGAAAGCATAAATACTTAATATTTATTACTCTCGCAACGGCTCGTGAGTAAATTCAAATTCCATTTACATTTAGGCAAGTTCGGCTCACAAATTTTATTGAATTTGAACTCGACTCGAGTTTATTTAAAAACTTAGCAAACGAACTTGCCGAAGTACTTGAAATTAAAAAAAAAAAAAAAAAAAGTACTTGAAATCAAAATTTCTCTTTAGAACTACCTTTCCTTCTCTTTCATTTTCTCCACTGACAGTGAATACCTGCACACTTCCTCACACACGCACGCATACTCGAAACAGAACACACCCAGGCCCCACACTCCATCCTCCATTCTTTCCCGGGACGGAGCCATAAATTTCACTACGCAGACCGCACGGAGCAAGCTTATATGGTTTATAGAAAAAATTTTGAAATTTTTTATTTCTATATAATACAAGGGGTTTTTTTTCTTTTTCTTTGCAGAAGCGATCGCTTCTACTGATACCCGCGGCTCCGTCCTTGCTTATCTCTCTCCTCCTTCTCTCTCTAGCCATGATGGATATGATAAGTGCCACAACAGAGTCCAGGGAGAGAGATCAGACGCATCAGAACAGGACAGATCAGAAAAAAACAAGCAAATTTTACCTTTCCTTCCGAGTAAATTATTCAGTGTTTCTCGGCCAAAAGCACACCATGCTCTAACATCTCTCAACACCACACATTATTACTGTATATGATTCTTACACCTTTTAATTTATTTTTTTTCGCATATACACTTGCTGACGAACCCAAAAATATGTATCATCGTAATGGGTACTGGGGTAACTTGTGACCAACTTTTTATAAATTGGTCGTTAAAGATTGTAGCGGCCGATACGTAACAGCTGTATAGGAGACATTTTTAATAAGGGCTCCCTTATGTAGGCTACGGTGCATGATTTTTCGTTTGGGATCTAATTTCGATGATTCGAATCGTTAAATGTGTCTAAAATGTGTTTTTAAGGTCCAACGGGAGTATTCGGTAAAAAAAAACCGGAAGGGTTTCATCCGCTGCAACTATTCCCGCTAGGTAGGATTACAATTACAACGCAACTGACCACCCAATAATTTTTCCTTCTTTCCTCTGTCACTCGATTCATCAAATCCAATCCCCGAAACAACCCCACTCAAACACTCCACTCTCGTCTCTCTCTTCTCTCTCTCTCTCTCTCCAAATCACACTTTTTCCACCACTACGACTACATATAGCCCTAGACTCCCATTTGGTCTGTTCACTCTCTCTTTCTCTTGTCAATTTCACCAACTGGGTTTATCAATATCAATGGAGTTTTACCACCACCACGTCGATCATCACAGCGATGCACATTTGCCACCTGGGTTCAGATTTCACCCAACAGATGAAGAGCTCATCACTTACTACCTTCTCAAGAAGGTTATGGACTGCAATTTCACTGGCAGAGCCATCGCTGAAGTTGACCTCAACAAATGCGAGCCCTGGGAGCTTCCTGGTATAAATATTTCCAAAACCCATTTTCAACTTCATAAATTACTTTCGTTTTAATTTGCAGAAGAATATATTTGTGAAAGGACACTTCTTTTTTTTTTTTACCTTTTTTACTCCTATTTTTGCACTCAATAATCACCTGTGAAAAATAAATACCATCACCTTTTCTGATCTGTTGTTTTTTTAAATCATGATTTCAAAACCATGTCGACTCAGAACTCATTTACTACTATGTTAGAGTGTATTTAGACAAAATTATTTTTTCTAAAAGGAAAATTCCAAAATCAGCGCGTCGTTAAAGTTTAAAAAATATTGAAATGTGTGAAAAATGAACAAAGTATGTGAAGATCTTTCAAAAAGCGTAAAAAGTACACCGAAGTTTATGTTTGTTTCTTTTGTTTGTCTGGTTATTTGCTTATTGTCAGTCAAGAACCCTTTTTAAAATAATGAAAATTACTTGATGCTAACGGGTGTTTCACTAAAAAAAAATTCTTAATTTTTTTTTACTTTTTACGGTTTTTTTTGTGATGTATTATTAGAAAATGAAACTGTTTTGGTTTTTGAAATAAATTGGTTTTTTGTTAGTGGAATGAGGTCTAAATGGTTTTTCTCAGGAATTTTTAGTATTAAGTTTTTAGTAATTTTTAGGTTCACGGTTTGTTTCGGGGGGGAAAAAAAAAGTGGATCAAAGATCATGATTTTCAATAACCCATTTTTGTGAATTTGGGGGCAGAAAAAGCGAAGATGGGGGAGAAAGAGTGGTACTTCTTCAGCCTCCGCGATCGGAAGTACCCAACCGGGCTCCGAACGAACAGAGCCACAGAAGCTGGGTACTGGAAAGCTACAGGGAAGGACAGAGAGATTTACAGTTCAAAGACTTGTTCTCTTGTGGGCATGAAGAAAACCCTAGTTTTCTACAGAGGGAGAGCTCCAAAAGGGGAGAAGAGCAACTGGGTCATGCATGAGTACCGCCTTGAAGGCAAATTTGCCTACCACTATCTCTCCCGTAGCTCCAAGGTCAGCTCTCTCTCTCCTCTCTCTAGAAATTTTCTTGATCAGATATGATCAACAAGACCATCTTAATTATGCTCATTGCTCATGCAATACGTTAATTAATCAACATACAATTCACCTTAATCATTTGTCTAAGACCCGTGGGTCCCATACAGATGATGTTGGTCTAGTTATTCAGTGCTCCCGTAGAGCCACGTTGTGTTGTTCCGGGACACTCTAACATTACACATTGCATGTTGTGGAATTAATAACTTTGCCTATGAACTCCACGTTAATGTCTAGTGCTGGAGTAATCTCTCCGTCTCATTGTTTGGTACCCAGAATTCAAACTTTTTAAGAGTACTTATTGCAAGTAGTGATGGTTAGTTCATGCGGTAGAGCTCTTGGATGACTTAAACTGCATTCCGGGATCAAGTTTTGTCTTCCCTTCTCATCTAATAAATTAGGAATGACGGATGACAAAAAAAAAAAAAAAAAGGCAAAAAGGCTTATTAATGTGTGTCTCGTCTAAGTTTTTTTGTTCTGAACAACTACTCGTCGAAATGTTTAATGAGAGGGTTTTCGAACTTTTAAATGGTATGAGACTGTAATCGACCCATCGTGAGTATAAACACTACTTTCTCATTGGATCTCTGTCTTTTCATCTTCTAATTTTGTAATGTCTTGTTTATGACCCGACTTGCTAGTAATCGTGTTGACGACTTGCTAGTAACCGTGTTGACCTGAACACGCCACAAATTGACACATTACTTAAAACCTTTGCTTTCTAGCACAAGTTAACTAGACACTATAATTCTTTAAACCAACACAGGGTAGTCGTTGCACGTTTGGGTTAATGTGTCGACAATGATAGATAAACAGGTTTACCGTGTCATTTTCGGATTAATGCGGATTGAACCTAAACCCTACTTGTTTAGCATCCGTGTTCTCAAGTCGTGTACTTATTTCGTGTAAGTAAATAGTCAACCCTAACCCTCAGGTCGTGTACTTGTTTCGTGTAAGAAAATAGTCTATCCTAACACGCTATTTTGTGTCAAATTTGAGTCTTGTATTATCGTGTCGTATTCATAATATTGCACCCTTATAATTTGTCTGTAAAATATTATCATGTCACCATATTTGGGTTGGTCTTTCGCACGTACAGCCCAATGCATATAAGGAAAATCGTTTGGAATGTCATTAATTTGGGCATTGAAAAACGAATCCTTCTTAAGATTTTTCCCTTTCTCCTTCTGCTTTACCTGTGGTTACTAACTGCAAGAGTACATGAGATATTTAATGCAGCGCATTAACAAATAGTCAAATACTTGCAAGACTAGGACTGGATTTTGCTATTGTCAGCAAATCTTTTCTATTTATGTTTGGTATATCATTTTTCTTTTTTAGGTCATGACACATAAATGTATTTGTTGATTAAACGAGTTGTAGCAAAAAAAATAAAAATAAAAAAAATCGAATGAACTCGTGTAAAACACTTTTCGAAAGTCGTAGTCTAGCATCAGAGCAGCATCAGAGCTGCTGATTTAGGTAACCAACGGCTTAGATCATGCAAATGCCAGATGAAATGCGGACCATTGATTGCGCGATTAACAGCTAGCGGGGGTGGAGGCAGCATAGGCTCGGGGTCATGTGCCCCCTGAAATTTTGTCCCCTACACCTTTTTTTTTGGAACACCTACTCAAAAATTTATGTTAAAAGAAATTGAAAATTTTGGGTATTAAACTTGTTTGCGTTATTTTTGCTTGTTTCCAACCAAATCAATGGACTACTAAATTTTAATAACTGGATGTTTGGCTTGTTGTCCGCGTTATTTTTACTTCACTTGTCACCTAGCATTGAAATGTGATGAATTTCTAATACTACTAATGAAGCAATCATGTTAATAACTGGATGTTTGGCTATGCTTGTCCGCGTAGAATTTAGAATACGTTACAAGGTTCACTTGTCACCTAGCATTGAAATGTGATGAATTTCTAATACTGTATTGATAGCACTACTGATTTCCTTAATCTGATTCTTAACATTAATTGTCGTGATTTTAGGATGAGTGGGTAATTTCCCGTGTGTTCCAAAAGAGTGGCGCTGGCAGCGGCTCCGCCGTAGCATCTGGTGGCGGCAAGAAAACACGTCTTAACTCCAACGTCAACCTCTACCCAGAACCCAGCTCTCCCTCCTCAGTCTCTCTCCCACCTCTCCTCGACTCGTCCCCGTACGCCGTCGGCTCCTCCTCCAATGCCGTCACGGACCACGACATCTCCTCCTGCTACAACGTTGTCGCTGCCACGAAAGAGCACGTGCCCTGTTTCTCCACCATTGCTGCGGCAGCCAATAACTACTTCAAGAACACCAACACCGCGTACGATCTCCCTCCTCCTCCTCCTCCGCCTCTTAACGGGACTGCGGTGGACAGGTTTTCGAGGAATGTGGGAATGCAGCAGCAGGGTGCATATCCTACCTTGAGGACACTGCAGGAGAACCTTCCGCTGCCGTTCTTTTTCTCCACAGTGGCTCCTCCTCCTCCTCCGCCGCCGCTAATGCAGGTTGGTGGTGGTGGTGACGTGGGTGGTTGGAGCTTCGTTGGGAATTGGCCGGCGCCGGAGAATCAGAAGGGTGATGGCAATCGAATGGCAGTGGGATCGACTGAGCTTGATTGCATGTGGACTTACTAGTTTCTTAATATAAATTAACTAATGAAGCTTTTTATGTATCGTGTTTAACTGTTGAACTCTCTTTTAAGTTTTAAGTGCTACTCTAATTAAGTTGGTAATTGGGGTTTTATCCTCGTAATCACTATGTATTATGTAACTACGGATGAACCTTCTTTGCAAGTGTGATGTACGTCGCGTAGGTTAATTATGATCTTGTTTAATTACTGAGAAATCTTCGTGCCAAAGTATTTGCACTGTTGTAGGGGCCGGCGGCCAGGAGGTCAAAAACATATAAAACCATTGCCCCTAACGGCCTGTGTGTTTGAGATATACTCCCTCCGTTCCTATTTGTTTTGTCCACTACAAAAAGTCGTGTCACTTTTCAAATGAAAAAATAAAGTGTTTTTATGTATCATTTTTCAAATTTTTTTACACCGAATTAAAGTACATATTTGAATTCGGTGCGTAAAAATTTGAAAAATAATACACGGAAGCACTTATTTTTTTTATTTGAAAAAAGGCAAGAGAGAGAGTGTGGAACAAACAAATAGGAACGGAGAGAGTAGTATAAAGGTGAGATATAGTGAGAACTTGGATATGTGTATTCGGGTTGAGCATATTTAGCGTTTATTTAGATTTTGCTTCCCAGATATTACTCCTACCGTTCCATTTTATTTGTCGAATCTCGGGATACTATAAAATTAAGGGAACATAAACATTACCTTCTCAAAATTGATTTACTACTCCCTCCGTCCCAGTTGACTGGTTTATTTGGCAACTATATGTATATCGGACACGGGGTTGCTGCTGTGCACCATCCGAGCCGTCCGTTACTAGGATGAACGGCTCAGATTTCACCTCAGCACATTTACATCCGAACCGTTCGTTGTCGTGCGTGCAAGATGAAATCTGGGCTGTCCATCCGAGCAACGGACGACTCGGATGGCGCACAGCAGCTGCTGTGAGGGGGACCGCACAGCAGCATCCCCAAATCCATCAATCATGCACATAGACTAATTAACCCTTAATTCACCCAATTGTACATTATCCAACATCTCATATTTCCCTTTTACAATAACAAAATGACTAAGTAACTTTTAATTTTCCCTTCTAAAATCATATCTCTCCAACCATATCTACTTCTTATACCAAAAAAAAAAAAAAACCGAGAATACCAAAAATACTGCGGTGGAAACTCACTTTAGAGTGTGTTCTCCTTTTATTTTATTTTTTTTGATAAGCAAAGAATTTTTATTAATCATTGAAATGAATTACAACGATTAAAGGGATCATGCCAAAGCAACAAATGCCAAGCAAGGACCCAGGGTAAACAAAACAGGCACAAGTTGGAGAGAAACCAACTAAGAACTGTAACCAGAAATACAAAATTGTCTGCAAGAACTTGAAAAGGAAAAATTGTCAGGAGAGTAAAGTTGAATCTTGACAGCAATCCCATCTAAACCATGCGAACCCATCTTCAATGTTACTAACCCAGATCTCAGAATGAAAACTCAGTAGTCCACAAGCTTTTGAGCCTTCAATTTCCTTATTCTATCTAAACATCTCTTGAAATCTTCAACAGTATATTCATTCAGTTTATACGCAATTTTGGTCCAGATAGCAATTGTAGTTTTAATTCTATCAACCAACTCCCCAATTTCTACCACCTTATTTCTGAACACAATTTGGTTCCTTTCAAGCCATAATAACCACAAAACAGCGTAAAAACTGATGTCCCAACTTGCAAGACTCCCACCAACACATTAAATCATACAGAGATTGAGGGCAAGCCCATTTAATACCCCACCAAAGCATTATATGAGACCATACCTGCCATGAGAAGCTGCAATGGAGTAAAAGGTGGACAACCGTTTCCAGTTGAATTTGGCAGAAGGGGCAGGATCCCATCAGACCCTCATCTTGTTGGAAGAAATTTCGCTTAGCAAGTTCACTTCCCGTAGCTAGTCTGTCTTGCATTGCTTGCCAGGTGAGAATTTCGACCTTGAAAGGGCATACATTCTTCCAAATCAGCATGCATTTGGGTCCTATAGGATTCACTGCTCTAGACACTTGTTCCCACTTTCCATAACAAGACTTAACTGTGAAAATTCCAGATTTTTGATCCCATCTCCATCTAAGTTCATTTTCCCCTTGATTATGGATTGTAACATCTGCCAGCATTTGTTTAAGTATATCAACCAACCCATGTTCCCATTTAAATAAGTTTCTTCTGAAATGCAAATCCCAAGTTGAGGATAAATTGCTATAAACTTCACAAACTCTTGCACGCTTCTGAGTTGACAACATGAATAGACGTGAAAGTAACTTATCCAGCTTCATCTCACCAATCCAAGCATCAGTCCAAAAATCTATTGATTGATCAGACACAACTTTAATGTAAAAACCATCAGATATGATCCCAGCAATTTCTGAACCCTTACATGTCAGGGAGGTGATATCACTCCAGATATGAGAGAAGTTAGAAATATTAGATGGTCTACAAGGTAGCCAGTTTGTTTCCTCAATCCCATACTTCGCCCTAATTGTTTTGATCCATAATGACTCTTTCTCTGAACCAAATCTCCACCACCATTTACTGAGTAAGGAAAGATTTTGAATTTGTAGCATTTTAATACCCAAACCACTTTTTTTTTTTGTTTAGAGTCATTTTATTCCATCCCACCAGGTGCATCTTTTTCTTGTCAGCTGTGTCCCCCTCCCCCCCACAGAAATTGTTTCTGAATCTTCTCTAATCTCTTGACCACAATTTTTGGCATCTTGAACATTGACACATATAATTGAGGTAGACAACCCAAAGTTGATTTCACCAAAGTTAACCTCCCCCCAAAATTGATGTATTTCCTTTTCCATAGTGCCAGTTTCTTTTCAAACCTTTCAATGACTGGATTCCAAGTAGCTACTCTTCTAGGGTTAGCACCAAGAGGCAGCCCCAAGTATTTTATTGGCAAAGACACTACCCCACAATCTAACAAATCTTCAAATGACTGAAGGGTCTGCTCTGGAACTCCAAGACCACAAAGTTTGCTCTTTGCAAAGTTAATTTTCAATCCAGATAGAAGTTCAAAAGTCCCCAAGATACCCTTGATAGCAATAACTTCATTCATATCACACTTACAAAATATAATTGTATCATCAACGAATTGTAAGTGAGAAATGATAGGACCATTGATTCCTATAGGCAGTCCTGAAATAATTCCTTCCAGCTTTCGCCCTCTCAAATAGAACATTTAATCCTTCGGCAACAACGTTGACAAGGAGTGGGGAAATTGGGTCACCTTGTCTCAGTCCTCCTTCCATTGGTATTTGATCAGTAGGTGAACCATTGATTAAGACATACAAAGATGCAGAACTAACACAAGTTTCAATCCAAGATATCCATTTCAGACCACAACCCATGTTTTTAAGCATTTGAAACAAAAAGGACCAACTGACACTATCATATACTTTTTCAAAATCAAGTTTAAGAATCAGACCTTGATGTCCTTTTGCCTTCCAATCATCAATGATTTCATTGGCAATCAATATACCATCCAACATCTGTCTAACATTCAGAAATGCTGCTTGAGTTTCTCCAACGAAGGAAGGAAACACCTTTTTGAATCTGTTTGCCAACACCTTCGAAAGCAGTTTGTATAGCCATCCCACCATACTAATAGGTCTGAATTCTTTGAATGAATTTGCCCCATCCACCTTTGGAATAAGTGCCACAAAAGCTTTGTTGATTTCATTGGAAAATTTGGCACTAGTGTAGAACTCATTGAAGAATTCCATCACATCTAGTTTTATGATCTTCCAAACCTTCTTGACAAAAGCAAAATTGAAGCCGTTAGGAACCGGAGCTTTAAAGGAATTGCATTCCTTGATGGCTTGGACAATCTCTTCAGAGATAAAGGGGAAATCCAATTCCAAGCTGCTTGTACTCTGAATTTTTCTCTCAAAATCTCCATTAAAATCTAGCCTCCGCCAACTCTGCTTCTTGAAGATGTTTTTGAATTATCGCTCTGCCAACTGTTTAATTTGAGCTGGTTCGTCATAAGATTCCCCTTCCCATTCTATCATTCCAATGAAGTTTCTCTTGTATCTATTATTAGGCATGATTTGAAAGATTCTAGTATTCCTGTCTCCATTTTTAATCCATCTATGCCTTGACTTGTAATACCCCAGGTTTGGGAGTAGATGGTGTTTAGTCCCACATTGGTTGTTTACATGAGTGGTCTTGGGTATATAACAAACCATGTAGGCTACTACTAGTACCTTGGGCTTAAGCATTTTGGGCCATGTGGTGTGGCTTGTGGATCAAATCAAGGTACTGGCTAGTGGTCTACATGGGGCGTTCCAAATGGTATCAGAGCCCCACCCTGGTCCAAGTGGTGGGTAGGATGTGCTCTGCCACCACGGACACCAGGGGAGGTTGCTTGTACTATGCAACGAGGACTTTAAGGGGGGGAAGATTGTAATACCCTAGGTTTGGGAGTAGATGGTGTTTAGTCCCACATTGATTATTTACATGAGTGGTCTTGGGTATATAACAAACCATATAGGCTACTACTAGTACCTTGGGCTTAAGCATTTTGGGCCATGTGGTGTGGCTTGTGGATCAAATCAAGGTACTGGCTAGTGGTCTACATGGGGCGTTACATGACTTCTGTCTCCACAAGGATTCCTTCATTTTCTCCTTCTCCCAAAGCTCAAGTCTACACGTGTTCCTTTCTTCTTCTTCCAAATTAGTGAGGGTTCTGACTTCTACTTTCAAATCCAGTTGATGTAGTTTTTCCTTGAGGTCATCCACTTTTCAGTTTTAATTCCCAAACTCAGATTGATTCCAAGTTTTCAGCCTGTCCTTCACCTTCTTCAGTTTCTGCATAATATTGTACCTGTTGACACCCCAATTTTAATCCAAGTGCATCCCCTATGACGAAAGGAACATGTGTAATTACCTCGGAACGATCGATCAGAGCTCACAAAAAATCAATAAAATAACCAGTTTTTGGCCGAGCGGTCCAGTTTGACAGCCGAGCGGTCTATTTGCCTTCATGTTGGCCGGGCGGCCAATCTTGGTTGTCAAATCGGCCAGTTTGTTTCTGCAGAGATTCTTCGCAGGCGAATATATTCCCCGGCGCAGGGAATATCATCATCGCGGAAAATCCTTCGGAAATATTCTCCATCATTACTCCTCCCCCTCCACGGCTATAAAAACCTTCCCTGGCCTCCGCTCCTCCTATACCTGGACACAGAGAGAGACACCCGAGAGAGGCAAGCTCAGAAAACCAAAAATTTGTTTCGCTTCTTGAAGCACTGTGAAACCACCACCTCTCTAACTTCCGTTCATCGTCAAAAACCCCTTTCTTCATACCCTCTCTCTCATTCCTCCAGTAAATCCTCAAGAATACTTCACCTGTAGTTTTCCAAGAAAATCCCAAAATTGTCATAGCTCGATCATTTCGTTCCAAAAGGGTACAACGCCGCTTGTTTAATCGATCATCCAGCATTCTGAGGGGAGTTATTCTGAGCTCGGGATGATTCCCGTAATCATCTCCGGGTTCGGGTAACCTTATTTCAAGCAAAAATCCATCCCCGCGGCTCCGTATCGGGCGTTATTCTTCGTTATCGCACGATACGACCTCATCGGGGGAACAACTTTCTCAAAATATACTTCTCAAGTTTGTTTTGAACTTAAAGGAACCGGCTTCCTTCCAAAAGAAAGGTTTTCAAGACGCTTTTCCAATCGGCGAAATTTTCAAAAAAACAGAGGAATGTTGGCCGGGCGGCCAACATAATTGGCCGAGCGGCCAACATGTATTGGCCGGGCGGTTAACTTTTGGAAGAATGAGTCCCTCCCCTGTTTCAAGCAGAATCGTGCTCTGTTTTTGGGTTTTCTGGTTTTAAGTTGCTAATATTACGCCGTTTCCCCTCAGGTTTTGCTTATTTATTATCAAGTTCATGTATTTCATTTTATTCCCGTTATGGTTTTATAAATTACTTGTTTATTTCTGTTAATCATATTTCGAATTTTTGTTAAAAGTTTTGCAATAAAATATTTTTCTGAAAAATCCCACAAATATTTAGTAGATACCGGAAATTGTCCGGGCGAGCGGGGTGCTTTTCAATAAAACCTTCCCCGATCGTAACGTGGCTTCCGAACCCAAAAGAATCTTTTCGCAGACCAAACCTTTTCCAAAACAAAAGAGTCATTCTTTTCAACGGTTTCTCGGGTACCAAAAAGTTTTCCATATAAACCCCGGGTGGCGACTCATCATTTTTCGTATTCACTCTTCAAAAAGCAGAGAGCCGCGAGCCGCGTGGATCCGACCGTCCACAGTACCCAGCATAGTTTTTCCTCCGATTATTCTCCCACCCATAAGAGACATCAGGTTCCCAACAATCTTTCACTATTTGAATACATTTTGGTTGAGATAGCCAAGCATTTATGAACTTAAAAGGTCTTAAAATCCAGTTGATGTGTTCTCCTTTTAATTGAAATCAGATTCAAATTGTATATTCAATTGTAGATTCAAAACTCACTCCAGACAGAAAAATTATGAAGGCAAAATTTTGTTCATCCTCTGCAACAATTTGAATCTGATTTCAATAAAAAGGAGAACACACTCTAGAGTGAGTTTCCACCGCAGTATTTTTGGTATTCTTGGTTTTTTTTTTTTTTTTACTTTCATGTATTCCGATGCAAGTCATTCTTTTTGTATACATCACAAAAATACTATGCATGATATTTTAAGGGTGAGTTGTGTAAAAATCAACACCCTCATACAAAGAATCACAGGCTCCATATATTTCCTGAATAGATCCATGTTCAGCTCCATACATTTCCTGAATAGATGCATGATATTTTAAGGGTGAGTTTGCACTACGATACTTTTGGTATTTTCGTATGGTTTGCATGCAAGTAGTATTTGCCAAGAGAGAAAGACAGTGAAATGAAATTAGCAAAACGATTACAGCAATGACTTTCTAAAACCAAAGCCACATTTTTGTGAGTGACATTTGAAATTTGAAGGATATCTTACCAAGGGCACTTTGGCCTAGTTTTGGTGCTCCTACGTACAAATAGTTTGATTGACTATTCACCTTTTAAAACTTATATTTCACCCGTCAAATTTTTACATGCACATCAATTAATTTTGTGGGCCCAAGTCCCCTGGTCATTTGTGGAGAATCCAATTAAAAGATAGAGCAAAGCTTCATTTGGACTAAACGAAAGAAGTTTATGGTACCTAACAGTTTTAAACTTGAGACTTTGGGAGAGAACAAATCTCTAAATCCTAAATGCTGACAGCTATGCCAACTCGCGGGTTTCATTTGAAGTATGGTATAGTTAACTCTCCTTTTATCTTGTTGACCATGGCCGCATAGGTTGAACGATAAACATGACTTGAGAAACTACCATTAAGGGCATTCTCATCAGCCTCAATAAAATTTAGACCAAATTTAACGTCAAAAACATCTTTTATACTTTGGCTAGTGACTTTTCCAAAATCATATAGAATCAGACTTTTCATTATAACTTTATTGGATTAAACTATTTTTTTTCTATTTCTAATTTTTAAAATAACTACAAATGTTGATTTTATTTTTTTTTGCAAAAATATGTATGGTATATAAGATAAAAATCTATAAAATACTCCTACCGGTTACTAATATCCGATTGAGCTAATTTTTGCAAGGGTATGTTTATTTAGTATTTGAAATGTTCATGTAAAAAATGAGCTCAATCAAATATTGGTAAGAGTATTTTCGAAATATATACAACACCAATACATGGCTAACCAACTTAGAAGTAAAAAGAGTGAAATTTGGGACCCAAAACTAGGAAAATATTAAAATAATGGATAACTTATTAACAGTGTCTTGCTAGAAGTGTTGAGGCATTGTAGCAAAGTTATAACTTTTACAAATTGTCCTCTTATTTGTTGAGGCTGGTTGGGGGGTAGTTTTTGCCTTTGGCTCAGCAAAATATCCATCAGGGGGATTTGCCTCCCCTGATGAGGATGCTCTATATAACTATGTACTTATTTTTTGAGCAACAATGTTTAATATAGAGAGTCTGATTTTGTGAGTTTTGATAAAGTGACTTGCTAATTTATAAAAGATATTTTTGAAGTTAAATTTGGTGAAAATTTTGGTTCTTCTGATGAAGATGCTCTAACTTGTACAATTTAGCTTTTGTACTACAACAAAAAGAGTACCGCTAATGCTAAGCTTCCGACCCCTTTTTGCCCTGATGGTGGAGAGCGGTACGCGTGGCCCATTTTCAAGTCTCGTACAAGTCATCCGAACTGTTTATTAAATACATTTTTTTTTTGGTAGAACATGTGAAAAATCAGCTCAATCGAATAATTGTAAATGCTTGATCCAATATACGAATTTTTCATTCAAAATATACGATCGTGAATTCAGAATGGGATATAAATTGGATCAAACACCTATAGTTATCGAATCGAATTGAACTGATAGTGATGTTTGAGACCAAATATTGGAGACGGATGGAGTAATATTCTAATCTAATCATTAAATGAATCTTGGTGTAATTGTATTTGGGGTGGCCCGCAGTTATTATTATTTCGGGTACTTAATTTATTTTCACTTTACTTTGGCTGTACAATAATGTAATGCATGGTCAGTAGTTGTAATTGGAGTCTCAGTGTGCTATCTTACTCAAATTATAAATGTTGGCCTCCTTCTTTAATTCTATTTTACAGTACATTATTTAGGGAATTATTGTAGTGCTATTCCGGGATCAGTTCCTCTCTGTACTTTATTCCTCCATATCCCTCAATACTCGCAATTTTTGTCGATATCTCGGCCCCAAAAATGTGATCCAAACCATTCACCTTGTAGATTACGTAAAAAACTGTAAGACTGTAAAATCTCAATATAATGGGATATAGATAAATATGTGAATAAATTACTTTTAAACTATGAAAATTTGTATGGTTACACTGTATTATATATTTACCATTCATTCTTCATAAAAATTTACAACGTGTTTATGCGTCTATCAAACTTCAATCACACTTATATTTTCTAGAATTACTAGTTCTTTGTGTGTCATACATGGTGAACGGTTTGGATCATAATTTTTCACCTGAGATATGGACGAAAATTAAAAGTGTAGAGGGATATCAATAAATCCATATGTACAGATGAGGAGTGTATAGATGGGCTTGGGAACCCATTTATGAGTCCCACATGAGTAATTCGAGCCGTTCATTCATCTTTAAATAATTTTTCAAGTGGCTATTGGGAAATCAGCTCAATTCGACCTGCGTAAATAGTCAATCAGAATACCCCTGTTTCATTCTAAATTGTTTGATGAAACGGGGCTTTTCTGATCGACTATTTACGCACGTCGGATTGAGCTGCTTTCTCACGATGCCACTAAAAAATTTATTTTAAGGTGAATAAACAGTTCGAATTATTCGTGTGGAAGACGGAACCGACAGGTGGGGTTCGGAGAGGAAATGATCCCTATTAAAATGGGTGCGTCAGGTAGAACGTACGGATAGCCTGAGTTGGAAGGGTAATTAATCCACATCGTGGATTAGCTTCAACACCTAATTTATTGTTTCAGCAGACATTAATGGGGAAGTCTTCTCAGATGTGCACTATCCTTTTTACAACAAAATTTACGCAAAATGTGTCACATTAGCATATAGACTTTATTATTGTGATGATCGAAAACGTAAATCTTATGGAGCACGTTAAAAATAACAAAAAATGATTAAGGTACAATAAAAATCTCCGACATGACTCTAACATACACATGGTGTGTGGAACTTTATATCAATATGGCACATCGGTTGTAAATTTAGTTCTAAAAATGAAAGTGTAATTGGACTTTCCCAACATTTTGTTCCTTCTTTCTTTTTTCTTTTGTTTTTTTCAAAGAGAGAAAATTTCATTAATCTAACTGTGATGTCGTTTATACATGGAAAAGGGCTCTGGCGACAGGTAGAGACCAAACGAAGTTAACCTGTCAAGACTTACTTCAGGTCTACAAAAACAAAACACAGTGACTGCCTGACAGGAATAAAAGACATATATAAAACCTAATTGGGAGGTGAACATAACAAAGACTAAAACAAACAATAAAGAAGTAACGTGTTGTAGGACAAGATATTAAGAGTTTTAACTTATGGAAGCATTTTTATATTTACAAGTTGATTTAGGAAGCCCAACTCAATTAGGTAATAGTCGTAATTTTTCTAGGTAGATTAAGCCGAATCTTTTACTTTTTTTTTTTTTTTTTGATTACCAAAAAGTCGTAATTTTTCTAGGTAGATTAAGCCGAATCTTTTACTTTGATAAGTCTTTTATTTTATTTTTATGATTTTTAGTTTCCTTAGTTGATTTATTGGTTAGCAAGATTATTCTATTTCCTAATTGAGTTGGGGTTTAGCCTATACATAAGGATGTAGTTTAGGAGCATATTTAACTTTTATTCAATCAATATAATTCTGAGAATTTTCTCTCTTTCTTTTGTGGATTCAAGAACATCTCGTGAACCCGAGAACCTATTTCGTTTGGACTAGTACACTCTCTCATGAATTTCGTTGCGTCATAATCCCTACTCCCAATAAATTATACGAAGGCAACTAAACGAACACATGAGCAAAATACACTAGCACCTGAAAAAAAAACGTTAGAGGGGATAATCCTTCTGGTTTCTATATACTGGAGTAGTAGGAGTATTTCACACTCCATTTACACGTGGCTTGTTGCTATACGCCTATCAAGTTTTTCAATTCCGTTAATATCCATAGGAGAGAAGAATTTAGGTGCATGTAGGATACCACGTCACGTCGTATCTTGGCGTGGTACTCCTAACAACTTATCATATTCGTCCATCTCAGCAATCAATGGTCCAGATTTTAAATAAACTCTTTCAGCGACTGGATTTTAAAGAAACTCTTCCAGGAAGGCTCCCTAGAAGAGTTTCTTTAAAGTGTAGACCTTCTGAAATATTTTTGAATGGTCGGGGTGCGCGCGAAAGCTATAAGTTAATTGTTGATGTTACCATTTAACCAACACTTTGAGATTAACTACCATAAGTTAATTGTTGCTATTGCCTTAAAATAATTTAACCAACACTTTGAGATTAACTATAAGTTGATTGTTGCTATTGCCTTAAAATCATACTCTCTCCGTCCCAAAATTTATCCGGTCCACAAAACGAGAACTTAAAAATAATAAATTTTTTAAATTAAAATTTTCAAACTTTAGTAAATTGTTTAAAAACTATTGAATTTTTCTTGAAAATTTTCTAATATTATTTTTAGGTTCTTGTTTTTATGGACCGGACGAAAATTTTGCGATCTAGAAAGTACAAGAAAATTTTGAAATTTTCTAAAATTTTCTATTTTTAAGGTTGTAACTAGGTAGCTAGCACTATCAAATAATTAATAATGTCTCCTCTCTGGGTTGTACGTTCACACATTTAATCACTATGATGGCTTTTTCATACACATCTCCCTATCGATGTGGTCCTCGCATGATTATTTCGCACTGTCAAAATGCACTCACTGCCTTTAATAAGTTTTGAGTTAGGATATTCATTTGAGTTGTCAGTTGTGTAATTACAGTACTACATTTCAGTGCTTGGGGTTTTTTTTTTTTCTTTCAAAAATGAGACTATACAATAATTTTTTCTCCAACCATTTACAACCTCCTCGCATACATATGGAGCACACAGTCATAATTGTGTGTGGGCCATCTGTGTATGTGAGGGAATTGTAATTGGTTGGAGATGAAATGGTTGTACATGTAAACTTGTTCGGGTTTTTACCATTAGTTTCACCTATCAATGGGGTTGGCCGGTGGTGGCTCTGGTGGCTATGTTGGTGGCGTTCTGATGGTGTGGTGGTGGCAGCCTGGTTTGATGGGGCTGTGGAAACTCATTGAAGTTTGATTTGGTTTAGGGTTTTTTTTGGGCTGAGTTGTTATTGTTTGATTTGGGCATTGAGACCCACAGGTTTTATTGTGCATGTATTGTCTTATTTGAGCTTTTAGGCCACAAATGTTTTGGGGCTTTGTCTCACAAGTATTTCTTCCAACTTTTGGTTAGAATCCCCTCACTTTTACTTGATGTACCTCTATCTTTTTTTTTTTGGTATTCGGAAATATTATAAACTTAGCAACGAGCTAGAGTCAATCTGCATCAAAGCAGCACGAATACGTTTACAACAACTCGCAAACAGAGCAGACCGAGCAAATAAGCTAATAGTCCTCATCATAGTCCTATTAAGAAACATAGAGTAAACGGCAGAAATGAACATAGAGCTTAGTCCAATATTTGACGGAGGTTAAGGCGATCCCTGTTCATGAACTCCCTTATCTCCACTGGTGGTGAGCTCGAGACCACCAAATCCTGCTCCTGTTCCGCCCCAAGATGTGCTAGAAAATCTGCACATTCGTTTGCTCCACGATAAATATGTGTGAGGGTGCTTCCCATGCGATTTAGAAGATATTTTCCATCATGCAAGATGTTGCTTTGAGGGTGGTTTGCACTTGGACCATCATTGAAAAGAAGAACCGCTGTTTGAGAATCTGATTCTATCTGCACATTAGATAAGATGTTACTTTTGCCTATCAAAAAACATACAGTACATTTCCACTATATAGCATACTCAGTTTGATCTTGAAGCACTATAAAAGTACAACATTGATGGTGTTGAACTTTGATACCTTAGAATTATATTTCTATCGAATGTTATTCACATATCAGTTTACCCAAAGGATACAGTAGAGGAAAAATCAGTGTTTGAACCTTAAAAGCTCTGAGCAGTGATAGGGCCGGACGCAGGTGTGTTCATGCATATGGAACGACTCACGTGCATTGGACAGATCTATATATATGAGAGGAACTCTCTAGTCCGGGACCCTTCGGTCCGGAACTCATAGTTCCGGATCAAATTTTCATGATCCGAGCCGTCCAATGTGTTCAAAAGGTGTTTTCCAAGGTCCACGCGGGAAATCTTCAAAAAAAATACCGGGAAGGGCTTGATCCACGCTGTTTTTTGCAAAACTGTAAATATGCAGTTTTTGCGAAAAACTGCGTGGATCAAGCCCTTCCCGGTATTTTTTTTTGAAGATTTTTCACGTGAACCTTGGAAAACACATTTTGAACACATTGGACGGCTCGGATTTCCCAAAAACATTTTTTAAAAGCATCAAAACGCTTCAATCCGGGAAATCTGGGATCCTTGACTGGAGAGTACCCGATATATATATATATATATATATATATATATAGGTAAAATTTCTTATCCACACTCCCGGATTTAAGGAAAAAATGGGGTTTTTTTGTGTTGCAAATTTTTTTTGGAAAATCCGATCCGTCCAATGTGTTGGAAAGGTGTTTTCAAGGGTCCATGAGGAAAATCTTCAAAAAAATAGGAAGGGCTTGATCCAAACAGTTTTCGCAAACAATGTAAATATATATTTTTTGCGAAAACTGCTTGAATCAAGCCCTTCCCGGTATTTTTTTTTGAAGATTTTCCGCGTGGACCCTTGAAAACACCTTCTGAACACATTGGACGGATCAGATCGTCAAAAAAAATTTTGGATCACGAGGTGCGGAAATTAAAAGTCCGGATAAGAGACGGACCACCCTATATATATATATATATATCCAAATCTAAGTGTCATGACAAGAAATATTCTAAAAACTTATAATTCACTCTCTTTGGTCGAGTTCGAATCTTATATAAGCTAGGCAAATGAAGTATCGTTTACTTTAATCATTCACGCCTGGTTAGGCCCAGTAATAATACTACAACCTTTTTTTTCTTTTTTTTTCCCTCGGAGTTCTATTTGTTAGGTGTGCACATATCTTTTCTCCCTCCATAATTAAATATGAGGGACAAACACTATATTCAATGGTGAAAAAATTGAACCTTTTTGTTTATAATTAAAATTTTATAAACAAAAAGGTTCAATTTTTTCTACTAGACGATAGGATGTTAAGGGTTAGTTGTTATCGATTACAACAAAATTGAGCACTCTAGGTGTGGTGTTCGGGCCCTTGTTTGTTGAAGTAGTGATATTACTATAGTGATTTTGGCCAAATTTTCACTAAAAAAAAAAAAACGTCTACTCATTGTAGTTAAGATATCAATCGTTTACGGTAAATTTTCAAATATGTTGAAGTATATAAGGAAAATGATTTATCTCAAAACCCGTGCAACAAAACCCATTTGTACTTGCATTGGAGTCAAGGTTTCCACAAGCCAAACAAGGCGCTGGGCAGGGTGGGGTTAATTGACAGATATACAATGATGGTGGTTTATCCCGTTGGAGTAGTGGCCCAGTGTCCAGCTGGTTTAGAGAGACGGCATAGCACGCGGCCTACCATATTTGTGCAAGTTTTTTGGGTGTCATTCATATCATGAAAAATATGCCATAATGCATGGGGTACAAGGTAATACTATGTTGTAATGTTGTGATGTTTAAGGTGAAGGGAAAGAGTCCAAACACTAAAAAGCTGGCCCTTGGAAATTCTTTAAATGGAAGATGTCATTATGAGGAGGCATGAGGGGTATAAAGTTCGTTATGTGATCATGGGCTGTGCCCCCTCTTTGATCATGTGTGGTGATCTTGCCATGTTTTTTTGTTTCTTGTGGCTTGTACTGGTCTCTTGTACAAGAGGAATTGAAGCTGGGGGAAATTATTTATGCTTTGTTGTTCGGTTTGGGTTTTATAAGTTGGGCCACGTTTAACTCTACCCCAACCACTTCTTTGTGAGTTGGGTTACATCAACTTTTCAAATTTTGAGAGAGAGGGAGAGAGATTCTACGTGGAATAATCGACCAGAGTGTACCCCCAGTAAAAAAAAAACCCCATCAGAGTCGATATTTTCACGTCTTCCTATCGAATCACATTTGAAATTCAAACAAAACTCAAAACAAAATTTGAAATTCAAACAAAACTCATAACAAAATTTGAAATTCAAACAAAACTCATAACAAAATTTGAAATTCAAACAAAACTCATATCAAAATTTGAAATTCAAACAAAACTCATAACAGAATTGAGTGAAAACAGTGAACGAAACACAAAACGTATATATTTTTGTATATAATTACCTAATATGTGAGGATAAGTCTTTTATGTATGCCAAAGTTCCCATATATCAAAATGTGTGTGTGTTTGTTGGGGGCTCACTCTTCTGGGTCTACACTCTACTTTCTTTGGATCTCCATGAATGGACTTGTGTATGGGCTACTCTCCTATTCCTATTCTTGATTCCTACAAAACCAAAAACTAGCTAGCACCGTCCGGCCGAAGGTGGCCAGAAGGCACTCTGAAACCTAAGTTAATTAGTACTCATCTGAGAAAAAAAGAACAAAACTTAAGTAGGAGGTATTTATAGGAAATATTCACCCCAAAAAATGGTATTTATAGGAGTGCCTTGGCTTGGAGGCTAAGGCATTGCGTGCCATCCATGTGTTCGAGCGATGTCACCGACAACCTGGATCCGACATCCATCTCCTGAACCATCATCGCGCACGACCTCCTGAAGGTAGAGTCGGGTGGCGAAAGTGGCGACCGCGCCATGTGGTGCAATCGGAATGGTGCCAAGTGGCCTGGGTCGTACGGGAATTGTGGAACACGCACTCGGTACAATACCTGATCATATATACAATACGGTCAAACCTAATTTAACCATTAGGTTGATTATTAGATGTGAGCAAATAAATCATTGAACCAACGTCGATCCTACACATTAATCAGTCCAAAATAAGTTCTGGATCGGTTATCCAATAGTATGATTAGTCTCGGTTTAGAGATTGGAAAACCAAATTGTTGGCCCAAATAGCAACACAAGAGGGGGGGTGAATTGTGTTTCTCAATAATAATGCGGAATTAAAAACTTAAAAGCAACACCCAAAATAAAATTAAATCGATTCAATCACACATGCAATAATATATAACAACAAATAAAGAGAAGAAAGGAGAGAGAAATCAAACACAGAGATTTATCGTGGTTCGGTCCGCAACTTCACGGCCTAGTCCACTCCCCAACTGTCCAACTCGGGATTTGCTGCACTATCTCCAATAGTAACACTTTCTAGCTTCGTGGGTGCTAGAGAAACCTTTACAACGAGCAATTTATCCCCAATTGCTCCAACTATTTTTGACTCCGGTGTTAGTCACACCTAACTCAACTAGTTTTCACTCTGGTGCTAGTCACACCTAACCAAGTGATTTTCTCTCCAAAATCACTCACAAAAAGACAAACTCTCACAAGGGGTCACACTCCCTTTTACAGTGAAGTCTCACAAGTTGAACACTCTCAAAAGTGTAGATAAAAACAATATAAAGCTCTGATTTTCCCTCTCAATAAATAACTAACTTTGAAGCTTCGAGTTGAATGAGAAAGGTGGCACAAGTAATTTTCTCGTTTCGAACTCACTGTCCGTGTATATCTCTTCTTTTATTCTTTCATAGACCCATTTTATAGCCTTCTGCATGTGGACGTTAGACTTCAAATTTCTTCACTAGCCGTTTGAATATGCCAATCCAATATGCCAATATTGCCTTTGAACAATCCAATTTCGGATGATAAATATGATTGCCTTGATTTCTTCACTAGCCGTTTGACACAAGTTAGGAAATGATTAAGCAATAGCATTATGTCTTAATTGAACCAAAAGACTGCACTAGCCGTTTGAACAATTTTCCAATGTGCCGACGTCCATGTGCTTTCTTGCCAAATGATAGAAATGCTTTCCAAAATAAGAGTTGGTCCATAATTTCCATAATCTTTGAATTCCAAAAAATAAGAAAAAGATTTCTCCTTAATCTTTTTCTCTTCAATTAAAATCTTAGCTATTGGAGATAGGATATGATGTAGAATAATCCTTTGTGTATCTCAATCAAATCCTACAAAATACACAATTAATTTAAATGAGTACCAATATCACAAAATAAATTATATTTCTCCAATTAATAAAATCAATTTTGTTATCATCAAAATCACTAAGGTTCCATAGAAACCTTTGGGCTAACACAAATAAAGTTGTTTGCTTTGTGGATTTATAAATTATTTTATTGGAAACAAACGTCTTACAAAAATAGGCCTGTCAACATATGATTTTAATGAATCTAATAATTTTTGGAAATATATCTAGCTAAAATGCTTATTTGATTTTTAATGTACATTTTGAAAGCTTTGAGTGGTTTGTTCAAAGGAAATCTCATTTGAAGTAAATCAAGGATTAGATACCATAGAGAGGACTAAAGAAAAGAATCCCGAGAGACTCTCTCTCTAGCGCCGCCTCCTCTCTTTTTTCTAGATTTGATTTTCTCCCGGGGGGGGGGCTTTGCCTCCCCCCTCCTCCTCCTCCCCCTTCCCCTTGTTCCCCTTTCTCTCTTTCCCCTCATCTTTCTCCCCATCAGTGTGTTCGTGTTGCTTCTCCATGGAGTCCCTGCGGCTGTCGATCCTTGTATCGGGCGCAGTTCGGTCCTCTCTCCGTCGTCTGTCGAGAGTGTAGATCCGGCGCTCTCGGTACGGTTTTGGCGAGGTGGAGGCGTTGTGGGGGTGCTGATGCGGCGGCGGGTGGTGGAGCAATAAGGAGGGGCTGAGAAAAAGGGATTTTTTGCCGGCGGCTCTCGCTTGGCTGTAGAACCGGTCTGGTTTCCCCAGATCCGGTGGGTTTTGGTGGTGGGCAATAATCAACTCGTCCTAACTCGGTGCAAACTCGGTTGACTCGGCTCAACTCGGTGAGGTGATTCCGGGAAGATCAGTTGTGTTGGGTTTTGATCTGCTGATATTTAGTTAGTTTTGCTTCTTTATTTGTTCTTTTCCTGTTCTTAGTAGTTTTATTAGTTGATTTTCGTGGACAAATATTGTTGTTTCTGCTGCTTGATCTTGGGACGGAACCATGGCCGCCGTGGACGTGGGGGGCCACCTATGCCCGATGAGGCATACCCGCATCCAGAACCTCGCGTGACAGCGGAGGCTCTCTTGCATTTGTATCCATTTGCGGTGGCGTTGAGGATAGCTGTCGGTGGAGGTCTCTACCGCCAGTTGCTTGACGGCGTCAAGCATTTGTGGATTCCACAGTCCCTGGATTGTTAGCATGCATTTTGATTATATTTGTGATGTATCGTTGTTAGGGTTTGAGCCGGGTACCTATTAGGTTCTCTACTGCTAACATTTTGATAGGATTCATCATCCCATCCCGAAGGTATTGGGTCTGCTTCGGCAGGTGTGTCTTAGAGTTAGTGGCTTTGTAAGTCGGGCGAGTGCCGTGCTCATATCAATTGTTAGTGGTTTTGGTTTCATACCTGTCTTTGAATGTAATCGTTGCCGGATGGCGTTTATAATGGATTTCTTGACTTGATTCAAAAAAAAAAAAAAAAAACCAGAACCAAACCTTTACCTAATGGTTTTCTATAGTTTTGATTTTAAGAGTTTCACGAATTTGCTTGATTCTCAAAATCCCAAATCCATAAGAATTAGAATAACTCTCCATTTAATTCAAAAAGTAAACCAATTCAATTTATGTTCAACCCTTTTTTATTATCAGGGTTTATTTATTTATTTCCATATATCAATTTACTCCTAGCTCCGCTCACATTTGTGACATTCCTTTCTTTCTTTTAGCCCCCTTCATTTCCCCCACTACAACGTGAATCTTCCTCTCGGGGTTTGGACCAAGTTATGGTTCAGTTATAATCCGCTGTTCCAATTTTGGGCTGTTTTGGGCTTACTCCATCCCATATAACAATGATAAAAATTGTTTATTTTAAATATCCCAAAGAAGTACTCCCTCCGTCCACATTTTATTGTCTTTTTTGGGACTTCGTGGTATAATTTACAATGTCTTAGATGATTTTGAAAATTTTGCTTAATAAAACTACTTGAAATCTATCAAATAAAAGTTATATTGCATATAAAAGTATTACCAATTGAAAAATATAATCAATTTTTTTATCTGGTTAGAATAGAACGAGAGATAATAAAAAGGGGACGGAGATTGACTTTTCTTTTCCTTTTTTAAGTAAAAAAAAGTTGGGAGAGGAAAACCAGAGTTGCAATCCCTTTAAGGAAGAGGGACTCCCAACTGACATAACATGTTCAATCAATGAGTCAGTACTACGTACCTATTGAAAGAACTAAACTCACTAGGGCGTTCTTTCAATGAGTAACCCTAATCCATAAAAGGGTAGATTGTCTCTATAGCCTCACTAAGGTGCAAGCTAGACATATTGAAAGGAATGTTTTACCCTCACATAGAGATGGGCATGGACGCGAATCAGGGCCGCATAGTACTATGTCTGTCCCTGACCCCCTTCCCTATCTCCGTCCCCGCCCTGATCCCCAATGGGGCTTTGTTTTCATCCTTCATCCCTTCTCCAAGTGGGGAACGAGGATTCCAACGGGGATTTAGCGATCCGAATTTAAAAAAAAAAAAAAAAAAGTTGTTACATAATCACAAATATCCGAAAGCAGTGCAACATAAACATTAAAGTACCAATGTTATGCACGAACTAACACTTACACAAAGACAAATAATGATGAAAATACTAGCATAATTTTAGAATAAACAATATCATAAGAATCTTTCATACTAGAAGGCCACCAAATATTTTTCAATGGTAACACATTTCAAGATAAGCTATGAAACTCTACACCTAGTTACATAGTTCAGAATGATAAATGTCACAACATGATTCCATAATTCCAAAGCAAAAGTAAAAGTAAAAGTAAAAGTAAAAAAAGAAGAAGATAACTTCATAGTTTGGGAGTTCCAATTAATAAAGATTACAACATTAGGCACCAAAAATGAATAGACACTCCTAAGTATCGAGGATTCAAGGGCGGAGTGGGGCAGGATAGGGGAACAGATTTAGGGCGGGGATATTACTGTCCCCGCCTCCTACTTGATTCCCGAATTTTTTTTAAAAAAATCTTTATATCCTATCCAATTTCTAAACAGATCTCTAAATCACCGATCCGTTCAGAACGGGGATAAGATCGGATGAAATTGCCATTCCTACCCTCACACCACTTGCCATCTTAGCACCAATCACTCTGTCAATGTTATGGGCCTGAAATGAGCCCAAAACGCTCCAAAACTGGACAAAATTGAAGGACTGGACCAGAAATTGGTGTGTCGGTGTTTTGGGTTTTTGACTTTTTGTCCATAACATCGTTGAGCACGTCTCTCTCTCTCACTCTCGGTGGAGGCCATGGAAGAGGAATACTCAGTCACCGATCCCACTCAACTACTCGAAGCAGCTTCAGATTTCGCCCATAACCCTGGTAATTCACTCTCCCTTCTTCTCCTTCGTTTCTTTGCTTTACCTGTTTACCTAAATAAATGCCTTCGATTTTCCATCTCATCGTTTCAGGATTTCTCAGTGACGCTTCGACTCAGGAATTCCTTAACCGGTTCCCTCTTCCAGTCATCATCAAGTAATTTTCACTAACCATTCGTACTTCATTTGTCGCCAAATGGCTGTTATTGATATTTCTTTTTGGACAAGTAATGTCGTGTTCTTGATTTGTTGAAGTTGATTTCGTTATTTATCCTGTTTTTCTTACTTAGCTGGAATTTGCGTGTGCGTTAGCTGAAATAATCGCTGGCACATTTGGTGTTGAATAGTAGGGGAGTGGTTTTCAGACTACCTCTTGTATAAGTATGCTCAGTTTTTTCATCTTTGTTTTTAGGAAACGCTATAACACACATGCACGTACATTTGGGCGTGTACGCAGTGCACCCCTTGAAATTGAATAAAAATTCGCAGCATTTGTTTATAAATTCATAACATTTGCATGAACAACATCAGGACAAATCGGAAGATACAAATGTTATGAATTCAAAGTTACATTTGCATGAACAACATCAGGACAAATCGGAAGATACAAATGTTATGAATTCAAAGTTACATTTGCATGAACAACATCAGGACAAATCGGAAGATACAAATGTTATGAATTCAAAGTTAATGGTGTGAATATACGTATAAAAGTTACAAATTTTGTATAAGAGTTATGAACTTTTTAATGTTATGAAGTTATCTGTTTGTAGCATTTTCCCTGTTTTTGTTAATTTTTTGTGATCGGTCTTCAAAGTGCATCGCGAATTAAAAAGAAAGAGCTTTTTTGAAATTTGACAGAGCAAAAGAGTGTGGAAATCATTTTTCAAAATCTAATTATCTCAGTGATGGTATGATGCTGTTTGCAGTGCTTTACAAACAAAAGGGGATGTGCCTGGTCTTGAAAATGCTTTGGTTGCTTCCCTGGAGAAGATTTTTGCGACAAAATATGGAGCCTCCCTCATTCCACAGTACATGGTATGTGTAGTTTCTTGTACAACTTGATTTCGTTTGTGCCACCTGTGATGTTAATCTCTCCTTCAGGTGCTTCCATATAGTGAAAATCAATCGTTGACGAGTGAAAATGGTCATCTTTTGCTTCATAATTTCTTGTTCAACATGGGGAATTTGGTGGGTTAATTGCAAATGTGGAGTACGGAGAGCAAAGTTCTGATATCGATTTTTTGTTGGATTGCGAAGCATCTCATCTCAGCTTTTGAGGAAGCAAGTGCTATGAAATTGTGATAAGATTTTTTTTCAATTTAATAAATGCCGTTTAACCCGACATCAAGGCATATAATTTTGTGAACATTTTTCTTAAGACTTTGTCCAATTCCGTGTGTGCAATTTTTTATCCTACATCAAGACGTCCAATCTTCTGAGTTAATAACTCAACTTCAACAGAAGCTGTTTCCGAATGTGTGCGCATGCTGGCAGCCTGGCAATGGCATGTGCTGTGTTTTCTTGATTTGATTTGTTTTCTTCATGTTAGTTTTCTTGATTTAGTTTGTTAAACAGTATGGTTGCTATTGTGCTTCTAACCTATCTATGCCCATTTTTCCCAGCCTTTTGTAGTAGTTGGCCTTGGGGCAGATTCTCAGAAAGTCAGACACATCGCATGCAAAACTGTAAGTATAATCTAAGGTTATTAGCTTTACCTTCTTACTTCATCTTTTGGAAATGCTAGCTTAATTTCCTTGCGACTTGACCATAATTGCTAGAGTGGGCAAGTTTTGACTTAACTTAATGGTCAGAGGATTGCCAGTCATCATTTATAATCGAATATTTCACATTTTCCTTCTGAGGTTTTCTGCTAAGTTCGGTTATTTTTATTTGTCTTTGTTATCTTGTTGTATGTGAGCAAGAGCGCATGTATGTATGTGTAAGCACAACATTTACCATGTTTTGGTTATATTCACCAAATAAATAATTTCGTTAACTGGCTTTCCCATTATGACCACTCTGAGCAGGTTTCTTCCCTTTTGGAGTATTCTGATGAAACCAATGTCTCTGCAACACGGCTACTTGTTGAGTATGATGTGTATCCACTTCTGCTTAAGTGCCTAATTGATGGGTAAGCTGTCCAAATGTTCATTTGTGTTTTCTCCAATTTAGCTTTTTTATTCCAAATTTACCAATTGGAATTTATCTCTTCACTTGTGTTAAGAGGTTTTGTCATTGTCATTTATAAATCATGCCAACTATGAAAGTAAAGGATGTAAGGTCAATTGCTTTTTCTCGTCTCCAGTGATGAACAAGTTGCCACTGCCTCGATGGATGCAATTAGGAAATTGGCTGGTTCTCCAGAAAGACTGGTAAGGACTTGGGTGCTACTGGTTAAAGCTTGTTGATTTATTTATTGATATAGTTCTGTATTGAGAACATAAGAGAGCCTCAACTATGAAAGCTTCTTTTATGTTTCGGTGAGCAATATAATCACTTTCTATGAATTTTGCTATTTATTTTATATGGGTCTTACTAATCCTCCATCCAATAGTTGAAGGATAATAGGTACATAAAGACAAATAAGTTCTGATATCAATACACATTTCATGGATAACAATACACTTTTACAGATATTAATACACTTTTCTCAGATATTGATACACCTTTTACACGTTAGCCTCCACCTATTGGGTGGAGATTAGCATTTTCTATTTTATTTTGTCTCTTGGTAATCTATTGTGCAGGGTATCGTCTTTCCAGCTAATGCGAATGAAACTACACATCTCAGAAATGTAGCAGCAGGATGCTCATCGCTGGTACGGCACTTTATACTTCATAGTTTATGTTTTGGGGTTATGCAATTAAGGCAGCAGTTGGCACAAGTATTTGTTAGCTCACAACATCCACCCACCGACACTGACAGAAAAGATTGGGGTGAAAATGTTTTACAGTCGATATTATTGTCAAGCATACACTTGCAGTGTTCAGGTAGATAGTACAACAATGAAATCAAGTCGGTGTCAGTTGGTCCCACCTTTTCTTGGGACGGCAATTTTGGCTTTTATATCATGATCATGAATTAGTTTGGATTGGTCAGTTGACTGGTTTAGATATGACAACCTTCATCAGTGTCCTTGAGGTTAGTTAGAGAAGGTCCTCTTCACTGAATTACGTTTTCCCCAAGGCTTCTAAAATCTAAAAGCTGACAAGTACAACAAGAACCACCTTTTTATCTAAGTTATGGTTGTGGCGTCACGCCCACTTTCTATGATATTGAGATCCATTTTTCCTTTGAGTGGTCACTTGTCCTTCAACATGTTTCAGGGACGCGTCCGGGTTTTGGCTTTGGTTGTGAAGCTATTCTCTATTTCCAGCTCCGTGGCATCTGCGGTCTACAACTCAAATCTGCTTAGTCTGTTAGAAGCAGAACTGAGCAATGAGAATGATACACTTGTAACTCTGAATGTGTTGGAGCTCTTTTATGAGGTTTGTCAATTTTAACCTACATTTTGTATTGGTTCCAGTATGTTTGTGCCTTAGCTTGCAATATGGTTGATGTGGCGACTCTTGTATGATGTCTTTTATTGATGAAGTCATGTATTTCCTGTTCTGAGTTATTAGCTGTTGTGATGCTCCATCTTAATTTAAAATAGAATAGAGTCATTTGTGTCTAGATTTTATAGTTTCCTGATCTCATTCTTTCACATGACCAAGTAATGCATGGGCATTCATTCCTTGCATCTTTGTCACATTAATTGTACTTGTGTATAATTTCTGAATTGCTTTTGTTGGTATTTCGTATTGAGTTACCTGATTTATGCTGCACTTTCTCATGATGATTTATATTTGGTGTATGAAGTTGGCCGAAAATCAGCATAGTACAGAGTTCTTATCGAGGACTACCCTTCTTCAAATACTTACTTCTGTGATAAGGTACTTGTATGATAAAATCGTCCCACTTCTATTTTCTTATTTTTACTCCTTTCATGCCTTGAAAAAGGTTAATCTTCTTGAAGCAACATGTCGATTGGATCAATTTTGAGAGCAAGAGCAATGACGATAATTGGAAGGCTTTTGTCTAAGGAGGATTTTTTTATGTTTACCGATGAATCTAGTAAGTCTTTTGAGCAATTCCCAAAGTTCTTGATGTTTTGAGTATTTATTTTTTGTCTTACGTTTAAAAATGCGGCTTGGACCATTTCCAAGGGCCTTTGATCTTCATGGGATTTGTTGTGGCGCGGATATGTTTGGTTGAATACAAAGCACTGTCTTGTGCTAAATAACTGCTCTTTCTACCTTGGTATCCGTATGTGTGCAAAGATTTGCAGCATAATTGATAGGGCTCAATTTCCTGGGTCAGGTTGATCACGTGTGGGGCCTCATTTCGCATTGAAAGGGCGCAAAATAGTACTCCTTATAGTGCTGAATATAATTGATAGTTACCCAGTTTAGACAGATGATGTAGAGGATACGAAAGCAAATTGCTAAGGAGTAAGGACACTTTTTTTTTTTTGCCTTTTAATTAGCATGCACAAGGACACTGTTCTGTAGTGGCTCTAATTTTAATGGGGTCTTCGGATACCTCAAAACATCTGGTATACCATTATCTTTATCTAATTATCTTCATTCACTATGCTAGGTGTTGAAACTGTTATTTCAGCTGTTGATGGAAGGCTTGGGTTATTGGAAAGTCAAGATGCTGATGAATTTGAGTGCACCGTTGAAGCATTGGGTCAAATAGGAACAAGTAAGTATGCCTCTATACGTTTTATGCATTTTGTTTTTCCAGCTATTGCTTCATTCTGGCCACTATAGCCCTTGGATATTTCTATATAAGTGGAAGGTGCCAAAAGAGATGTGCTGCCTATTTGTTGAGGTTTTTCAGTTTTCAGCATTGACCCAAATTATCTGTTGGTCCACAAAAAGCCGTGTCTTGGTGGCTTGTGCAATTTCTTTGCATTCTGTTCAGATATCTCCTGTGATGATTTCCAGAAAAATGTGTAAGAACTAAAACGAGTGTGCCATTTGTCCTTCCAAGTGCTGAATTTCATGTGTGTGTTTATTTTATTTTTCTTAATTCATGTTCATGTTGAGGCACCAGTTCTTGGAGGACTCTTAGAAATGTACTTCAGTACTTCCTATTCTTTGGCAGCAGATCTATTTCTTCTTAGGAAACAGGCTGGGAACCTAAAGGCTCTAGCATTCTGAATATTTTGGCATAAATCTATTTTCACCAACAATTCTACACTCCTATATGTAATGGCGCCTTAGAGTCTTGACAATTTTCCTTCCTTGTTTCCAACTTCTGTTGTTTTGTTATGATGCTTCTAGCAATCCGAGGAGCAACATTGCTACTCACAAGTTCTCCCCCAACTGCTAGACATGTTGTTGATGCTGCCTTTGATCAGCATGGGCGTGGTAAACAGCTGGTGAGGTTATCTGACTGGTTCAATTTTCTGGTTTCCATGTTTTTCTTTTTACAACCATAAGAATTTGAGCTTGAACCCTAATGTATGTTTGTTATTTTCACTTATATTTTGCATGAGATTTTCACATGCAGAACCTAAGGTCTTTTGTCTGTAGGGACTGTTTCTCCCATCATAACCTTGAAATACTCCCCCGTTCTATTTTCTTTGCCCAATCCTTCAGTTTGGGCTGTCCCAAAAACATGTGAACTATGGAAGTCAAAGAATGTAAATCTTTAGGTTTTTCCTAATTGTCCTCTTTTACGTAATGATGAATACTTATGAAAGTGAAGAAAAATAGTTATGAATACTTGAAAGTGAAGAAAAATAGTTATGAATACTTGAAAGTGAAGATAAAGCGGCAAAAATGGAATTTAATATCTCGATATTATAGCTTTTTACTGTATTAAATTGATGTCCCTTGGACAAATTTAAACTCTAAAAAAGGGGACTAACATTTTGGAATGGAGAGACAATATATTTGTTTCAGCTTACCTCATATTTGTTTTTGTTTTTTCGTGAAGAATCCACATCATCATCTAAAAATGGATGAATTTTGGTGACAATAAAAACATTATTGAATGAACAGAAAATTGTTTTACTCAAGAAACAAAATATTCGAGACAAAGAGGTTGGCTTGGTGGATAAGGTCCTCTATGTGATGCCTGGGTCAGAATCTTACCTCCCATTCCTATCCCACCTCCTATGCATTGTTCTAAATAGGAAGAAACAACAGATTCATTAAATAAGCTTCGATTACAGGGCATAAGAGGCACTGTTGGAATGTTTTCGATTGTGAGGCTCACAGCCTACTTTTTGTGTGATAGTTTAGTTGTTTCCAATTAATAGATCTTATAGACTTGAATTAAGGCATTTTGCTGGATTCCACTCGAGTTTTTCAGAGTTACCTTGCCTGTTTTTCCTCAAGTCAGATTGATATCTCGATGATACAATGTTCTTTTAGTTTAAGTAGCTTAACTGTTTATGGCAATGGCTTCAGAATCTTCACTTCTGCTGCTTGAAAATAGTTGATGCTTTGATAACTTGGAGCAAAATTTTCAATTAACTATGTTACTAGTCCATAACCTAACAACCTTTCGAGTCCTTTTTTTTTTTCTGGATAGTTTGGAATATTCTTTTGAGTCCTCACAGGGAAAACTTGTACTCATTTTCATCAAGCAATTAGAGCAATTTTAGTTTTCGCAACCAGCACAAGAAATTTGAGAGCAACAGGAGATAGTGGGTCGATGGTGTTGTCCTATTACATGGGTGTAATAGTAAAAGACAAGGCTCTCTATTAGTGCACTTTGCTTCTTTATTTGGCCTTGATCTATATTTTGTCATGACTACCTTTGTCTGTTTCAAACCTACTTCATTGAAAGTACTTTATTTTGTTTGTTTAAGAAAGGAATGTCTTTTTCTTGTTACATGTGTTGAATGGCCCACTTGCCCTATTCTCTGCTACAAGCTCTTTTTTCTTGGTTGAACTGCTGATGTATTTGTACCACTGTACGATCTTTTTGTTATAATAGTTTGATAAATATTGTTGGACCCATTTCCTAACAACTTAAGCTTAGGGGACAATTGATAACTTAACATGGTATTAGAGCTCAGGTTGCATGTGGTGTTGGGTTCAAGTCTTTCTGTTTGCATTCGTTCTCAATTTTCATTTTACTTCTCTCCCTTCATATTCTGCTTCGCTCTGTCAAAATTTGCATCAAGACAGGGTTTCACGTGAGGGACGGTGTTAGATAGCTTGATATACATTGTTGGGGTTCATTTCCAGCAGCTTAAGCTTTTGGGTCAATTGGTAACTTTAACGCTTTTTACGATACACCTATGGGGAAAAAAAGAACAATGTTTGATCACAGCAAGAACATAGAACAATGTGATGTTTGTCCTTGGCAATTTGACTTTAGTTGCACAAAGTGGGGTGGGAGCGAAAAATCATAGAAGCTCCTCATTTGGGAGCACCAGAGGGATCGTTTGGAATAATTTACAAAGATGTAAATATGTAATAGAAGGAAATAGAATTATACTTAATTCGTGTCAACTGCAGATATTGTTTTAGCGAATGAGAGTTAATATTATGTGTATGCTAACAACTTGAGTTAATATTTTCTAGTATTTTATCATTGCTTCATATTTTCTCTTGCTCGGTATTTTTTATTTCTGGTCTTTTGGAATTTATATGCCTAAGAAGTTCTATCCTAGAAGTTCTATCCTAGTTTGGGGCATGTTCCTTTTTCCCTGGGAGCGAGGTTCCTAGTGGAGTCTTGACTTGGGAGCGTGGGAGCGAGGTTTTGAGATGGACTCGCCACCCCGATAGGAGGTTCCTGAAACTAAGATTTTGACTTCTATGAGCTGAAAAGTTCTGTTACCTTCTTTTAATGTACCTTATCGATATTGTTCTGATTTGAGATGGTTGATGGGTCAAAATAACAGGCAGCATTACATGCTCTTGGAAATGTCACCGGAGAAACTCGATCAGAAAGCAACAGGATGCTGAATATTGATGCGGAAGAGAGACTCCGACTCTTGATCTATGAAGCAGCTTCCAAATCTTCAAAGCTTACACCATCTGTCAGTTGATTGATCTCTAGATTCGTTGTTGTTTTTATCCTTGTAGTTTGTAGGTTTGGTGATTTCGGTTTCTCTCTTTATTTGAGGACCTTTTTGGTTCACTTGAAGACCCAAATAAAGAGAGTAAGCGCAAAAAATGGAACAAAGATGAAATGCCAAGTTTCTACATTTTGCTATTTGAATTTCCATTATTTGTGTGCTTTCTGTATAGGTTTTTGTCATTTTGCGCTTCAATTCTCAAATCTTGGTGCTAAGAAAATCATTGCTTCATGTTTATTCAGTTTTTTCTTGATTATCCCTCTACATTCTTCAAAGAAATTATCAAGTTGACCAATTTTTTGCTGCATTTCACAGGGGCTTCTCCTATCAGTTCTTCAACAGGAATCAGAAATTCGTCTTGCTGTGAGATTTCTTTTCCCACCTCCACTTAGTTTTATCCATTGTTTTGAGAGCAATAAGGAACCTATTTGAAAACCTATGTTGAAAGAATTTACTGTGGCTTTTTTTGTTCGAAATGTTGCCTTCTTAAAGCTTATTGTTCCTGTTCTCTTAGTGTATTTATTGATAAATTTCAGTTCCTTTAGAATACAAAGGGTTCTTGATAAGCAGTTTCATTGATCCTAATTTTCTGGCCTTCTTCTCATGGCTCAAACCATAACCACTGATCCGACTTTTTTTTATATTTTTTATGGAGGACTAGTTTTTATATTTTTTCCACTTTTGGTTTTGATGATTTAACATTCTATCATCACCATACGAGTTCAGGTTATGTAACTTAGTACCACCTAAAGTAACGGTACCACCGTAAGTTCCTTTAACAGGAATATATTCTCTTTTGTTGTTGACTATAGCAGGTTGCCTTCTGTTTGAGATTTCTGATGTGAAAAATATGTGCAAATATCACAGGGTTATCGATTGATAACGGGGTTGGTGGCTCGTCCGTGGTGCCTGATGGAGATATGCTCAAGACAAGAGATAATAAATATAGTGACTGACCCATATGCTGAAACCACTAAGATAGGTTTGTTGTTCTGTCACCTCTCTCTTATGTCCATCTAATCATTATTCGTATTACATCTTACCATAAAAAGTGAAGTAAATGTTTACAAATTATTAGAGAAAAATGAATTACACAGAAAGATGTGACAGTACCTCTGTTTTTGGAACTTTTTACTGAATAAATGGAACATCTCTTTCTTAATGTATGGAAGTTGCTGAGCACCGGATATGAATTCATGGTCCATAAAGTGGTTAGCCCTTTATAAGAAACCAGCTGCATCTATCTCTGCCCATAACATGATTTTGGTACTACTGTACTAGTCTCCTTTGGCTATTCGTGCCATAAAAAGGGTGAACATGGTCTGCAGTTTTGGGTCTTATTTTGTGGATAGCAGAAGCTCTTCCTCTAGGCATACCGCAAACCACTAAATGTTTAGTTTATCAAACCATCACTTAGTAAAGAAATGTATCCAAGCTATTTGTTTGAAAAGGAGCTATTATTGCACACCAAGAATGCTGCAAGCATTTGTACTTTTTGTTCCTTTGCTAAATGATATTTTGCGCATTTTTAAAAGTCTTTTTCTGTATTTTTATTTTGTAAAATTCCGATCCCGTATTGTGTTTGGTTTTTTGTTCTGATGATAATTCCCTTCCCCTTTCCACTCTGTTTTACCAGCACCTTCTTTCTTGATATTTTCTAAACCAATCCTGCGGTAATTATTCAGGTATGGAAGCTAGACATAATTGTTGCCAGGCAATTAGTAAGGCCCTCTTGTCGTCTCCTAAACTAACGAGTGACCCTGCCCTTGCGGGAATTGCTGCAAAGGTGTGATTTGCTTACACTGAATCGCATGCATGTGGTCTTTCTGTTTATCTGATTTCGAAATTTCAATTCATGCTGGAACAAAGGACACATGCAATTTTGCGTAAATTTATGATGTTTGTGCAGCCCTACTTTGTTCGAGTTTCACGCGTTTATACTGTCAATTGCTCCAAGTGTGCCAAGGTTTTATTACAGCTAAATTTTTTGTGGTCCTTAGGTTTTCCTTACTCTTTTTTTTTTTGGTTATTTTGGCTGCAGTTGGATGAAGCTATTAGAAGGGGACCTTACCTTGCAAGAAAGAATTCTGAAGCTCAACCTGCAGTCACGACAGCTGATAGATTTTGATTTCCTGTTGGTATTCGAGCTCACCAGATATCACGAGGTTCTCTGTTTTGTTGTGTAAAAGTTACTTTGCTTCTGATAATTAACTTGTAAAAATGGATGCGTCATAGATAAATGATTTCAGTTATCGCTTGATTTGAAATGTACCCTCGTAACTTTTTTGAGACAATTCATGCTGATACACATTTACATGACAACTTAAGGAAATTTTTTTTTGCAGCCCCCGACACAAATTGATCCACAATGTGCCTTGGAAACTCATTTTGATGTTAGCCTGATTGAATACCTGCCTATTATCATAAATGGTTCTCAAGCGTCAACTGCGAAAACAATAAAATTCAGGACGTGCCATTGCCATCAATGGAAGCAGTTGCGTGACTAAGCTTGTAGGGTATGTTCAAATGATACCAAACCAAACCGAGTCTTATGTCCCAATCAATTAGGGTCGGCTACATGAATCTTTTTTATCCATTGAGCTCTGTCAAGTGTTGCTTCATCGCTTAAACCTAGTATACTCAAATCCTTGCGTACTACCGCATCTAATGTCAATTTGGGTCTTCCTCTCCTTTGTGCGTTTCTACCCAAAGCTATCCTATCCACTCTCTTAACTACTGCATCCGCTGGTCTATGGTAAACATGCTCAAACCACCTTAGCCTATTTTCCCTTAACTTGTCCTCTATAGGTGTTGCACCTACCATCTCGCGAACTGTTTCATTTCTAATCCTATCTCATTTAGTCTTACCACACATCCACCTCAACATTCTCATTTCCAACCATCTTCAAATGATCAAAAAGAAAAAAGAACAAAAAAGCATTTTCCAGCTTCTCTAGACGCCTGCAATGGCCGAGACTAATCTTGCCAGGCATTTCTGATACCCAATATCATCGTGTTCTCCAGTGAAATATCTCAAGCTCACCATTCGGATTGTATCTATTCCCAAATTGTTTCTACCATTGCCAGTAAATTCACTAACACGCCACTGTCATAACAAGGTCCGGCAATAAAACATGCACCATTCAATCAATTAGGCCATTACCGTGCAAATGGTTTGCCACTGGTTTTGGGACTTGACCCTCACGAACTGGGCTCACACCCATGCAATCTTCCCATTCCCATCCCCATCAGATCACCCAAGCAAACCCGATATGCGAAATATGTTATTTTGAGAAAACATAAACTTAGCATAGATATCAATAAAACAGTACAACCAAAGTTACACAACGTAACAGCCCCAGAAAGAAAGAGCACAACCGAAACATCAAACAATCAAAGCCTCAACCCAAACTACATCATAGAGACACTCTAACAAAGCTCAAATGGATAACGCAACCCTGACAACAACGCCAACCACACGACTGATAAAACCTGCAAAACACGGGTTAGGAACAAGAGGAAAAGGTAAGTCAAAGAATTGCACGACGTTGAGGGATGCGATGAATATGCGGGGCATCATCGATAACCCTCTCTCGTTTCCCCTTTCTCTGACTGGGGTGTGGAACACATTTGTCGCAACCACCACTAACTTTGACGCTGCCCATCTTCTTCCGTTTCTGCTTGCCATGATGCTTGACAGAAATAGGGCCCCAGTCCTCTAATCTGTTGAGCCATAAAGCCTTGATCCTCTTCGTCCGCAAATTCCGAGGTCCAGAAGTAGTATCCTGGAGACCATCTCCAACCCTATCGGATGAGGAATCCTCGAAGCTAAGTTGATGAGGGTCAACCCCTGGAGGTTCAGCCACACAGCTCAACGGGAAAAGAGGAACCTCTTCCATCAAGGAGGGACACATAAGTTCCGGTTCACCAACCAAAGGACCATGACCATCCTGAACACTAATATACTCTGTACATCTGTGTTTGTTAGTCCATTTTGGGGTTTTCAACTTCGTAGGAAACATCATGATTGCTTTGTACATTTCATGTATTTCCAATTTTACCCTTCAATAATGATTGATTTGTTAAATAAATATTTGAAGACAAGGGTAAAAGAGAAAAATTGACTCTAAAACATGGACAAACTTTAAGAGACGGAAAAAAGTACGTTTGTGGATGAACAAACACAGACAGAGGGAGTAATCAATGGTCTTCGAACGGTTAAAGTGGGTATAACACTACCTTTCCTTCCCATTTTTACTTCGCGCCGCCCTGTATGGAACTTTTAATCTCCTGTCCCTGTTCTTCGCTTCGATATCCCTCGCTTCACCTTCTCTCTCCTTCAGCCTGATGTTCATCGCATTCACCAATATCATTGTTCTTGGCTCAGGCACCATTCCTTTTGTTGTCATCTCCTTGAAATAATGCATTGCTTCCTCCATCCTTCCCTTATCATAAAGCCCATGAATCATGATCGTGTAAGACCGTCGGTCAGGTCCCAATCCATCCCTCTCCATTACAACCCAAGTAGACCTCACTCTCTCTTGATGATCCCAATCCATAAACAACCTCAAGAGCAAATTGTAGGTGTCACCCGTTAACTTACTTCCGACTCTCTCCATCCTCTGTAAAATCTCAGGAACTTCCTCAGCATTCTTTGCCGATTTCAGCAAAAAACCGTATGTCCTTGCATTAGGCAAACAACTGCCCCCCTTCTGTTCCATCTCGTCCAAAAGCTCGTAAACCTTTTCCATCCGCCTAATCTTGCAAAGGTGCTTGATCAGTGAATTGTAAGTAGCAACATTCGGAGGGCACTCGCGCCCATTCATTTCCTGGAAAATCACGAGCGCTTCAGGAATCCTTTTCTTGAAACATAACCCATCGATAATGCAGTTGCATATCGTGACATCCGGGTCGCAACCCTTCTCCCCCATGGCTCGGAACAACTTGAGAGCAGTGGTCGCTTTTCCTGCCTTTGTCAATGAATTTATGAGAGTCCCGTACGTAAAACGATCAGGCTTGCATTTTCCAGACGCAACAATGTCCTTCCAGAATCGCTTCGCTTCACGCAAGCTACCCAATACACACCATCCATTGAGGATAATGTTCATTGTCTTAATCTCAAGTGGGAACTCATTTTGCTTATAATGGAACAAAAACTCTGCGGCTTCAACATGTTTATACTGGCATAGACACATCAACAGGGTCTGAAATGCAACCAAATCGAGCTCGAGACCAAGCTCTTTCCTCTTATAAAACAACTCCGTCGCTGCTTCTACTTTATGAGCCGCGGCATATCTATGTAACACAATCCCATATGTTCCCTCATTGACAATATCTCTCTTACGCATTTCATCAAACACTTGGGTTAATTCTTGAAATCTCTTCATTCTGCCGAGAATGTCGAGGATTTCATTGTAGACATCAGACCCAGGAAAATATACATTTCCATTTCTTTCTCTCGAAACCCAATTGAAGAAAATATAAGCTGGTTTCCAATTCGAACGATGTCGTCTAAGCACGTCGAGAACCAAGTCATCATTGAGTGACAAGCCTGATTGATCAAGCGCTCCTTCAATCTCATCCTTTGGTTTGTTGTCTTGAAATTTGAGGAGGTTCTGAAATGTGAGAGCATCACTGTCTGTAGAGGATTCATCTAACCCTCCGTCCGGTTTTTCGTATATGTGATCATCGTATACGGCGAAATTCAGGTCCTTTTCACGCTGGTAATCCCGAACAGAAACTAGAAAAGGAAGTAGTTTGCCTGAAACGGGCTGGTATGATGGATACGTGACGGGTTGGGTTGTGAATTGGAATTTGAAATTTCGTTGGATTAGTTGGGAAAGAAGCCTTAATGGGTGGAATCTAGGATGCATGTTGAATTGCTCTTCAGTTGTGAACTGTCAGCTATGAAAGTTTTGGTCATGGAAACTTCTTTGGTGGTCCGAACCCGCAGTAGCAGAGAGCAATTTTGTTCACCCCTTAAAAGAGGGTGAACAAAACCCACTCTCTTATTGGTTGAAACATGTGGGTCCCACCACAAAATGATGTCATGCTTACCAAAAAGTGTATTGCTGAAGTAAGCATGACATCATTTTGTGGTGGGACCCACACCAATTCAACCAATAGGAGAGATGGTTTTGTTCACCCTCTTTTAAGGAGGGTGAACAAAATTGCACTCGCAGTAGCAAGGAGAAACAGAGTGAGGCTTTTGAAAATTTCTTTCTGAGAGTGTTACTGAGTTATTTCTCCTTCGTTCCAAAATTATAGTAGTACGTAAAATGATAAGTTAAAAATAATTATATTTTTGTCAAGAAAAAGTTTAATCTTTTTTATGAATTAAAAGTGTTCATTGATATCTAGTAACTAAATTGCTAAGAAAACATTTGAATTTTTCTTGAAAAAAATGTATTATTTTTAACTTATCGTTTTGAGAACCGAACTATCAATTTTGGAACGGAGGGAGTAGTAGTTACTAGTTAGCACCTCCTTATATTACTCCACTGTTTTAATTTACACAGGAAATAAATTACTTCTTTGCATTGAGGGGATTTGTGAGAAAATAATACTACAATAAAAATAAATAAGAATCTCACCCCTTATTTTAGGTAAATAGATGAGAAATGTGTAACCTACAATAAAAAGAAGAATCACGCCCCAAGAAGGTGTGCTGACTTTGGACTGACCCAATTGGGCTTAGTCCATATTTTAACGGGCTCTCTAACGCAGTAAAGCTCCGTCCAAATTCTTGGCCCATTCCCGCCGACGATTGAAATTGACTGACGACTCAGAGCATCTCCACTCCTACACCAAATTTTTACTCAAATTTGAGTAAAAATTTGGTCAAAAACTTGATTTGATAACACCCCTTCCAATGGAAAACCACCTTTTAAACCAAATTCTAGTTAAAATTTTGTCAAAAACTGTTTTTTTGTTCATTTTGGCCCCAAAACTTTCCCGCCATTTTGTCAAAAACAGTTTTTTTTTTTCGTTTTTTTTTTTTCATTTTGTCAATTCCTTTTCCGTCCGTTGCGACTCAGTAAATTTGGTGTTGAGCCTTCTTATTTGGACTTTTGAATTTTGGTGAAAGATTTGGTGTTGATCAAATTTGGTGAAAATTTGAGCAAATTTGGTGTTGAAAATTTGATGGATTTGGTGAAGGGGTGGAGTGATTTTTTTGGTTAAATTTGGTGAATTTCATTTGACAGAAAGACTGAAGAATTTGGTGACACTTGGGTCTCTGTGGCCAAAAATTTGAGCAAATTTGCAAGGGGTGGAAGATTTTTGGTGAGCTTCTCATTTGACAGAAAGACTGATTTGACGTGTCCTCTCGACACTTAGACGTGTCCCTCGACACTGGGGTCTCTGTGGCCAACGTGGGCGGTCTGCGTGAGCTGAGCTGAGCTGAGCTGATATCTACTACATTCTTCTCTCTCTCTCTCTCTTTCGTTTTCAATGAGTGAAGAACTTGGGGATTTGTTGTGAATGTTCTGTACCAGTAGGTAAGTGAATTTCTAGATAGATAGAGAGAGAGAGAGAGAGAGAGAAAGAGAGATGGGGAGGGTATTCGTGGTGGAGCTGGAGGGTAGGGCTTACAGATGCAAATTCTGCAAAACCCACTTAGCCCGTGCCGATGACCTTGTCTCCCGGGTACTTTTTTCACTCAAATTCCTCATGTCTGCTTCTCTTTCTTATTCGTTTCTGTTTGTACATCCATATGTGTTGCCTATATTGATATACATGTACTAAAGCTTTGTGAGGAGAATTTTCTTCTTACTCTGGTGGGTTTTTTGTTTTTCTTGGCTTTGTCCTGGCTGATCACCCGGCTATATAACCCCGTCCTGAATACATATTCTAGGCAATTACCCAATTTAGTAAGCCACTAAGCTAATACTTTGATTATATAATATGAAAATCAGTAGAATACAGATGTCATTTAAATATACTTTCCCCATTTCCATTGCTACCGCGGGCTTTACGCCATCGATAGGAATATAGTAAGTATTATATGCGTATGTAACCAACAAAAAACGTAGGTCATCAAACGGCTCTTGAAGACCCACCAAAAGTGTGAAAGCCAGAATCTTTCAAGAAAGGGATGCCTATTTAAAGAGTGAATAACCGCACTTAGCCAATTAATTTAGAATTGGGTACCATATTCATAGGAAGTAAGGAATGAAAATTGGCCATTGGTCCACTTCTGAAGATTAACTAGGTGTCTGGCCACTTGAGGTAGCCGAATTGGGTTTCCAGGGTGGCTAATGGTCAAAGGTTATGGTAATAATAACTTATAAGCAACTCTAGTCGTACTGAGCTTGATGATTGGTTAGATATATTGGTCGTGTTTGAGGGTTGGTTGGCCCATCTAACATTGATAGGATCCTGCTACTAAGGAAAGGACTCTAAGAGACTTGACTTGCGGTCTAAAGAAAGTGAAATTCTGGTCGAAAAGAAAGTCTGTTTGAGAGACTCTTTCAGCTACCATCTAAAAGAGAGAAACGAGGGTTCCCTCCTCGAGATGGGACCCGGTCTTCTCGCGCAGCTTCGCGAAAGGGCCGGCTTGTTGATATGGAATTAGATCCCAAGGTTTCGACCAAGCTGCTCAGACCTTGTGTCTTCCTTAGCTGGTGTGATGCAAATATTACTAGTAGTTGTTACTGAACAAATATCTGACCTCAACCCCCTCCCAAAACTTGACCTGGGACCGGGAAACAATAATTTGTCCTTTGGTTTTTCTCATATTCTTCCTGGAGAACTTCCCTGGATAATCTGGGTTTTTTATACTAGGTTGCAGTAGATTATTTAGCAAAGTGCACACAGACATTAAAAAAAAGACAGGAGATGAGATGAGCTAGGGAATCAAATCAACATTTGAATTTGTAACTTTTGGCCAACTTCCGGGTCGGCTAGTTCGTATTTCCTTTGTAGATCTTGCTGTGAGGATTTCTTCTTCTTAGCCTTCTATTTGTGGCTTCCCGCTAGTTTATCTGTGCATGCATCTTTCCAGTCCGGCATGAAGCCGCTGACGCGAAGTTGGCTCCGAAATTTCTTTATTTAAAATAAAAGAAAAGACTAAAACAAAACATGGTTTTCGCCCCATGGTAGAAGCGTGGGTGAGGAAAAGAGAGAACTTGACACTGGTTGGTTGGCCTTCCCTTGGGAGGCTTGCCTATCAGTCCATGCAAGCCAGTATCACCACTGCGATTGAGAGAACTCCCTCTTTCCGGAAAGCTGGAGAAAAGGGGACAAAAATTTTCACAATTTATTGGCTGATGAGGAGACCGATTAGTTGTATTTGAACCGGGGAACAACAATAGTTAGCAAGAATTATCCAGATGCATTTTATGGAACTTCTGGCTGCTGTATGATCCTATTCCATCCAAGATTTGAGTATTGTTTGTAGCCATGAAGTAACTGAACTTACTCCGTTAGAGCTTGTATTAGGCGATCCAAATAGTTTTACCAGTAGGAAATCTTGCTTTAGCTGGAATATCTCTGCAATAGTGGATGTGCTGCATTTCTTTGAGGGTATGCTGAAGTTAAAAATGTTTGTCTCGTTTGTTTTCTTGATAAAAATGTGTAATTTTCTATTGGGTTTTAATAGGCTTTCAGTTTGTTGTCAATAGCTGGTTTTAGTGGGAGATGATAAGGGATTGCCCCCTACTTGCTCTACAATAATCTGGTTTGTTTCTTCGTTAATTCTAATTCGAAAAAAGAGTTAGAGGTGTAAGAATACGGTTCTTGGATTTGAAAAAAAATAAAATAAAAAAGGAACAGAGAGAAAAAGGAAAAAGATTCAGGAGCTTTGCTTCAGGTTGTAATTACAATTCTAAATGGGATAACAACATTTGAGATAATCTTATTGTGCCTCGTCTTGACTATTAGTAGGCGTGCCTAATTTGTGGTATATAGGCATGGAATGAGTAATGAACCCATTATTCAAGTGTAAGTACACAGCCACAGGATCAACTGAGTGCCTCTGTACCCCTGTTCTCATTATTGAGCAAAGTATCTGTGTTATACTATTAATCATCCTTGTGTGCATTCTAAGTTGCTTATAGATCCTTCTCATCTTTATGGTATTGGGAAATGAAGATGCTTTTTAGACTTCTAGAGTTTGGCAATTCAAGTTGTCAAACGTGAATTAGCCGGTGGAAACAGGTTGTTTTCTTTTTATTAGTGCATAATACAAGACACATTAATAACTCATGACAACAGTATCCAGGTTCATCTGGGGTTGAACCTTTTGTGACATTGCAAAAGTGAGAAGAGAAACAACATAACAATCTTATTGCATTAGAAAGCTTGAAAGATTACAAGACTAATGAAGGGGTTATATAGGCTAACCCTAATAACCTTAGCGAAACCTAATAACATAAAAAGACTAAACTACCTTAAACATAAAAGATAACTAATGATAACCTTAGCGAAACCCTAATAGCATAAAAAAAAAATGAACTACCCTAAAATTATACTTCACCCTCCCCTTCAAACTCATGATGCAAGGCTGGAGAGCACCGTGAGTTTGCCAAGGAGACAACAACTGCAAATCAACTACTCTAAAGGTTCTGAACAATGCAAAGTGGTGTGATGCCGAACAGATGCAAATAGAAGAAAGAACCAATACCGAACAGATGCAACCAGATGCCAAATTGTCAATGCAAACAATACTAGGAGAGAGCGATATGCAATCGGGGGAGAAACAGAGATATGCGATTTGGAGAGACAGAGAGATGCGATTTGTACTATTACGCAGGGTTTCGAATGGAGAGAGGGAGAGAGATGCTATTTGTTTATTAGAGAGTGATGTAGGACGGGAATGGAATAGGGTTAAGGATGATCAAAACACTAAGAAAAGGGGCTGTTTTTAGGGCAGTGAACAGTGGACGTGAACAGTGAATGAGAAGAGAAGAATAAGGGGTTTAAGAAGATAGATCTAGGCCTCACACCTAGGTTACCGAAGGCATCACACCTATGGCCTCTTTAGCATCACACCAAAGAAAAGATTGCATCACACAATTTTAAAGCATAAAGCTTCAGAAATTTTTATATTAATCATTCATTCATTCATTATTCAAACTCTTGAAGTACATCAATTTATAGACTCCCAAGCATGCGTTAAATGCAAATAACTACTCCTATTTCCAAGATATTCCCTATATGTTTTTAATACCAAAGACTACTCCCATCCCTTAGATGGCTAGGTAGGATGACTGTGTTATCTAATGGTTGCATACATTAAATAAGTGGTCAAACTTCCCTAAATCAAAAGTCACAAGGCTCATGAAAAGTCACAGCCTTAAATACTCTAGCCAATGCCCCGTTAATATCCCAAGTAGGTCCATTTAGTGGCCAATGGACTACCCTTCCAGTCCATGAGCCCCCTTAACTTCCAACCATATGAATTTACCAAAGTACCCCTGCCCTCTTGTATGGCCCGCATCAGAGAGAGAGAGAGCTGGTTTTCAGAAATGAATTGCAAAATAACATATCTTTGTGCAGAAATCTGATGCTATCGATGTTGTGTGAAGAAACCGAGAGAGGCCCAGTGTTCAGAATACCTAAAAAATGCGACTTCAGACTGGGTTGAGACAAAAACTGATGAACAGAAACAGAAACTTCGCTGATGAACAGTGCTCGGATGAACAATGCTGGCCGGATAAACAATGATCAGATGAATAGTGGTGGTCAGTGGTGCTTTTGTTGCTACTGATGCTGCTCATATCTTGGGGTTTTCTGAAAGCTGATGGGCTGCTATTCAAAGAACATATGCTGAGATAACATGAAAGAGGGAGAGAGAGATTTTGTCTGAGAGAGAGAGAGAGAGAGAGATCGAAAACAGAGGTTATTCCAGCTCTGATACCATGATACAAACCAAGGGGAGAGAAACAAACCAAGGCATTGCATATATCAAAAGTATCAATTACAATGTCAGAGCAAAGTTTAAATAGACAAAACCTAACCTAAGAAACCCTAATAATAATAAAAAGACTAAACTACCCTGAACATAAACATAAATAACAATATAGTGATGACCCTAAAATTATACTTCACACCTTTCCATTGAATTATTATACTCTTTAGAGGAGTTGGGGACCTCTATATTTTAGCAAGGTAAAAGAGGGAAGTTGTTTGTCACGACTCGTGGGGGGTAGTTGTTTGTATGCCAATACAAGTTGAGAGACGGGTTTCTGGTGCGGCCGAATATATGTCACATATAATTTGCATTGGTTTGCCCAATATCTTCTGGAGACAATTGGGTGATTTTGGTTGGTAACTTGGGATTTTAAATGTCGTAAGTCTTCCATCTTGTAACTATCTGATGTTTGAGGTGTACTTGCATTTGTTTAAGTAATAGTGCACTACCCTTTCTCAGATACAGTTATTCTTTTGGGAAGAAATTCGATTCAACCAATTTAATCTCGTTTGATATTAGGTACCCGTGCTACTTCTTGGAACAGATTTAGATGTGTAGATCAAATCTTCCAATTGTTGTGGGGATGTTTTAACATGGTGGCTAACTAGTTATTTTGCCTTGTGATCAGGGTTTTCATTGCCGCAGGGGAAAAGCATACCTTTTCAATAATGCGTGAGTTTTATGTTGTTTTTCCACCAATCTTTCATGTTGCAGTAGATTGATTGTCATTCCTATTGGGTTTTTCTGTTTTTTTTTTTAAGGGAAAAGAGTGGTCCTCCAAGAAAACATGCATCTGATCATACATTTTTTCCTGACAGAACTTGAATTTTACGTGTTACGATTTTGCAATTCAGGGTGAACATAACTTATGGACCTCTTGAGGAGAGGATGATGCTATCTGGAATGCACACTGTAGTGGATATATTCTGCTGCTGTTGTGGGCAGATTGTTGGCTGGAAATATGTAATCTCTCTCTCTCTCTCTCTCTCTCTCTCTCTCTCTCTCTCTCTCTCTCACACACACACACACACACACACAAACAAATGCGTGTGCATGCCAGCAAAGTGGTAAGGACCACTTAGTCCAGTGCCGGAGTAACTCCGCTTGGGTTGGGGTGGGGGGTTGCATATACGGTAGATTAGCTTCTTATAGCAGTGTGAGAAATGTTTAGTTCTTACATTTCCTTCACTCGGAATGTTCATCTCTCCCACCCAGGAATCTGCACAAGAAAAATCCCAGAAGTACAAGGAAGGAAAGTTTGTTCTCGAAAGGTAGAATACCCCCCTTCAGTAAATGTAGAGTCACTCTTCCTGCTTAATATCCAACTTAAAACTTTCTTTGATCGGTTAATTTCTTGGACGTTGCCATGGAAACAGAGGGAGGATCCTTGATGGAGTCGATTCAGAATTCTATATTGATACGCGCTCTAGTCTGAGCGATGCTGAAGATCCGTGAATTCTTTCTTCAATTTTCCTTGATAGATGTAATAAATGACCAGAGATTGCGGAGTATGTGCATCTCGGCTTTACATTTGAACTATGGCATTGCTGATGAAGCTTTGCTGCCTTTGTGAGTTATGACTTGCATGGTATCCTAGTGATTCCTTGTACCTATATTTGGGAGTTTCCTACAAAAATGCTTCCTTTGAAA
>CM029273.1:5619639-5637310 GCA_016920895.1 Vaccinium myrtillus | reverse complement strand
GAAATAAGAGTAATGAGAATTGTGAATGAAAAGTAAAAGGAGAAGATTATGCTTCTAGTATATTTATATTTGCAAACTTTTCAAGTAAGGTGAAATATCTTGCGTCTCAGATTGGGTACTACATGGTGCAGTACTTCCGGGGGCCAATTATGCAAGTATTATCTTGCGGCCACATATATGGTCTGAAAAAGTCAAAACATTTATGGCCAAAGCTTATGACCTTGTTTGTTTTAGGTTTGGGCAACTTGTTCAAAAGTCATAGGCAAATTAAGACCAATTTTTTTCATTATTCTCCAATCATTACTCATATTTCTTTCTAATCATTACCTTTATTTTAATTATTTTTCATTTATTTTTCTCCCTCGCCAATCATTATCCCCTTATTACCCTCTTTTGTCCCTCTTTTAAAGTTATTTGTGTTCCGATGAGGTACTTAAAGATATTCGATCGAGTTGATTTTTGGCACATTTGTAGTACTCGACCAGCTCTACGCGGTGAACATCTCCGATCATCGAAAAGATGCTGGCGCGACCACGCTATTAGGCTGCACAACACGGTGCTGTGCATTGGGGTGCTGTGCACCCCCAAGTTCTCAATTAGGCAAGTATTATCTTGCGGCCACATATATGGTCTGAAAAAGTCAAAACATTTATGGCCAAAGCTAAGCTTATGACCTTGTTCGTTTTAGATTTTAAGACTAATTTTTTTTTATTATTCTTCAATTATTACTCATATTTCTTTCAAATCATTACCTTTATTTTAATTATTTTTCATTTTTTTTTTCTTTCCAATCATTATCCCCTAATTACCCTCTTTTGTCGCTATAATTATTACTGCACAAAAATCAAACCCAAAAACCAAACTAAACACGATCAAGGTTGCGGCCACGTCCCTTAAGCCTGTTGTTAGACGAAGAAAACCTTGGTTGCCGTCGTTAAAAGTGGCGCGCAAAGCCATAACGTTCACTCAGTTCCGTTTCCCTCCAAATGGCACTCTGTTCTCTTCGCAGTCATTTCTTCAAACACCTTTCCTGCACCACCCCTTTCTTCTTCCCCGTCCGTCATCTTCACCGCCACTTCCCTCCCCGTACGTCTATTCCGACCCCCTTCACTTCTCTCTCTTCTCTATTTACCAAAACATTAATTCAAGGGGGTTTGAATTCGATCAGTACAACAAAATTCTTAACCAAGGCCTTATCAGACATTACAGCGACCAGTTCGTTTGCAGCTCCTTACCTCTCTGTCGACATTATGTGTCGTAAAGACGTCGCCGTAATCCCCCTTTCTCTTGTCGTTGCTGTATTGCTTGATTCGATTCATTATTTCTAGAGTTCCTGAATTTGATGACCAAACCGTTGAAGTGCTTTTTTTGTCCTTTCTTTTTTTTGGGGGGGTTTTTTGGGTTTTTTGAGAATTGATGTATGAACATACACATAGTTTGGGGAGGGCTGATAAATCGTGAAAGTTAATAATTGCATCTGTTGTCTTTTGGTTCTCTCTTTTAGTTTTGGGAGCTCATGATTGGTGGGGTCACTGGGGTGATTTTTGTTAACATTGATGTTATTTTCTAGTTCTCATATTAGCTTGTTGTATTATCCTCTCAAGTCTCAAGTTAATGAAATTCTTCTCTCTCATAAAAAGGAAGAAAGTAATATAACTGCACATGCTGTGTTTGCACTGTTTGGTTCACGGGAATGAAGCTGGATGGAATGCTCTTTCCAAAGATTGGTTTGCTAAAGAATGAGAGAATGTGCATTTCAAATAGAACCATCATTCACTAGTGTGGGTGCATCATCATTGCATTGGGAGAGCAATGAATGACCATTCCATGATTGAACTCATTCCTTGGACTAACCACTTACCTTTAGGGACTTAAAAGTCAAAGTTTTCGTACTATTAGGTAAACACATTCCACGAACTAAACACTTATCTTTAGGTACTCAAAGTCGAAGTTTTTTTCGTACTATTAAGTTCTGTGCATTTGTTTTGAGGAGTTAACGGTAGAGAGTGTGACCTAATTGGAGTAAGATGAGAGTCACCCATACTATATAAACATGGATTGTTTATTTCCTGAAGAAATATGCTGACATTGTTTGATTTATTCCTGATTTTGGATAGAGTGGCAATAGGATATGTAGAGTAGTTATGATTACATGGACAAAACTTTGTTGAGTTATAGGGAAGAATCGACTCAAGTGCATGTTGACTTGTCGGTGAATTGCTTGGCCAGGATATGTTCTCAGAAGCTCTTTTATGTTTTGGTGCGAGTTCTACCAGTATTGATGAACAAGACAATCATGAGAATGATGAGGTACAATATTTTTTTATTGTCTTAGCAATTTGTTTTGAAATGCCGTATGTCATATGTATATTTTTTACATCTTTTGTATTTCTCTTTGACACCATTCTTTTTCTAGACTTCATGTTTTGTCTGTCTAAAATGAAATTTTATTGATTGTCATGATGCTACCTAATTCATTCTGGTCTCTCATTGCTGTGTTAGGGAACATACTTTTCACTATTTCAGTTAACCTTAAAGCGTGTCTGAAATTAATTGAGACTCCTGTCAAGATCTTGCATGTAAAAGTAATTTAGTCTTATTGAATGAAATGCTTCACTGTTGAGGCTGCCACATGTAGTGCCTCACCCAATAGGACGTCTGTGTGGAGCTGACACTTAATACTCACAGTCCTCAGAGACCCCATAATGCTAAAGATTCCTCTTTGGTTAATATTCAGAGCATCAGGTGTTTCATGTCATTCTCCAGTGTCTAATCACTGCTGGCAACAAAAATTCAAGACTTAAAGCACAGAAGCTGGCTTAGCTTTGTGTTTCTGATAGCTTTTACAAAAACTTGTGGTAAAGACCTGCGGAAAACAACCTTTAGCTTTTCCCATACTGTCTTGCCTAATTTGTGGAAACTTAACATGAATTTTTTTTTTTTTTGGGGTGCTACAGCCACCCATTCTCATGTGATTTGTTTTTCTAATGTCGTAACTAAATCTAGTAAACAAAGAAAAGGACAAAAAAAAAATATTCGAGTTGTACTGAAAATTAATTTCAACGCAGGTCTGTATTAGTTCCATATTTGCCGATTGTCAAGATGTGGATGAGTGCATTTCATATGCTGCTAATTCCATAGGCTTGAATGAGAGACCAAGTTACAAAGTCATCAAAGGTGACCAATTCGACTGGATAAAGAAAACTCAGGTTAAATTGCTTCTCTTTTACTGTGTTACTCATTACAGGAAAGCTTTTATATTTTATCCTTCATTATGTCATTTTTTGTCGTTTTCTACTTTCTCCTTCAAATTAGAATGCCGTGTTCTAGAATATGCCCTTTTTCAAATTCTTGTATTAGGTTGTACACTTGAACCCGTTGCTCAAGTCTCCTGCTCACAGCAGGGTCAGGCAGAAATAGTAGATAGCTAGCCTTAACCCTGATCCTTTTGCGGAGAGATTGATTTCCATACTTGAAGTTGCAGTCTCACTGCGGTGGTAGGGAAATAAGCACTTGCTATCTTGCCAAGTCTTGACCTCCCAGCTCATTGTATACTGAATTCAGAGAAGGTGCACCCAGTACATATTAGGCCTCCCACTTACAACAAGGTATTGGGAGGGATACTAGTAGACACATCATTTATATCTGGAGGGCTTCCAGTGACCGAAAATCACATCACAGTGCCGGGGTATAGCACTTCTCATTGTGTTACATCATGGTGTCCCTTGTCAAATTAATGGTTTTAACAAGGTCATTATCTTTCCTTAGTGTAATTTAACTGGTAGACCCAAACTTGCTCAAGAGGAGAATTTTTTTTGAAGACATACATGTGCACAGTAGAAGCCACATTTTTTGAGCTTCGTTTGTTGGCAATTTGGCTTGGCTTGTGCTACAATTAAGTCAAGGCTGGTTTATGTGCAGCTTTATGTCTATAGCAATGCATTAGTTTCAAATTGCCTGTCATTGAACTAATCTAAAGATATTCGAATCTTCAGGGTTACGGCAACATCTTCTCAGTGCCATCGCCAATAACCATCTCAACTCACCCCAAAGAGCATAAGTAGACAAATAACTCTAGATTGCCCGGGATTTTTTTTCTGTACTTCATATTTGAAGTAGAATGAGTAGCTTTGGGCTGAATGTGTGCAAAGCTAGATCCAAGGAAAGAATAAAAAATATTAATATAGTTGAAATCAGTGTAATTATTATTCACTTCTTCAGCTTTTTGCTCTTTTTCTGCAATTTTTCCTTTAGGAAAGTGAGTTTATACAATTGCCAAAAAGGCAACACAAAACCTGTTTGATGGGCATGGTTCATCACTTCATCTTGTCTGATAAGCCAAGCCAAACTTCATCTTGTCTGATAAGCCAAGCCAAACCAAACACTTCTTTCTCAATCGATTGGGGTAGGCTACATGAATCCTTTTTTCCTATTGAGCTCTGTCAAGGGCTACTTGTTTACTCAGTAGGCTCATACGCACCACATCATCCAATGTCAATTTGGGTCTTTCCCTCCTCTTAGCATTACTAACCAAAATATCATATCAACTCTCTTAAGTACTGCATCTACAGGTCTATGTTAGATATGTCCAAACCACATTCGTTTGTTCTCTCTCAACTTCTCCTCTATAGATACCACACCTACCATCTCACGAACCGTTTCATTTCTAATCATGCCTCTTCTAGTCTTACTATACATCCATCTCAGCATTCTTATTTTAGCTATACCCATCTTGTCTGATAAGATGAGATAATCATAATATGACCAAATTACCAAATTGGCCAAAAAAGAGTCCTTTTGCAAATCAAAATATCGGTGTCAACTTTGCACAACTGCTAACATATCACGAATTCATCCAGTTTGATTAGTGGGCAATGACCATTTGGATAATTCAGCTAATTTGGCAAACAAGAAGAATAGTGTGTGCTATACCGGCCAACTGTACTCTCGATCATATAACTTCATAACCATTTGTCCCTATTCTTTCTCTCTTGCAGGAATCATTTAATCCAGTTGAAATCACAGAAGGGCTTTGGGTTGTGCCTGAGTGGAGTACTCCCCCGGTATGATTCTATCTATTACGTCTTTCTGATGTCAGATGTAATTGTTGCTCACTGCTCAGTATAGTAGGGAAAACTGTTATTTTGCCTCCATTGTTTATCCCTTATGCTTTTATTCAACTTATGTAGTGACTATCTGATGCTCGGTAGTTGGTACTTTGAATTTTCCTGCCTCCTATACACAGGAGCTCGTGTAGACTCCACTTACATGTCATTCCGGATCTTCTGTTCTGATCATATATGCTTCTCTCTGAACTGCTCAGGACCTTCAAGCTACAAACATAATTCTTAATCCTGGACTGGCATTCGGAACTGGGGAACACCCTACTACTAAACTGTGTCTGTTGCTGCTTCATAACTCGGTAAAAGGAGGAGAATTGTTTTTAGACTATGGAACAGGTTCTGGAATTCTTGCAATTGCAGCTATTAAGGTACTCGATTAGTTTCTTTGCAATAGAACTTGGTGTTCTTGTGAGTGGGAGCATCGTATTTCAAATTTTTCATTGACTATCTAGCTACAAGAGTTGATCACTCAGAAAAATAAAATTTCTCAAGATCTTGGAGTTGGATGTGTCTTTCAATAATCTTCAAATTACTTAGTGGATGAGGAAATGAAGTCCAAATCTCAGCAATCTGACATTCATTTTCTATATATATTGATCCACACTTAATAAAACCAGTCAGAAGTATGCCTCTTGCAATAAATTTATTTTGTGATAGTGGTCTCTTAAAACTCTCTTTCAAACATAGCATGGTGCCAATTGACTCCTAAATACATTGCAGCTTGGTGCTGCCTTATCTGTTGGATTGGATGTAGATCCTCAAGCAATTACATCTGCACAACAGAATGCTTCGTTAAACAACATACAAGCTGATAAATTGCGATTGCACCTTGTTCTCAGCAAGACCTGTCCCACTGTAGATGAAGGGACGCATGGAGGTGAAGAAAGGCAGAATTCATCTGTGAATGGAGTAACTGAAGCAGAAAAATATGATGTTGTCATTGCAAACATCCTTCTGAATCCTCTACTAGATTTGGCAGATCATATAGTTTCTTATGCCAAGCCTCGAGCCGTTGTTGGTATCTCGGGCATCATATCGGAACAGGTACCGAAATCCATCATCATGACATCCAACTGGTTAACTTTTTTTGTGAGCTACTTAAAAGATGGATGAAATATCTTCGAAATCCGACACTTGAAACATGTATTCCTTTTACAGGAACCATTTGTCTAAATTATGTTAGAGTGAAGAACCTAACTCAGCAGGCCATGTTAATGCTTATCTGACACGCGACTGTAGAAAATGCAGAACAGTTTAATCTATTTCACTGTTTTTATTTCATTTTTAAATAGTAATAAAAAAAGAACCCCACTTTTTAAAAGATTGGTGTGTAACTTAATCCAACGTATTTTGACTTTTTATTCTTCTTCTTCTTCGTTTTCATTTTCACTGTTTGTGTATTTTGACTTTTTCATTTCATTTTTTATTTAAGTCATGATGGCATACCTCATTTGCATACATTAAGTCATGAAAAGCAAATCTCTTCAAAAAAAAAAAACGGTCATGAAAGCAAATCAAACGTCAACAGAATATGTCTACGGTTAGCTTCTTAAGGTTACGCAAACTTATTACCTAGTAAAATAATAGAAATGCCCGTACTTACTCGAGTTCAAATAAAATGTACTGGGGATATTTACGGAAAAATTACCACGGTGATCAATAGTTATTTTCTTCTGCCAAACCACTCCTGTATCCTCTTGTCATTTTAACACTTTTGTGGGCGGGTATCCACAATGTGGCAGGACATGGCAGGGCAGGTTGTTCTATTTTTCATATACATTACGAAAGAACCTAAAAGGTTTTACCAAGTATGACCAACTTGTTCTTTGACCATAGTTAATATCATTATCTCCTGATGCAGATTCCAAATATCGTAGCAAGATATTCACAGCTCTTGGAAGGCATTTCAGTATCAGAGTTGGATGGTTGGGCCTGTGTAAGTGGCACCAAGAAGACAAGTGCAATTGCTTGCTGAAGTAGAACTAGGTGAAGGCGTTCTTCTTCATCTCCTCCTGACAATTCAAAGTGTTCGGGCCTCCTCCTCCTCCTCCTGATAATTCAAAGTGTTCGGCCAAGTTACGTGCACCTCAACTGATTGACAAACTTGGAAGCTACTATTGACTGATTGTGTTCAAAGGCAGGCCTCGGGTATCAAGCAGAATTGTAAGTTGCTTTCTGGACTATTTTTTAGTTCAATGAGAACATTGACAAGTGGTGAAGGTTTATCTGGCACGCATATGGCTGTCAGCTTTTTACATGAAAACTGAAAAGTATGTCTTTCAGAGCGAAGTTGTAAACAACTGAGAAGGCTCTTCTATATTTTTTTGGGACGATATCAGAGAAGAACTTGTAGAATATCCACTTGAGTTTCCTTTAAAGGCATAGTTGGCCAACTCCTGAACGTCTTAATGCTATTAGATTCCTTGTTCCACTTCCTTCTCAAGTTACTTCCAGTGAAATGTGCTACCATTTTTCTCATATATTTTTGATACGATAACCAGTCAGTAATGAGAAAATACATAATTCGTGAAATCCACCCAACTACAGGGATGATGAACCTTCTTTTTGGAGGTAAAAAACTCACTCGGTAATCCTCGGAAACCGATTGAGTTCAATTTAGGACTGATCAGTCCAGAGAAAAACGGGCACATTGCATCATCCCATATCATAAATCAAATTTTAATAACATAATGTAAAACAGTACGCTGAATTCTGGTACATGACAAAAGCTTTGATGCAGTCGTTGAGTTGAAATTGTAGCTGTCAATCACATTTCTATCTTGTTTTATGAAAAAATGGACATGCACATCAGAAGTAAAGACAAACTCATAAATTTCTGAGTCAAAATAGACCATCAAGACAAAGAACACCATCAAGACAAAGAACACACCCCAAATTTGTTCACAGTAAGGGAACTAACATGGAATGTCATATGAACATCGATGGTCCGAAGATGAACTCCATAACAACAAAGTTTTCTTATTGAACGAAATTTTTGTCTTTTTGATAATTCTAATATAAGCCATTGACATGATTCACATAAATTGCCCTTTCATGAAGCATTTTTGTGCTCTATGAAAGGTTGATAGCTCATCACTTGAAAGACTCCGACCCCCCAGTTTAATCGTCATATGCATCTTTCTTTCGGTATCACAATAAAAATTTACTTTCTGCCTGTCTGGTGATGCAGAACCTCTCCTATGCATCTCTTAGGACCAGAAGCATAAATCAAACATCACCGCTGGAGATGCCTTCTAGCCAAAGCAGGAGCTTTCTTGGGGATATAAACCTTGTAGCTCACCTGATCACAAAGATATAAATATATATTACATATAACAACAATAAATTTAGTAGGCTTACGACAATCGTAGCTTGCGGCTCCTAGATAACATGCATAATCCATATCAGGAAAAAAAATCAACAAAAAAGAAAAAACTCACCTCTACCATTTCACCACCCCGCATTACCGACATCGTCTTCTGCTCAAACTGTCCGCCTTGCTGATCTTTCGAGTTTTGTTCTTCCAAAGTGGGTTTGAGGGAAGAAGAAGGCTGAGAAGCAGAAGATTCACCCACATTTTCAACTCCGTCTTTGTTCCCACCTGTCTGCCCCACACTTTTAGATGTTTCAACCGAACTCTTCTCCACATCACTCTGGCTCACCAACATGTTTGCCTTGCGTGTTTGATTCAGGACGGTGTCTGGATCTTCTTGTCTCAATCCTGATTTACCCAAATCAGATTCGCTAGCAGGAGAAGGGTCCTTTGTTTTAGAATTACCAGAAAAAGCAACCTTACTTGGCGGAGAAATGACACTATGTCTAGCACTTCCAGGTTCCTTGATAATGCCTTTTCCATCTTGACCCTTCCCATCACTAGTGGAAGGAAAAGAGGATTCTCTTCCCATTTTTAACCTAGGATTCTGACGAAGTACGTTTGTTGCACCTATGACCCTAGAATCATCCTCGTTAGTAGAAATGTTTCGAACATCCTCAACCTTTGCAGTGGGTAACCTTTTAACTTTGTTGTCACTCTTGGTTTTCTCATCAGCGGAAGGATTTGCATTTGTTTGAGGTCTCACACCACGGTACTTCTTCAGATTTTCCAAAGCCTTTAGGCGCAATACCGACTCCAGATCATCACCACTTGCACCAGATATAGTAGGTAAAACATCTACCTTAGAGAGGGAATTACTTGGAGAATCATGGACCCTACCCTCCGCGCCAGTTTTTTTGTTCTCAGTCATTCTAATGTCAGAAACCAAAGCTTCTCGGCCCTTCACATTTTCCACCCTCTTACTTCCAAGATCAAGAGAAGTTATCTCCCTCTTGCTACCCCCTTCATTACTATCATTGCTTCTACAAGATGGGTAATCATCATGATCATATGCAATCTCTTCCTCACCCTCAGGCGATTTCGCAACAGTAATAACTGATCTCAAGCGCCTCACAGTATTCTCAACAGGCAGCATATCCTTACTATTATGATCATCACTATCACTAAACCTACTGCGGGGAGAACAACTCCTGGATGGACTTTTATCGCTTTTAGTTCCGTTTTTCACCTTACTGAAGTTTCTCTTTTCTTTGATTTTTTCTCTAGACCTGGACCTAGGCCTTTCAATTTCACCGCTCCGAGAATCACCGCTAATAGAACTAACACTAGGTTCTCTCCTACGCTTCTTACGGGATTTCTTCTTTGAGTCAGATTTGGCACTTCTCTTTGAACTCTTTCTCTTTTTCACACGACGAGAATCTTCCTCACTGCTCCCACGGCTAGAAGCGCTTCTTCGAGTCCTTTTCCTACTACTACCCTTCACTTCACTTCTTGTGCGGGAACGAGCCCTCCTGTACTCATCCTCAGAGCTAGAAGACGAGATGGAGAGTGGACTTCTCGAATCGTCACTAGAATCAGAAGAAGAATCATCACGATGACGCAGTTTCTTCGATTTAGTTCTTCTACTTCTCTTCGTCTTCCGAGCCTAAAAAACGCAAAATACGTGAGCCCATAGGGATCAAAAAAATGGAAAACAACCTTACTACCTTAGCCCAGTTTAGAATATTTCATCTGAAAAATCCTAAAGCGCCATATGGTTGGTTGGGAAAACGAAAAATGCCAATTACTTGTTTGGTTGAGAAACTTATTTTCAGCAAATATTTAGAAAAATAGCTCCTTCTACAGAAAAAATGGTTATCAGATTTATTAACAGAACATTTCCGTCAAAAAAAAAAAAGAAAATATAGGTGTTTTTGCTTCAACAACTATTAATGACAAGTGTTACCAAAAACTAAGTTCAGAAATTGCAATCAAACAGCGAGGTAAGTTGGTGAGGAAACCCTAATTGGAAAGATTAACTGAGTGAAAAAACCAATAAGGGTAATCAAACTGGGCACTAAGCAATTGTGAAGGAGAACCCTAAAACAGATCCCAGTAAAACCATTTAGAGAGAGAGAGAGAGAGAGAGAGAGAGAGAGAGAGAGAGAGAGAGAGAGAGAGAGAGAGACCTGCGAAGAAAGTTTGGAGCTTTTCCTTTTGGAAGATTTGGGTTTGGAGGAAGAGCGATTGCCTCCCATTGGGCAGGTGTGAATTGACCTTCTTCTTCTTCTTCTTGATTAACCTGCAAAAACCAAATTTGAACCCTACCAAAGACGCTGAAAAAGAAGAACAAGGGTAAAACAAAAAAGAGCGTTATAAATGGGTTAAGCGAAAATATGGAATCGAAGTAGCAGAATTCAGAAGTTTCCCCAAATCAAGGGACGAGACAGCGGAAGAGTATGTTAATGAACGGGTGAAGACGACGTAACAATTAGGGCTTTGGTTATCCGAATCGCCAAATCGGGGTCGGGGGGGCTCTTCGCAAACAAATAAGTGTGCCAAAAAGCCTATAACCACACGGATTGGGATCCTGCCGCAATCCAAAGTTTTGTATTGAGGTATTCGAGTGGTTGATCGTTTAATTTATTATTCGGATTTTATCTTAATATTTGTACGATCCGAGTCATTCATTATCGAGATTAACGATTTTTGTGCTGTACTATAAGATCCACAGATCCATAAGCGAACGCACACTCTAACACTTACGTTAATATATGAGTCCCACACACCAGAGGTATGGTGTGCGTGGGATCCAGTGTCAATGTGAGTGGATAAAAGTGTTTGTGTATCTAATTTTTTTTTAATTAACTAATCTATATTAGTATTGCAGGATGACTTTTGGTGAATAGAGCTTCCTGAGCTTGCCACGTGTCCCCCAATTCTTTGCACTTTTTTAGCAATTAGCAAAGTCCTAAATGGTAGTAGTTAATTCTTTACCGAGTTAAGCTTTGTTAAGGTTTTGTGGTGATCAATTTCAATAAAGGAAATTAGTTATTCTTTTCCAAGTTAATATGTGCTACCGTAATGATTCTTTTCCAATTACAATAACCGAAAATTTTCCAATTTGAAATTAACGAAAGTAATGAAGAGTAATGAAGGAAAGTAACAATTATAATAGATATGCAATATTATAATACATATTTCCAAAATTTTTAAGGAAAGTAACGATTATTTTCCGAAAAGATTGACAATTATATTTATTATTTAAGTACAATCTGTATATTATTGCAGATTGGGTTTTCACGAGGAGGGCTATGGTTGCTACAAGTGGCACAAAGTTATTGGTTTGTGATGAAAAATAAAATAAGCAATGTATCATGATCAAGTGTCACAAATCGATCTTTTTTGAATTTCAAAGTATGATACTTAAATGTAGTTTTTACTGCCTTTTATTTTATTTCAAATTTTGATTTTTTGAAACTCCATACCAAATCCTATATATGTTAACACAGCCAAAGCCTTAAATGGAAATATTAAAAGATAAAACTCTTCATCCGATTATATTCCATTATGATTCAAACTATATAGCTTATCCTAAAAGGTAATTAGATATAATATTCAAACATTTGTACTTCTCTCCCATGCATAGACTCATAAATTTTGAATATTGGAAGATATTTGAGTTTGAATATTGGAGAATTAAGGTAATCCTTTCAAATTGGAAAGGTAAGGTGATCACTGTGCTATCCAAAAGCCTCACATTTCATGAATTGTAGTGCATGGCTACGATTCTCCCTAATTAGGTAGGAGTTTTGTGATAATATACCTTACTTATTTAAAACCGAAAATCCTACCAATTTAAATATTCTTCTCAAACATTTGTAGTGTCGTGCTCCCATATATCTCTCTACTCCTCTCTGTCGGATCAGCAAACACGCTCCATCACCACGTTTGTTGGTTGTAGGTATGTATGTATATATGCATTGATATGTATTTTGAAGGTGAAGTTACCATTAAAAAATAGAAAAACTACACTCATCGCCAATAAGAAGTAGAGTCCAAAAAATGTACACTGATCCACGTTTCTCTGTTTTTCATGATTGTGGTTTGTTAAGTAATACAGGATGGATCGTGAGAACAAAAATCCTTATGTGTATCGGTCCCATAAGAAAAGAGCGATACTTGAAGATAACCGATCGATTCAAAACCACCCAAGAAAACAACAAAAGAATCTCACCATTTATGGGCATGCAGATTAAGAGATACAAAAATGGCCTATAAAAAACGACCAATTCCATAGGTAAATGCAATCTTCATGATTTTCACTACATTTATTTATATATTCTTTGCCTTTTTTTTCATGCAATTTTGTAGTACCCGATGGCTTACTAGGTCGAAATGAACAAGTTTGTTGAAAAGAAGCTCGCAGTATTCAACCACGCATATTGCATGAGAAATCCATAGGTAATTTTTCTTCTTCATCATGCAAAATATAATACTCCGTAGATTATATTTTTGTGTAGGTAAATTCCTCCGTCTTCATACAATCTATAATAGATTAGATTTCGTGAAAAAATCCTATATAATATTGTCACGATTCTGCAATGTGCCAAAATTTGTTTTGAATCCAAAGTTGTGTGGAGAAGATCAATTTGCTTTGCCTTTTCACTTTATCAAAAATAAAAAGGAAAAAAATGTTGTTTGAAAAGAAAAACAAGCCATGCGATAATATTGAACCTACGAAAATAAATGTATTCCCAAATACAAGTGCATGTATATATATAATGGAATAAATATATTAACCATGAAATCAGGTATGAAAAAATATAAACAAAAGAAACTTCGTATTTTTATTCGACTAATATATATTTCAACGTTAGCATACTAAAAATCTTTGTTCGTATAATCTACACATATATTCAATTTCTGCAATTTTAAAAAAAAAACATAGATTTATCCAAGGAAGCATGATTTAAATTGAAAATTACTACGGGTATGGTTGTTGATAGTTCACGGAATTTGGATGAAAGTATCGTTCTTTTTTTTTTAAGACAAAAATATTTAATAGACCCAAAAAAAAAATGAAATCACAAATTTTATCCACTGAATCTTGCTATTTTGACTTTGAAATTTCAAACACTCATCATTTATTCTATTTGTAGGTTAGATTCAAATTACATCAACAAGAAGACAATGATGAGACTGTCGAGACAATCATTACGTTGGTTGAGGCTAAATTTGACGAGAAAAATTTGATCAGCGCTCTAATATGTGTACACAGTAGATTTTGTACTATAAGGGGGATCATGGTACCCATAAGAGTACATATTAAAATGTAAGACGTTGCTTATGTACATATTGAAATTGTCTTGGATTAATTTGTCCGTGCATAGCACACCAATTTTAGTTATTATTTTTTTTATGTGCATAATACTGGTAATTTAATCGTGTGGATTTGGATATCAAATCATATGTACAAACATTAAACATTTAACGGTGTGTACTTGGATTCGTCTCGTGCATAGCACGGATTTATGCTCAAATATCACACTTCTAATTCATTTATTTGTTACATTATTAATATTATTGATTCGTTTTTTTACATACCTCATCTTTTTTGTTACATTATGAATCTTATTAATTCATTCTTCATTTTTTTGTGGAGAACCCATACCCCAAACAATAAATAAGCAGCAATAAAATGATGTTCATGTGTGCATTTGTGTGAATTGAGAACACAGACCCAAACTGATAATTATTGCTTAAATATTAAAGACACGTTTATCTACATCACTTGATCCCATTCCAAGCTATTCAGACATTCTACAATGAGCAATCTCGACCAAAAGGACCAAAAAATTATGTCGAGGCTATTGTGGTCTTCAAAATAACTACATTCGAAGTTTTAAATTAAAAATAAAAAGTATTCCATATCTACTTGGATTGCACTAAATAAGATATCATAAAAATGTCTAAGCGATAGAGTTTGGGATGGCAATGGGGCGAGTAGGGGTGGGTTTTGATCTACCCCTACCCCTACCCTAAATGTGGCAGCCTCCCCCTGCCCCGCCCCTACCCCAACCGGGTAATGGAAGTCTACCCCCTTACCCTACCCTGTCGGAGAATGAGTTTACCCTATCCTACCCTACCCTACCCGCCCCGCCCCGCCCCGCTTTTTTCTCTCTCTCTCTCAATTGTCTTACATTTTTTTATCTTGGGCCATGTCTACTACAATATTAGAAAAAACCCTATCCTTTATGATCTTGAAGTTTCCCTAAATCTAAAATGAAATATTTTCTTTATATATATTGTGGTACTTTCGAAATTAAATGAAAATGTAAGGGTTATAATATTATTCCAAACATATACATATATATCTGGGCGGGTATCGGGGTGGGGTACTACTACCCCTAACCCTATCCTAACGTGGTCAGGTTTTAATTTTTTTTCCCCTAACCCTACCCTTTACCCAAAAAATTAGAAAAAACCCTTCCCGTTAGGGGGCGGGGCAAGGCGGGTTCGGGGTGGGGCGGTTATGATTGCCATTCCTAATAGAGTTTTCTACTTTAATTTAAATATTTCTGCAAAAAGAGTTTTAGTTTAAACATTCAATAGCATGTATTGCATGGATTTGAGTAAAATTCTTATGGTAGGCACTTTGATTCTTTTTAATTTTGGTGGAGACAAATATTAATCTACCCCGATTTTTTGTAGTTTTATTCTATCTGTTCTATAAATTTAGTCTATGAATGATACGAATGTTTCATCACCCGTGCATAGCACGGGTTTCCTACTAGTATTAATGAAGCACATAATAAGCATCTGTGAACGGGAAAGCAAAAGAGTGTGATATCCCTCTGCCCCATTTTGATTTCCATGAAAAGACGTGCAATTTTTAGATAAAAAATAAATACTTTCGTTCATAATTTTTTAAATTTTTTCGCTCTAAATTAAAAAACTACTCTTGATATGCTCGGAAAATTATGTGTGAAAGAACTTTATTTTTTATCCAAAAATTTGCACGTCTTTTCGTGGGAAACTATTAAAATGGGACGGAGAGAGTAACAGACTATGCTCTTTATCCCAATCTAGTTAATCAATCTCGTAATTTTCTCTCAGTGCAAGAAATTATTATCGGCAATAATTTAATGTAAAGCCGACACTTGGAAAACTTCAGCAATTTTCTGGGATAGTTTTACTAAAAATAACAAAAATGATACAGACACAAACTCTTAGCCACAATCCACCACAACCCCTCTCACATGTGGGGGACCCACCCTGAGCGGGCCCCACCCCACATGTGAGAGAGGTTGTGGTGGGTTGTGGCTGAGAGTTTGTGTATGTATCATTGTTCTAAAAATAATTCATATGCTTTTGATAAACAATGAATTCTATCAATATTTTATTGACAGTCAAACAATTTTCTCACTAAGCAAGAGACTGTTACCAATAATAATTGGAGGTATGCTAAATCTTGTGAGTGATCTCCAACAAATGCCAGAGACTATTACTGAAACATTCATATTTACGGAGTATTTCTTTTTCGGATCCGGGGTGGGTGTTGTGCGGTAAAACGACGTAGTTTTTGGCACACCTCTAAAACTTCCAAAGTCAATATGACATTGAGCCGACACTTGTGAAATTATCCAAAACAGTTAATTGAATGGATTCATGTTTATTTACATTGATAAACACTAGAGTCTCTCTAGTAACTATCTCAGACAGTCTTATAATTTTTTCAAAGTGCAAGAGGGCAATTTTTAAGGGATAGTTACTGAAAATAAATCATTTGCTATTCATTTTTATAAAAAAATGTATTCTCTTCGGAGCAAGGGGAGCAAAGCGCCTGAGCGGAGCGAATGTGTTCGATTCTTTACTGTTTTCGTATTCATTATTGTGTGCGTGTGGTGCTGGAATGGGATCCGGATCCTCTGTGAGGATCTTGTGAGGGTTTTGTTGTGGGCTTGACAACACACCAAAAAAGGGATCCAATGGCTCACAGTCCCCTTCCTTGCTTTTAAATCAAAACGGCGTCGTTTTGATTGGAAAAAAATCTGACGGAAAAATTGATGCCGTTAATTTTCCTTCTTCCGTTAGTGTTCCCAACAAAAACCCAGGAAAAAAAAGAGACAGAAATCCTTTTCTATATTCTGATGAAAGGCCGTAGCAACAAGTAATTGGTCCAGAGAATCAACAAAAAGCACATTAAAAAAAACGGTTCAGAGCTTTTACCCTAGCGATTCATATTGATCAATTTGACAATGTTCCAATTTTGCTCAATCGGACAGATTGCAATTAGAAAAAAGAAAAAAGGGACAAAATTATCGAATAAATAGAGCAAAAGCTCTCGATTTATGAACAATAAATTAAACTGAACCACACATGTAGGACAACTATTAAAAAACGCCTAATAATGTAGCTCTACTCTTAAACTAAACAATAGGTAGAGTATTACCTGTCATATAATATTAGAAGTATAAAAAAACTCACCAAGTATAATATTATTGAACCACACATGCACACAATCAAGTGATGTTTGTAAAAATGCAAAACCCTAACATTTAGATCTCAATAACTTAGCGTAAAGCAATCTGAGATGGCTAGATCGACCTCTCACCTCGTCACTGTTGGCAATGGCTTATCGCATAATACCAAAATTTGTCAGTTCTTAATTCTTAACCGGGAAGCATGAAATTCTCTGGACCAATTACTTGTTGCTACGGCCTTTCATTAGAATATAGAAAAGGATTTCTGTCTCTTTTTTTGGTTTGTTGGTAACACTAACGGCATAAGGAAAATTAACGGCATCAATTTTTCCGTCAGATTTTTTTCCAATCAAAACGACGTCGTTTTGATTTAAAAGCAAGGAAGGGGACTATGAGCCATTGGATCCTTTTTTTGGTGTGTTGTGAAGCCCACAACAAAACTGTCACAAGATCCTCACAGAGAAATCCTCATAGAGGATCCGGATCCGCTGGAATGATATGCAACATAACCAACCCATAATAATATTGAATTCCACTCCGGCTGTGTTCTAAAGTTAAACCCCAATGAGTAACAAATATTTAATGCATGGTAAATCAGATTTCCCAATCAGGAACTTAGTCACATGATCCTCTAAAATGCCCTGCCTTGCGCTCGCACTGTCAATTCACACACTGTGCTTGCACCCTCAATCATCATGCTCCCGCTCACACTCCCAATCACGTACTTAGATATGGAAACGTCAAAGTTC
>CM029273.1:5537083-5618639 GCA_016920895.1 Vaccinium myrtillus | reverse complement strand
CTTATTTCTAATCTTAATTTGCTTCAAAATTTTAAGACTCCTAAATTGTAGGTCATGTTCAATTTCGATGTAATTTTTAAATTATCCATCTTTCGATTTATAATATTTTTAAAGATTTAAAAAATTTACTTTAATTTGGATACAAAATTAACCACTTCATTTATTGATTTCAAAATCATGATTTTAGCATCTGTTAAACTCATTTGCTAAAATTATGGTTGATTTTAGCAAAACAAAAAAAATCACACTAAATTTTCCTATTTCCTCTCGAACCAAAAAAACAGGCCTTTAAGTTTGGGAAACAAATTTCGAGGAGGAAACCGGACACAGGTACCGGAATACTAGTCCAATGTTCGCATCGAACCCCTTATCTCTGAGCGTACCGGAGCCGGCATTCGAGTCATGGCTCCGAGACGGCGGCTACCTCGAAATCCTCGACCAAAAAACCTCCGAGCTCCACCGCCTCTCCGCTCCCCCCACCACCACCACCTCCACTCCCACTGACTCCCCAACCGCCGCCACCCCCGGCCTATTCTTCTTCTCCATTTTCTCTCACATCGGAACCCTACTCTCTCTCTTCACGCTCAACCCCTTTGCCAAGCTCACCACCGAAGATTTCTCCGGCCAGACTCCCTCCTGGACCCACGGGTTTATTGGCTTGTTTGACTCGTACTCGTTTCCTTCGTCGACGGATCAGGCTCGGTTGAGGGTTCATGAGAACGTTAAGCGATATGCTCGTAATTATGCATCTCTTTTCGTCCTTTTCTTCGCCTGCTCTTTCTCTCTCTCTCTCTCTCTCTCTCTCTCTCTCTCCCCTGTAAGTTTTTACTCAAAATTTCACTCGAATTTGAGTAAAAGCTCGACTAATGACAGAATCGTAAATTGTGAAGTCTAAAACAAGGCTTAAAAAAATTGACTAAAAGTTTGAGTCTCCCTTCATTAGAGAAAAGATTGAAGAAATACGAATTGCATTTTTGGGGCCACATTGTAATGAAACATAACATTTTGAATCTATTGGTTGCTAAAATAGATTAGATAGCCATTTAGGTATTAACCCTGTGCTGTTGCTTTAACACTTGTGATTTTGTGTTCTTGAAACCAAGTATCCTACTATTTTTCTAATCAACAAAGGGCCTGAGCTAATACTGAACAAATTGTTAGCCTTTTTAAGATTTGATTATGCATTTCGTGAATCGATTTGTTGGGTCTGGTAGTGGTTAGCAGGGTTACTGCAGTTTGGGTGTTGAGAGACAAACCAGTTTACTTAAATAAGTAATCTTGATTTTGTGTCATGTATCTGCTTATATGGCTATTTTTTCCCACTATTGTTAGGTGCTTTATAATTATGGTTTCTTGTTGATGGTGATCATAGGTATCAGATGCCTCTTTCCCTTGTTGGGCTGTTATCAAGTTTAGCACTTTGGGATGCATTCAGGTTCTATGGTGATCAGTGGGGATTACATCGATACCCTTTAGTTCGAATGAGCTTGGTTCGCATTGCCCAGTGTGGTGAGTTAGCTCTTTGTTTATAGAATTGATTTCCTAGCATTTTTAAATCCAATGCTGCATGCAAGGATAGGAAGTTCCGTGGTGCATTTGCAGCTTACTAAACGGTAACATAAAAGTTTCAAGTCTAGGTCTGCTAACAACTATTTTATACAACTGCATAGCAATGTGAATTGTATTGCATGTCCTATCTTTATATTCCTTTTTCGTGCTTTAGATTGTACTCCTTATTCAGTCACTACAAATTATCTTTCTAGCTGCTAGTTAAGGTACTTAAAGCATTTTATGCATCCCCCTTTTGTGTTTTAATGTACTTTCTGTCTTCAACTCATTGCTGTCATGGTTTCCTGTTAAATATCTGACTACATCAAGTTGTAAAGCCTACAACTTTGTGTATTCTCATTGTTGGATTCATTACTAACTGGTCAAAGGTATACTGCATTCTTCTTTTTTTCTCATTGTGGCTTTTTGAATGAATCTTGTTTTCATGAATATATGGACCTTCTGAGTGTAATTTACGAACGTCCTCATAATCTGAATTCTGGACCGCTTGGTTGTGAGGGCCTTCTAAATCTAAAAGAGACCAGCTAATGGACGTCAGTTCTTGAAGAGCCTTTTCAATTAAAGGGGAGACATCCCATGGCAGTACTGATCATTCTTGGTGTTCTCTTGGATTAGAGTATGTATAAATGGGACGTGGAGGCTTCTTCATTAGCACCTCTTCTTTGAGAACTGAATGATTTGGAAATCCCTGATTGTCATAGTGAGGTTGGCTTCACTTATAGACCTAATATTAGAAGATTATGGAAACATCAAAACTGAAGTTCACATATTTTCTCCCTGCTGACGAAATGGAGCTTTGTCTTAAATTATGGAACACCAAAAACGAATCGTGATGGAAACGTATTTTCAGATGTCTCGACTGATATGATGAACTCACTTTTCTCCCATCAAGTGTTATGAAAACTATGTGTTGTCTTTGCCTCTTACGTAGTTTATCACTGTCTGTATTCTGTTTCTTTATATTTCCATCTTTATGAGATGACTTCCTAATTTCTCATTCAAGCCTACTCATGTTCATTTTTTTGAAGGAGAAAGTTGTCTTATGAACACTCTTTCTCTATTAGTCTATTACGATCAAAATTGACCTACAAATCTGCTCACACAGGAAAGATTGAGCGAATCATTGATATAAAGTGAAGTGTATAATTATGAAAATGAGATACCGTTTCTTCCAGAGTAACTTACTCTGCCATGGTATCCTTAATCTACTTTTGGTTATGATGGTTCTATTTTGTGGTTCTAATTTTCTCTCGGGGAAGTGAAAATATCATTTTGTGGCATTTCTCTTCAGCGCACTGTTGTTTTATCTAAACTGTGTTGGTGTTGAAATCATTGTGGTGTTGAAATCATTGTAGTGTTTACCTGACTTCCTAACCGTCTCCCATCCTTGCAGCAAGTGCTATTATTCTGTTATATTCCAACGTTCCGATGGCTATCTTCTCTGCTCTGGCTGTTGGTTATGCAGGTAACTTGGTTTACATGTGCACATTTTGTCATTCTTTTATCCAGTGAGTTTGTTCTTATTTGCAAACACCTCTGCAGTCATGGTTCTTCATGCCTCGTTTCGGAAGCTGACTCCTGCAAAACAACCTGCTCGGGGGAGTTAAAGATGGAAAGTGAGATTTCTCGGCAATTGTAAACCTTTTTATGTGCAGGATGATGCAATCTTCTCCCTTTCTCAAGCTGATCTGGAAAAGCTACTTTGACATATTCAGAGGAATGGGTTTTGAAGAATATATCTTGTCGTCGTATACTGTCCTGAATTTGCAATCTTCAGCTTAAAGAGAGTGAGCTATGGCTCAACTGTTGGTAAAATTTTATTTACTTTAGACTCCAGCATAGTATATTAGTGCAATCTTTTATTCCCTTGCCCTCTCCCTTCCAGTCATTTTCACAAGAATCAGCCAGAGCCTAGAGTCGCTGATAGTTATGCCGATGAACCGATACCAGAAGTGACAATTGATTAGAAAATAGCTAAATCTAACATTTTAAACTTGTATAGGCTGCTTAAAACTGCGAGATCAAACCCAAGTGCATTGACATAAAAAAATTGCGGGTTTTTTTTTTTTTTTTTGAACGGCAAGAGGGGGCAACGAGCGTAGCAACCCCCATTGGGCGTGATCATAGGGGCTCCCGACCCGCTGTTGAATGTCCAGTTCGAGTCATAACTAATGTCTGGAAGGACAAGCCGTCACCGCAGCACCACCTAAGTACTAGATGGACAAAGGGCCCTCTACGCTAGTCCTGTAGTGGGTGGGACTCGAACCTTGTTGGATCGTGTATAGGAGGGAGGAACATTTAAATCCACTCACCCTTGTCATCTAGGCTACCACCTTCGGTGGTATAAAAAATTGTTGCTTGCATATTTTTGTTTTGGCATCATGGCAAAAACAGGACTGGTCAATAGGCACACTCTACAAAAGCAGAACCATCCATTCTGGTAGGCGTAGTGCTCGTCCAGGATTCGGCAGCCGAGTTTGATGAGGGAAAGTCCAAACTCAAACCAAAGAGCGCGCGGGCGAAATTATCTCCAAAAAAAAAAAAAAAACACCAAATAGAATCTACTCCAAGTCGCCAAGGAGCTGTAACCTGTGAACTATGGTGTGAGGCACCACAATCCACGAGGAGCAATTTTTTCCGAAAGCACAATCCATCCAACAACAAATAAAGAACGAAAAGAAAGCTTTAAGTAACTAATCTAAAACCCAGAAAACTGAAAGAAAAAAAAAAAAACTAATGTACCCATCACTGAGTCACCGAGTAATTCCGAGTTGTGCCGAGCCACTTTCCCGGATGAGATCCGAACTCCATATCTGCTGCCAAATGGACTATGCATACCATTATTGTCGGAGGTGGCGGGCCACCATAAACACACCACACTGTCAGAATCAAACCCAAAAAAGGGGGGAAGACCGCGGCAGAGGGTGGTAGGAGGGATGGAGGCATGGAGGAGGCAGATTTATTTATTTATTTATTTTGGGGATAATTTCACCCCCCAATAGAACCAAATAGAGAAGGGGAGGGAGAGTGATGGGGGAAAGGATCTGGATGGAAATCGGACGGGAAAAAGGGCGGCGGTGGATAGTGTTAGGGATAAACCCTAGGAAGCCGGAGTACACAAGTGAGGTTTGATTACGAATTTGTGAGAGGCTCGTCTAATAAATTACCTGATCTCAATCGCATAAATCAAAGTTACAATCAGGCTCCTCAAAAAATCCAGTTGCTTGAACAGTACTCGGCTTACACGACAATGGTTATTTCAGGAAAAAAAGACAGCAGAGAAGGGTCAGGGCAAAGAATTTGCAACCCCAAGTGAGGTTTTATTTTCACTTGGCTGGCAGGGTCAGGGCCTCACTTGTAATCTCATTTTTCTTTTTTTCACAAAAAAGTTTAATCCACCAAACAAGTTTTTATAACCTATTTAGTACCTAGAACGTGTCAGGGCCTTTCTTTTTTTACAAAAAAAGTTTGGTACCTCTATGGAAGTTCTAAAAAGTTTGTACCCTCCGCCTAAACCCTAGAAAAGTGCCTAAACCACTAAAACCCTATAATAGAAAAGTGCACCTTAAAACCTAAACCCTACCCCTTTTACCTAAATTTAAAATAAAAAAAAATTGTGGATCTTAGACCTTGTAAAACTTTAACATGGACTAAATGTCCCAATAAGTCCCCACTTATGGACCCTAGAACAATTACCCCTTCTTATTTTCACTTGGTTGGCAGTGTCAGGGCCTTTCTCGTTGGGCGAGCGCATCCGATTCCAAAGTCCTTTCCTAAACCCCTTTCCAATACTGAGAACTTTGCATAATAGGATATCATCATGAATTGATTCAAAGTCCTTTCTGTTCCTAAAACCCATCCAATTCGAAAGTCCTTTCCTAAAACCCTTCCCGTTCAGTTGCTGAAAGATAGAGAGGATTGTATGCAAAGTACGAAACCTTAAATTGTCATAAAACTGTAACCAGTGCAAGTGAGAGACAAGAACCCAGTTCTAGCTTTTTCTTTCTCCGAAACAAAATGAACCGAACCAAAAAGAGCATATAAATATACGGCTAGAACAAGTTTCCAACACAAATTAAAAATGATCAAACCCAGAGAAATTATGAGAGCTGCGCGATCCATTCGATTACGGCAGTATCTTTCCTTTATAGGGCTAAAAGATGTTGGAACAACAAGATGAAGATCAATAACCGCGATCAAGGTTACTATTACAAGAACACTGATTTTATCAACCTAATTATATATCAATAGTTTAACTACAAAACAAAGTAAACAAGAAGAAGAATAGATGAATTTTCCTGTACTGAGTAAAGAGAACTGAAAGATCATATAATGATATGTACATCCAATCAAAATTAATTAATAAACAAACTACGGGAAAGAGCATAGACACAAACAACATCTCAAGTTTCTTTATGACGGGTTCAAATCTCGAGAAACTTGGCCTTGCCATCTGCATAACAAGAGTGAAAGCCATGTGAATAAGATTGCAAATATTAGCTAGTACTAGAAAAAAGAAACCGAGTGCCTTTATTTTCCATTGGCGATAATAGGATCATACTCAATAATTCATGTATTACACATCGGCCTATCACTATTTTGGCCTTCATTTTCACCACTAACACCATACCGCGCCTTAATCCCAATAATTGGGATCCACTAAATGAATCGGTTTTCCCCTCATATTCAGAGACAGATTCATATTAGGGCTTATAGGCATGAGTTCTTAGAGGCACAGTTGTATGTGCTAAATTTTAGTATCAAAAAGATTATTGACGTGGACCTACCTTGAAAGCAAGAACCTCGCTAGTGAGCTCAAATTGGTATTAGAATGAAAGTCCTTGTTGGGTTGCTTTTTGCTATCAACTTCTGGACTTGCATTCTCCACTTGTTCAGGAGTCGTCTTGCCCTTGGAAAAGGTGCGAACTGCCAGCTCCTGCAGATCTTTCAATGAAGGTTCCTTTGAACTGCATGTATTTCCTAGATCTTGAGTAACTCTTTCTTTTCTACTAAAAGATCATTTTTCAACTACTACACAAAACATAGCTACACAAGACTTTTGAGAGAATCTGCAAACCTTCCGAGCTGCTGGAGCAATCTGGTGACAAAAACTTCACTAGATCCAGGCTTCATGCGCTCCATGTCCATGAGGGAATTTGCCACCGCATGCACAACTGGCCCTTCTGAATCATCACCAATGGCCTACATTGGCAAACAAGTAATAGGAGCTAAGACGTAGCCACATGTCTAACACGGTCCCTTAAGCCACTAAAAACTACATGGAGATGGTCTCTATGCATAGGATACCAACCATGTAAAATGTTAATCAACATAAAAGGTGATTTTGGTCCAACCAACTTGCAGATGGAATTATATCTATTATTTCAACGTCAGATGACATTGATCTCCAAATAACCAGAGCAGAGGGCAAAAATACAATCTAACTGTAACACTTGCACAATGGTCCCTTTTCTTGTTGGGAACTGGATTTCTACACAAAGGCTGGAGCCGTGACACATAGCTTATAAAATAACTCATCAGAGCCAAGGTTTATGTGACTAGGCTAAATAATATTCCTCACTGATTCTTACCAGAAAAAAACTTGATGACACAAAAGCTTTACTACATACAAAGCCATTCTTGATACTAACTACAACAAAACGTTTTAGAGCATCTCCAATGGCCTCCTAAACTGACTCTCAATTAGGCTCCTAGGTGACATGGACAAGGTTAATAAATATTTATTCATTTTCCTGCTCCAATGGACTCTCTACAGTAGCTCCCAAGGTAGGCTCCCACGGTTGGCTCCAAGTTGGTGTGCTAAGTTTAGAGGGACTTGGGAGAGACTTGGGAGAGAGAGAGTTGGGGAAATGAGGGACCCACTTATATTTTTTATTCATAAACAAAATCTAGTACACACTTTAGGAGCCAATTCTAGAGAGCCTGTTAGAGTACCCTCCCACTCCTAAATTAGCAAATCTTTAGCACATAAAATTGGACCCCACTTTTGCTATCGTGTCAACTTTAAGAGTCATTTAGGATCCAATTTTAGGGAGTGCAGTGGAGATGCAACAGCTAATTTAACATGACGTGATAGCGGACACAACTCAAAAGTACCAATTTCTGTTTTCTTAGAATACTAGAATAAGGTTCTTCAGTTAGAAATTAACTACTAACAAATCTGCTAAAAGAAATTGTTTTAACTTTCAAATAGTGTTATGCAACAAGATACAATTTACTGAGTGACAGATCTTATATTAGCAGAAAAAAATTCAGATGGAGGAAGTTGGACCAGGATCTAGAGTCACATTTTTCACCTTCTAAAAATATTCAAACCCAATGCATTAAAATGTGCATCACCTATTCAACTTTCATTTCTTTTCACCATTATCGACATCATTGACTTCATAGGCCTTTTCATTTTCATCTTACTACAGCCATAAATACCACCTATCTTATTAGTGCATGATTCAAATTATTCAATAGTAAAAAAAAATTTCTTTGAATTTGTTGCGTTCTCCTTGTTCCTATTAGTCATTGTAACCTCTTCGATGATTAATGAAATTTTTTTGCCGTGCAAAAAAAAAAAAAAAAAAAAATTTGACTGCATTTTCATGGCTTTAAATTTTCCTCATCCTAAATTTTGTATTTAAACTAATGTGCTCCAGCAATTACAAATGCTATTGCCCTAGGTATTCGGTTACAGATAAACAATTTTAAACAGTGGAAGTTTACCTCTAATACATTGTTTGAATGTTCTTACCTCTTTTATTGAAGGGATTATCAACATTGATAGTGGTGCTGATACCGAAGCCGCAGCAATTCTGGCACTGTCCTCATCACTTGCTTGGCGTGATCTTGGAAATGCTCTTTTCTCATTAAAGTAATCACGAAAATGTCTGAAAAAGAAATCCAGTTTTAATTTAATATCTAGCTTCTAGAATCAAGCATTGGCTTCCTTTTATAAAGCAAAGCAGCATGAAGTTAATATGACATGAACCTTGAAGAATCAGGGCTATTTGTTGATAAATCTGATCTTTTACTATCTTGCCCATCCCTATTGAACTTTCCCAATGCGGACCTTTCCCGAGAATTTCCTTTCCTTGACCCTCCTTGAATTGCAGCCTTTGCCTGAACAAATATCATCTAGAGCCTTTAAAACACAAACCAGTGCTATTATAAAAGGAATGTTTACAACCAAACATGATAATTTCAGAGGAAAGATGACAATTACTGGGTGAGAATAGCAAGTTGAGAAGGATACGGTAGTGGACCATAGACCGGGAAAAGATACGAGTGTTCGGACATGAAACTAAATTTTTGATGGATGAGTCGGGGTTTCCACACAGAATTCTAAACACAGGGAAGATGATAGATGGAACAAATTGGAAAAACATAGAATAAACCACCTCTGCAAGGTTCATTGCACTGTCTTCAGATACGCTTGAAGTTTTTTCTAAGATACCCAGTCTGGACTTGGGAGTTCGGGGAGAATCCGAATCATCATGTTGTCCACGGTAGACAATAGTGCCACTGGTGGAAACATCCTCAAAAGAAGCATATGTGCTGCTAGACTGCAAGGAAAATTGAATACACAATAGGTTCATTCAAGAACGGAAGAAGAAAAGTACAAACTTCACGACTTTCATCTCAACCAGAATATGATCTTACCAAAATACTTTGCTCACTGAACAAAGAGGGTGATTGAACTCTAGGAGATCGTACAATAACAGTTCCAGACCCGCTCATTGCTAATTCTTCCTGCAAATTGAACAGCTAAAATAAATCAGACAGAGACATCAGAGCTCATGTATATAGCAATTTTCTATCTTCAAAACATTGTTAAGTTGACTAAATTTTGTGCCATGGCATTTCAGTTTTCATTAGCTTATTGAATTAGCAGGTGAAGTTGATCTCATAAATTCACTGGTAACAAGAATGCCAAACCACTCAGCAGCAACATTCAAAATGCTTTCACCTAATGGTGTTTCTCTTGCTTATATATGTATCATAATATTATAACATGGTTATCTGTGATATTTTAGACATGATATCATCTCACACTGTTTGTAGGAACCCCCAGAGAGAGAGAGAGAGAGAGAGAGAGAGAGAGAGAGAGAGAGAGAGAGAGAGAGAGAGAGAGAGAGAGAGAGAGAGAGTTTACATCCTCATGGTTATATTCTTGTTTGTCATCAACGTATTGATCTCCAGCATCTTTCCCACCCTCGTCATAAAGATCACTTCCAGATGCAGATGCCCACTGGTTACCACCATCTGCTGCTTTTCTAGGAATACCATGATTGTGTGAAACTTCTGGTTTCCTGTCTCTAACCTGAGGTGGCCTTACAACACTTCGCACAGTTCCAGAACCAGCACTAGGTGATCCACCAATGCTGAAGTCCCATCCAGCATTTTTCCAGGTTTTTCCTTGGGTACTGTAAATATGAGAACTGCTCAGCCAATTATTGAATAGAAAACAAGAAAACAAGAAAAGCAAAAGAAACTGAGATTCAACACACCTGGCTCGCACAGTTCCTTCACCCTTTGAGTCTCTAATCACCTTTACGGTCCCAGATGCCTCCCCTAGAGCAGTGGGGCCATTTCTTGGGCTTTCTCCCTCTTCTTTCAATTGGAACTTTGGCCGCTCTCTGTAACATAACAAAATAGGACCAGACCTATAGGATTAATAAGCTGAACAGAGAAAATACAAATTAAAATTAGGTTGACGTGCGGATATTTCCATCAGATCTCCAATGAATAGAATTATCAGTACATGTCTTAATTGATATCCAAATCTGGTAGTTAATACAAATTAAAATTAGGTTGACGTGCGGATATTTCCATCAGATCTCCAATGAATAGAATTATCAGTACATGTCTTAATTGATATCCAAATCTGGTAGTTTTAAGAACTTACCAATGCCTCTATGTCATAAATTTTGAATACGACTCATAAAATATCATGAAAATCACAGTTCAGTCTTTTTTGGCTCATCACTAGACATTCGGATGTCGGAAAAAAGCCCGTATGGATATTTACATCATCAATGTCAACTTCAAATGCTATAGCCACACTTCATAAGAAAGGTTTGAATCATGGAAATTACAAACACAACGCACCTTATTCTTTCCAAAAGCCGTGGACTCTTCCTAGCATTCCTGATAAACCGGTGCTTCAGAAGTTCCTTGGCACTTGGCCTCTGAAATCAACGAGACGAGATAATATTCAAATATCACAACATGCAGAAAAGTTCAAGCTTAAAAACATACGAAATGTCAACAACTCAGCCATTCCGAACATTAAGAGTAAAATTTGATACGCATAAGGAGGAGATAAAATTAAAAACATTGACCACTATCCAGCTGAAGCATAAGTTATATGGAGTGTACGTATTAAATAATTCGACCCTTTACGGACATTGGAAAGAATTTTTTGCAAGACCATTTAGGATTTACCACAGAAATTACTCTAGATTGAATAATACTATTTGCAGAAAACCTCCAGTGTTGTTAATGACCCATTGCACTACAACATTTCTCCATGAGAATAGCAAACTAAAAGGAAGGAATTCAGAAGGCACAAGTACTGACCTCTGCAGGAGCCTTCTTCAGACACATTGAAACGAATTCTTTCATAGGACGAGAGAAATGCTCATCCAACTGCACAGAAAAACTAAATCAAACTCATTTTCAATGGTAATCAGTTGCTAAATTGTACTTTATTAATATTCCAAACCAACAAAGAAGAATGATTAGCCAACACGACAGGAACTCAGGAAAGAAACTACTAAAAGAGAGGGGAGTTGGGGTGCGAACACAGACAAGAGGAATAATTAAATCATAAAGCGAACCTGGGGTGGATTCTCCCGAGGGATAATGAAAAGAACCCTCATTGGGTGGAGATCTGCAAGTGGAGGTTCACCTTTTGCCATTTCAATAGCTGTAATACCTAGAGACCAAATGTCTGCCTGCATGAAGCCATGAAGGTTAGAATATGGCTCACAAGGAAAAAACGCGGCCGGGGGGGGGGGATGGCAACTAAAACAGAGGACAGCCAACAGCAATGACAAGAATAAAGGGAAAACAACTCCAAAAAAAAGTGAAAAGAACACAAGACTACTGCATCAAGAGATACCTTCTCATTGTATCCATCTGAATTTTGAATTACCTCTGGAGCCATCCAAAATGGTGTTCCTACAAAAGTCTGTAAATCTTAATTATATTAAAGCTCCGGATGACTTGAGCACATTGTTCCCATAAAATAAAAAAGCAAGACAAAATCATGAAAACTGAATAAGATGCAGAAGTTCCAGAAAAATCTACTCATCAGGTTCATGGATAGTCTAAACTCCAAAGTCTAAATGGACAGAATGAGATATAATGTGGTGAGCCAGAAAGCAATATTGTCAGCATTGTCCTAAAAGCAAGTTAGGCAAGCATAGAAATCAATCGCATTAATACTAACTGATGTATTTAACAAAATTATGAAGAAAGGAATACAAACACTACGCTTGGTGATAAAGGAATACAAAATTGAATGTTTTTAGAGGTTTTTAGTCAATATTTAATGTTTAGAGGTAGTTTTGTAAGTAAGATAGGACTAAATGCTGCATTTTAAGGTAATAAATGTTTATATTTTCATAGGGAATCGATTCTCACTATCTAACAACCTAGGATTTATACAATAAAAATAGGACACTAATATAAATTGTTAAAATCACTTCCATATAAAAAAACGCAAAACATACAATATAAAATCCCTTCCCAAAGACTAATTATTCTATGGTTTTGGGACACCGCCACGTAGTGCCCCAATGCCCTTATCCACCACACTCTTGTGGGGTTCAGTACAGTGTGTGGTAGACAAGGGCATCGAGGCCCACTAGATAAAGGGCATTGGGGCACCACGTGGCGGTGCCCCAAGACCATGGAATAATTACTCCTTCCCAAATTATTTAGTACACAACACAGTATAAAATCCCTTCCATTACCAAATACATAGACATGTATATACCAGTACCCTACCTTATCAGGTCGTCATCATTGTCTAATAGGTGAGGGGGGAGGGGGGGAACCCTACGTTTTCTTCGTTAACCACGGCCACCAACCCGAGGTCAAAACCTTGATGCAAATCTCCAAAACAGCCCCTAATTGAACAATAAAACTCTAGATTGTAACCTACCTATACATGCGTGATTGAAGCCAAAATCGAAGAGCAAAGGATTTTCGCCCAAATCTAAGAAGAAGTTGAAATTGAAGAAAATCTGAGCTATTTCTCCAGAATATTACAGAAAATCACGCAAAAAAAAACTCTTCGAATCGATGCCATTTATGTAAATCAGAGGTCAGGTAACATAGATGATTTTTTCCCCTTTATGCTCTCGCCAGTTTAGATTTCCGAGTGTAATAGGGTGTAACGGCTGTTACGGACTGATACGCGATGTGTAACGGCCGTATCAACCGGTACCCCTGTGAATTTCCGCAATACCGTTATTTTCACCCGTAAAAGTATTGGGCCTTTTCGGAAATCCGTTACATACAGTTTTTTAAAACCCTGAGGTAGAGGGACAAACCAAAAAGAAAAAAGGAAAAACAGTAATAAAAAAATCAACTATTAGTTGATGGGCTGGTGCAGCAGTAAGAAAAGGAAAGGGCATTCAGAGAGTCAGATTGACTTGGCCAGTTGGATGAGCCACTACCAATAAAAAAATTCAAAATTTGGCCTTCCCTCAATTCCACTACTTTGGTTAATGAACTAAAGCATATTAAACTTACTAACAAAAACTTATCAGCACATGCGGAAAAGAGAGAGGGAGGGCCTGCACAGAAGTAGAAGGGTCCTGAAACAAGGTCCTAGAACTACAACTACTTGATAACAAAAAAAAGGTGCAGAAAGAACCAAAAAGTCGTCCTTATCTTCTGATCAAGAATAAACTCTAAGAAATCAACAACAGTACCTTTCTTCTTGAGATTGTCCTTGTTAATTGAGCAGAAACACCAAAGTCAGCAACCTTTTAACATACAAAAGACTTCAAATGAGCACAACTTGTAGACCCTTCAGCTGATTATCGACGATCAGATGCGAGGAATTACATAACGTAATCAACTTGCTTGAGCATAAAGAATGTACCTTAACATCACCACCCTCTGTCAACAAAATGTTTGCCGCTGCCAAGATTATAGCATGAGTTTTGTCAGCACACCAACATACACTGAAGAGTACTGACATAATATATTTTGTAGATATGTGCCGATCATCAATAAAAAAATATTTGACCTTCAAGGACATCACACTAAACACTGGTCATCTGAGCGCATTAGATTCATAGATGTTTTCTACTGTCATAGTAATATCGTTTTAAAAAATCTCAAGGATGACCTTTAATATCTCTGTGGATTTTCCCTTCATTGTGGAGGTATTCAATCGCATGCAGCAAGTCGCGTAAAATGCAAGCTATGGACATCTCCTCTAGCGGCTGACCCGGTTGAATCTGCACAAGCGGTATTTGCATCAGCACCCAAAACTAATACTCCTTATCACCATTGTATGCCTTAAGAAAAATGTAAACACATAGCGAAAAACAGGCTGAAAGCAAGCACTTCCATCAAATTGACCAGTTCAGGAATATCCCATACCAAGATGGTCATATCATATTCCATTTTTGGGCAAGTAGGTGCATCTTAAGACACGATCAATTCAATTCTTTCCATTTACCCATTACTGTGCTATATTGGACAATGTTATGCCACTATTCCATTCATTCTATTTGTCCAGGTATGCAGTGTTGAACAAATATTCAGCCAATAAGCATCTCTTTTTTCTTCTTCCATGCTAAACAATTATTCTATGTATACCACAAGTACATACGATTACTAGAAACGGCAACCCATGAGATGCATGAGAATTGACAAATGTTGATAACAAGGCGAATGCATGCAACTTTTGAAGAGGAAAACAATTTGGATAGATACAAAAATCAATTCTATTATCGGAACAATTTTCGACAAATTATTCATTTATGTTGTTTTGTACAAATTGTTAAAGCATCCAACTCAAAACCAATTGGCAATGAGTGGAGAGGCCGCCCAGGCTCATATACTAGTTTTGGAGATTATAATTAATCAATGTGGGACAAGCTCTAACACTCCCGCACACGTGTGACTCTTGACTCGCACGTGGTGAGGTAAACGAACGATTCATCAATGTGGGACAAGCTCTAACACTCCCCCGCACGTGCGACCCTTGACTCGTAAACGAATGATTAAATACATACGACAACTATCAACCGTCAACAACAAACAAAGGGAGAACCAACCATCATCGACATAGAGTCTTGTCCAAAAGCCTCCGAAAGCTTAGCTCTGATACCATGTTGAAGCATCTAACTCAAAACCAATTGGCAACGAGTTGAGAGACCACCCAGGCTCATATACTAGTTTTGGAGGTTATAATTAACCAATGTGGGAAAAGCTCTTACACAAATATTAAACTCTACGAACAATGAGTTAGAGAACTTTATTCAAGTCTATAAATGAATGCCCTCTTATTTACCCAAAAAAGTCTATAAATAAATGTTAATTATTTTCCGATCTTTTAAATGAAGAGAGTGTCGCAGCATTCATATAAGGGCTAGGGTTATCTTATTATGGCAAATACAAATGTTATAGATGAGACCTTTTTATGAGAAGTAGGGGAGCTTTTATAGTTGAAAATGGTTGAAAGAAAATATAGAAAATGTGGGAAGGTGTTAGGTCTTTTTTTATTGCAGGATTTTTTCCTTTACTTTTAGAAAGAAGAATATCATTTTATAAATATTGTATCCCTTTGAATCCATAATGAATTACACTCCCTTATTTAGCTTTTGTTTCTCACAAGTGCAAGAAGGGAATGAGGGAGACAGGGGAAGGGAAAGGGGATTGCCAAGTGGAGTTTTTGGTTTATTAGAAAGAAGCGAAGAAAATACATTGCTATCTAGGGATTATCCTTCTTCTATTCGTGGGAGGTGCAATAATGATTCAGCCAATTGAACATTTCTCTTTTTCTTCTTCATTCCTAAAAAGTTATTCTGTGTACACCACAAGTACATACAATTTTATACTAATACAAACAGACCATGGCATTGCTTCCAAACTCCAGTACCAACAAAACCACAAGATTAAGAGGCCAAAAAAGAAACAAAGTACAATCTATGAATTGCATATTCTGAAGCCAATAGGAGAAACCTACTAGATCAGCAACAGATCCACCAGCCATGTATTCCATTATTATCCACAGTTTGGTCTGGTGGAGGTAGGACCCATAGTACTCCGTAATATATGCTGATCGACATTGTGATAGAACTGCTATTTCCTGGAATAATTACGAATTGGGGAATAAACTTTATCATATATACAACAAATCAAACCAACAAGTTACACAAATTGGCGGAGCAATACCTTCTGAATGTCCTCAATTTCATCTTCTCTGTGGAAGAAAATTAAAATAGAATTAGTCTAATGGGAGTAATAACTACAGCAAAGATGAGAGAAGCATGTTGTGCAATCCATGTATTTGATTTACAAGGATACCTATTGGAAATACTGTAGCACAGGGTGCAAGATCTTTGATAGTCAAAACAACCTACGCAGTTATCATTGGCTATATCGTTTTGGTGCTTGTTTTAGACTTCATCTTTCCAAATTTAGGACCCTATTTAAGGCATTTCCCCTTAATTAAATTGAATGAGTCAATAATCTTCCTTTCATGGGGTTTCTCCATCATTCATATTGTCCGAATTTCAAAAAACATAAGAATTATTTAAGCATCAAGGAAAATTGCCTAAAGGGGAGTAGAAAGAAAGGAAAAGAACAACCACAACTGCAGCAGCATGTCCAAGATTGTTCTAAAGTCATTCCCCTTGCTCAACCTTGCTAAAAGGCCCTGCTCTGCCCATCAATTCTACGCATTATTCAGCAAAGCCCAGTTAATTGACAGTTAGCCTATTTTCTGTGTTATAGTTGCAAATTAACCACCCGCCTCAACTTTCTGTATCAAGATTTCATTTACCATATTGCTCTCAATCAACCATCACTTCTCGAAATCAACAAACAGATAACTAATATGCAGAAACTGAACAGATATGTGGATCAGATAGCAAGAAGGAAAGATCTAAAATAGACTGTAAACATAGTGGACATGATTGTTGCTTTATACTCACGATTCTTCCAAGTCAATAACTTTGATAGCAACCACTTTTTTAAGCTCCTTATCAAACCTGAAAATCAAGAAAGCTACTACGTTAGTATGCAACAAATTATCACATACAAATTTCAAAGAATGTCAACAAAATCTTATAAATTTACAAAGAAAACTCAGTTTTTGAAGTCAAGGGACAAGCTCATAATACGAATTTCATCTGCACATGATATTTCAAAAGTCAAACATAGTCAAACTTAATCTCGAGTATTTTCATGGAAATGCATGAAATTTCAGAGCAGCCATGCATCTCATTATCTGACAGACTACAAAGTTATGCAAATGAACTCAAATATAATGAACTAAAGTGGTCATGCCAATGTTTAGCAGAACAAGGATCATAGGTAGGATAGTTGTAGGCTTACATGTGTATATTAGAGAACTAAAATTTTTGTGCCTCCAATGCAAATATATGGGCTTCTTTTAAAAAAATTGTGTTTTGGGATGTAAGGCTTCATTCGTTGGTTCATGATGGGGAAGGTCGCTAGCATAGTAGTATAGGCCTTGACTTCTTGGAAATAGACATACTAGTACTACGTGTGTAAGGGAGGGGGACAGGATAAGAGGTTTTGTAAGAATTAGTCACATCATAAATTAAATTGGATACTATTCTTATATGAAGTCTTACTCATATGTGCGTGTCTATGCTACATAACAGAACTTTGCGCCGCCGTTTGCTTTTTAACTCACCTACCTGCACCTCTCTTCAAAAAAGGCATGCGCCTCACACCTAGACCCCAACAGAACTTTGCGCCTCGGTGCGCCTCTCACCCTTAACAACCATGATATGTAGAAAGTGATCTACAACTAAGATGTTTGTTATCACGCTGGAATCTTTAATAGACCAGTGTAGTGATAATCAATGAATAAAAATGACTTGGAATAATAAAAAATCCCAGTATATGATTCGTGAAGTAATGCAGTGCGAATCATAGACAGTACACAACATTAAGCTAGTGGAGGAAACATCAGCAAACTGCCGGAGTCATAAGATAAGCAATAATTCCAAGTGTGCCTGAGGAGACCCTAAGATCAAGTTTTCCCAAAGATCTAACCACGCCTTTGTTCTTAGTTTTGCAAAACAGCGGCAACATACATTATGATTACCTAGCCAAGTAACTGTCACTAGAGAGGAACTCAACTAGGCTTCAAACCAAAACTCATTCTATGATATTCTTCTATCCCCACAATAAGTATAAACGGGAAGAACCAGCCATCATTCGAACCAGACTGTCATTATATTCGAGATAGAATTCATAATTAATTGCAGCTTCTTAAATCAAATGAGGAGCAAGAGCAACAAATTCTAATCAAAACATAATAATATAAAACGAGCCATACTACAAACACGACATTTTGCAAAGCATTATGCACAACACGTCAATGTGGCATTGCTCCATTGGGATCTGAAAACATCAATTTAAAAAATTACCAAGGAGACAGTGTCACATTGGCATGTTGTGCCCAATTTAATGTAAATTTTTGTATTTTTAGACTTTCTCTAATGAAACCAATCTGATTTTCGGGACTTACGCTTTATAGACATCTCCAAAGGATCCTCTTCCAATGAGCTCTAATTCACTAAACCTGGAGCCTGCAACCTCCGCAAGAGCAGCCGCATCAGCCATCCTTATATCAAGAGATTTCCCCTCCTCGTCCTCTTAGTAAAAAAGCTAAGCAGGCCAATAACCCCAGAAGACAATCTCAACTTTTGTATGTTCCATATTTAGTGAACCCCACTTCCATTTCACACAGTCGAATTTGCATATTCAGATATGCGAATCGGTACGGCTTTGTGGTTTTAGCCAACAACCTGAAGCATTGGTAACAACAATCACCTTACATAATTAGTTTAGAAAAGCAAACAAGATTGAGAAATCTCAACTTATGTATGTCTACATAAAAGTGAACCCAACTTCCACTTCACAGAGCTGAATTCACATATTTCAGATTAGATTCGTCCAAATTCAAATTTGGTTTCAACCAACAAGCCTGAATCGCTATTAATAACAATTCCCATACATAATTAGATTAGAAAAGCAAACAAGATTGAGGATTTGAAAATTAATTTTGGAAAGGAAAAAAACTTTAAGCACAATGTGGGAAGCTGTTGGGGTCAAGTGAAAGCATGTTTAGGTGGAGTGGGGAGTGTTAAATACTTAAATTGACAAACCAACCAATTGGGCTCTGGAATTCTACTGATTCAACAAACAAAAAGAAAGCGAAACCACAACGCAAAAATGGGGCTTCAATGTGGGGTTTTAGGGTTCGTAAATCAAGGGTCTTTTTCTAGACTTACCCGTCAATTCGAATTTTGATGAGCGAAGAAAAACGGTACCAATCCGGAATCACTGAAAGAAGCTATGGATCTCTTTCTCTCTCTCTCTCTCCCTTTCCTCTTCAACTGATTTCTCTCTTTTCCTCTCTCTCTCTCCTCCTCTCTCTCTCCTCCGTTACTCTCAGGGGATCTCGACGCAGAGGCTGCGCTCGGTGGCGAGAAGAAAGAGACTGATGAGAAGCAAAAATGTGTTGTTTTCTAGTGATGGTTTTATTCTCGCCTGAGGTCTTCAATCGCTAATCATATGAATTTAGAAAGGTTAATTTTAGGCTTGGACCGGGAAACTTTGAACCGGGGGTTCTGGGCCAGGCCGGCAAAAAACTTTTCGGTAAATAGAATTGAAAATTAATTTGGCAGTAGTATTACCTTTTTCTTATTTATCATAGAAACAAAAAAAAAAAAGAAAAAAAAAAAACTGCTTGGAACTCTTTTTTCTATTTCCAAACAACTCATTTTCGAAAAAGAAGTTTTTGAATCATCAAGCCATTTTCAATGAGGAAGTTTTTCCGGGTACGTCACACAAACTGGTTTAGAACCCTTTTTTTTCTTTTTCCCAAACAACCCATTATCGAAAAAAGAAGTTTTTAATTTCCCAGCCCATTTTCAGTAAGGATGGTTTTTAGTGAAATAGATTAGAATTGCGTTTGGATGTCTTTTTTTCCTTTTCTTTTTAATTCATTGGGCATGAGTAACGTAACAAAATAACAAGTGTTACGTATCGTATTGGAAAACTCTAAATTTAAGTCCAAATCAACTCAATAAAAAGGATATTATATTCTTATTGCCGAAGATAAATAATCAAAGCCCATGAAGCAGGAAAAAATAAAATAAATTTCAAAACAAAAAAAAGTTCAAGAAATGAAAGGTTACATAAATCTTTGATTTGATTCCTGCGGTTGACTTTGTTACCGTAATCTCAGGGAATTGATATTGGCACTCTAGTTTTCTCTATTGGCGCTCCTTTTTTTATCTTTATTAGGTAAAATTACCCTTGCACTTTTTGAATAGAGACAAAAAGGGAGTGCCAATAGAGAAAAGTGGAGTGTCAATATCAATTCCCTAATCTTATTCTTTTCCATTACAAAAAAATTAACTTTATAATCTTACTCTTTGTTACACAACCATAATAATTACCCTTGGTGGGCTATCTAAAAATGTGTCTGCCATATCTGAATGGTTTTTTCTATAAAAACAAAATTTCAAGTGTGAACTATTTGCTTGACAGCTAATATGCATCAATTTTACTTCCTATAATCCAATTTTTCCTCAGTTCCTCCTAATCCAAGGCCCCTCCCATCCCAACCTAGTATATCCCAACCTAGTATATGGACACATACAAAAATGCATGAACTCGAACACAAATGTGTTTGAAATTGTCCGATAAAGGTGTGTCTAAAACTGTCACGTGCATCGGACGATTCCCATCACATTTGTACAATTCCAGTTATATTTGTGTGTAGAACTTTATATTATCCATAGAAATTTTCATGTATGACCTTTATGTTATCCATAGCAATTTTGTTTTTTCAATCCATAGATGTCTTTTTTTCTTTTCTTTTCAATTCATCTGACATGAGCAACGTAACAAAATAACAAGTGTTACGTCATATCGTATTGGAAAAGTCTAGCCAAATCAACTCAATAAAAAGGATATTATATTCTTATTGCCGGAAGATAAATAATCAAAGCCCATGAAGCAGGAAAATAAATAAATAAATTTCACTTTATAAACTTGGACTGATTTGAAACCAAAAAAGTTCAAGAAATGAAAGGTTATAGAAATCTTTGATTTGATTCCGGCGGTTGACTTTATTACTATAATCTTATTCTTTTCGATTATGCTAAATACAACCGTAATAACCTTTGTGGCCTAATATCTAAAAATGTCTCTGCCATATCTGAATGTTTTTTTTTTTTTTCTGTGAAATAATTATGAACTATTTGAAAATGTCTAGCCAAAATGTTTTTTTCAATATTAAAAAGAAATTCAATTAAAACAAAGATGTGCCTAAAAATGTATCTAATCGGAATTCCTTTTCAAAGAATATTTGTGTATTTGTGTGTCTTGTACTTTTATATTTTAGTCTGTATCCATAGCGCGCATATTTTTTTATATATACAAAACCTATATGGGCTCCGTGGGGACACAGCCCCCATTGATTTTGTAAAATTATCTAAATACCCCCAAATATTTTATTAATACCCAGTGAAATATGATAGTATTTTAATAAAATTAATCTAGATTTCCCTTATGAGGATATTTTTCTGATCTATTTCTCAGAGTGCTAAATTTTTACTCCATCTCTTTGTACAAATACACCCCTTTCTATTAATTATCAGAAAGAGTTACATATGTCATCAATTTGAATGGTTTTTGCGTGGGAAAGAGACCACCTATTTGAATGGTTTTTGCGTGGGAAAGAGACCACCTCTTTTCGACCGACCCGTACTTTACTCTTAATTATCAGAAAGAGTTACATCTTTCACCAACCCGTACTTTACTCTTAATTTAAAAAATTATAAACGTACGGGTTAAGTTTATTAATAATTTATTTGTCCCTACTAATTCTTCAAATACTCCAACTTCCAGTTCAAAAAAATTTACTCCAATTTCCCCCCCTTTTTTTTTTGGACAGAAATACTCCAAATTCACAAGCTTCTATAATGTTGAATTTGGGCTCACATTCAATGTCAAAGGATATTATTGTAATCACATGAGATATCATATATCAGTATCAGATTTTATAAGTACAAAATCTTGGACTTTGGTGTAGAATGAGATTTTCCACCCTTTGAGAATCTCTTGGACATTACACTCTTACCATCTTTGTATTACTATTTGCACCTATGTCAGCTGGGTCCAGCTCCTCTATGGACCGGACCGTCCATGCGGGCTTTTGTGGGCTTTTTGTCAGGCCTACTTCAACTATGGAAACACCTGGATCCGGGGCCCTGTAGTGAGTGAGCTCACTACATGCGTGTAGTGAGCTCTCTCTGCCGTCCGATCCGAGATCAACGGTCTGGATCATCTTACACTTTAAAAAGCACTTTTACATTTACTTTAACTTTAATTTATCCGGACCGTTGATCTCGGATCGGACGGCCGAGAGAGCTCACTACACGCATGTAGTGAGCTCACTCACTACAAGGCCCCCATATCCGGAAACACCTTGGGATTGGCATTAGAGTTTCTCTAGTAATCATTAACATTAAATGTCTTAACTTCCTTTGAAATTTCTAAAACTTGTTCTTGCTTAAAAACCATGATGTCATTTCCATTATAATGGGGTCATGGAGACATTCCTAGGCCTTGTTTTTCCAAACGATAAATCAAATGAGCAATACAAAAATCATAGGGAAATGATTTTTACACTTTATCCCCCAAACTCTCCGTTTTTTGTCTTTATTCACCTTGAAATCACTTTTTCCATATGAAAGGGCAATTTGGTATTTTCAAGTGAATAAAGACAAAAAAAAGGAGTTTTTTGGGATAAAAGAAGGGTGTGAAAATCATTTTCGGAGTATCAAACATATTTCCTCATTTGATAAAATCAAGTGTTGGTTTAATCAAATCTTGTTTTTTTATCCCGATTGTTGCCCAATCTTGTGTTTGTTTGATGCTTACATCTTCTATAGAGCCTGTCTAAAGCTCGAATAAAGGAGGATGGTTTTTCGTTCGGTAACCAACGGCCATCACGTAAAAGACCTGTTAAATCCTTATAACCAATGGGCCTTTGGCTCTACCGATTTGGTTGGTTTGGTTTATTAAACTTTTGTCAGTCGTTGTAGATTTAACTTTTGTCAGTCGTTGTAGATTCAATTCCTCCCCCTATAGTCCTATTCTCTCTCAATGCTACTGGACTTGAAAAGGTCGTTGACTCGTTGAGGTGGAAATGGTGATCAATTAGGCCAAATTGATTTCAGCAGTACGACGGAACAGCAGCACCGCTACATACTTAGAAATATATCTAGAATTTATTTAGAATTTGAAATACGTGACCCAAATTCACTTGAAATCAGTGACCCAAATTGAGTGAATCTGGACCACTAATTTCAAATTTTGAACAATTTTCTGGGTGTTTTTTTTGGGTACGTAGACTTTCCCTTCACCCAAATCTTGGATTCGTAGCAATTTCAACGACAGCACTGCTACGTACACATAAATAGTACCCAGAAATGACCCAGAAAGTATAAATGAGTGGCTCAGATTCACTCAAGTGAATCTCAACCACTCATTCACACTTTTTGGGTACTTAACATTTCTGTTTCAAGGACAGTCAAAGGTTATGTTTGGATACTAGGATACCACCTCTACCTAGCTCCTGGGAGCCTGTGGACAAGGTCAAGGTAGCTCTAAAGTTGGCATTAGAGTTTTTTTTTTTTTTTTTTTCCAAAGTGTCTAGGTCAGTTTATGCGCATCCCAATCAATTATGGAAGTCAATCCCATTGCACACTTTCGGGAAACCAAATTAAAGTAAGAGTAGAGCTCTGTATAACACTTTAGAGGTTTCGAACCTAAGACCTTAGCATGGAACAAACTCATAAGTCTCGAGTCTTGACCATCAGGCCGACACCTTGGGATAAGGGGTTGGCATTAGAGTTTTCTCTAATCATTAAATGTCTAACCTCCTTTCAAATTTCTAAAACTTGTTTTTGCTTACAAACCATGATGTCAGTTTCCATTAATATTATATATAGCCGTTTGGAAAAATTCCAAAATACATTTGACGTTTGTTCAAATGAATAATGATGGCAACTTGTCTTTGGCAATATTGACAGTACTGAACTTCTATGCTCACTAAAGCCATTACAGAACTCTTGCAAATCAGATGTGCAATTTGACGAAGATATGTGTTTTCTTATCAAAGGTTGAAGCACGGTTATAAGTGTTACGAACTGCGATATGAAATTAGATGCAATTTAATCAAGATATGTGTTTTCTTATCGAAGGTTGAAACTAGTGTTACCACAATTCGCTATATAGGTTTACGTGGATTCTGACGATCCGACGATAAAGATGAACGTAGATGATAAGTACACTCTCGTATATATATATATATAAAAAAAACCCTCATAAATTAATCTAAGTTCGTTCAAAACGGACTAGTTCCGAACAAATGATCATCTGAAGAAGCCTACCCCCATTGTACCACATTCAAAGGGTATAGCGTATCGCGATCCATTCCCATGTACCACAACCGTAGTGATCTGCGATCCATATATCCCTTGTTGAAAGCATAAGAATTAGGCCTAAAGTTGCTTTCAATGCCTAAACATATCTTGCTCAAACCTTTCCACTCGTGTCTTTAAAGTCACCCACTCAATAATTTTACAAGGAACAATTTAACGCCATTTCGTTGTCATATAGCTTACAACAAAACCACCAAAAATGCCTCTAGAAAATCTGCCTTTCTCAGTTTGATATTTGATCAAACCATCACCAAAATTCATTTCCACCACAAGCAAACGTTCAGTTAGCATTTCAGTAAGTACTTAATTAGCAAAATCCAAAAGCAGAATTCATAACCAATTTAGACCATATTTTGCTTCAAATTTTCCTTAAAATTCAATTCAAATGACAAAAAATAAAATAAAATTCAAGATTAACAAGAAAAACAAACCTCAGCTATATGTACCCGTAAATTAGTCAGTCAGATCATACACCCATAGAAGAAAATAAAAAATAAAATCCATAAAGCAAAACACAAATTTTCATGGAGATCATTGTAACTCCAAACTGGCCTCATTTTCCCTCAACGGCTTAATAGCATGGCACTCTTTGCACGCCGTCACGAACCACCTCAACAACCGCCGCCCGAACCCGATTCCCCGGCCTCTATTAACCTTAACTTTCTTCTTCACCACAATCTCACCACCCTTCCTCCGCCGCGAAGCCTGGTGGCCGTGGCTCATAACCGGCGCGGCCGGAATCAACCCCCACCTTCTTGAAGACCCATTAACATACAGTACCTGTTTTTTAGTACCCAAAACACATTGTCCACTCTTGTCACTTTTAACCCCCACTTTTCCACCAAATTTCACTTGACCCAACGGCAGAGCTGATTTCTTCTCAGTAGCATCAGTGCTAGTGCTTGTTCTAGCACTGGTACTGCCACTACTGTTGCTGCTTCTGCTGCTTGTACTATTACACCGCGACGACATTAACGAGTCCTTGCTACTGACACTGCTCGTTCGGCTCGTGGAGCGCGTGTAGGAGTGGAGGTTGGTTGGTGGCTGAATTGGAAAAGGGTGGGGCAGTAGCCGGCCATTGGAGAACAAATGGTCAGCCGGCGAGTTTGGGGAGCCCGGCGTGATGCATCCGAACTCGAACTGATCTGAATCTTGAGTAGGAATGGGAATTATGCTCGGGAACGAAAACTTGTCGCCAGAGCTGTTTTTTCGCCGGCTGGTTTCCATGGGGAGTTCGATACGTCTCTGGTTCTGGTTCTTGATTTTTTCCCTTGTTTACATTGGATTCATTGAGGAACTGTGTGTGTATATATGCGTGTAAAGCTAAAGTTTTTTCTAGTGACATAAACAACGCATAGAGGGTGGCTTTTTTTGTATTCTTTTCTAAAGAGAGATTGTGGTATATCATGGAATGGGCCCTTTGGCCTTTGTTGGGCGAATTGGAATAGGGTTGGTGGTCTAAATCATGTGAAGACTTATGTTGCCAACTCAAGGTTAAATAATTTATGCTGCGGCGTTTGTAATTATGTTTTTGGAGCTTAGGACCCTTTTTTATATTCTATTTTATACATTCAGAGTGTCCGGACCAGCTTACGCGTATCTTGACTAATTTGTTCTCTGGTCCGGTCAAACCTATGTTATCCACGCCCTGGATAGATAATTCACAAGAATTACTTTATTGTGGCCTAATCGTAAGAAACGAACCATAGTCAATTGTGTGGAGAGCAAACTCACTGACTAACCGGACTAACCTTGGGACTGATTGTGACCTTTGTTTATTGGTGTGATTCGGTGGTTTTCTCACAAGTCTTGGTCTGCTTTGCTTTTGTTCTTTTGAAGGACTCAGTGTCCTAAAATACTCTTTCTTAAAGCAAAAGGGATTGCAATTTAGAAAGAGATGCATGTAAGTAGGCAAACAATATTCTTAATTACTCACTAGCTTGGCTAGAAATAGCTACTACTTAATTGAAAGGCAGGACAATTTTCCCTCCTGTCCAGTATTTTTCATCCAAGCCGAAATAAGAAAAGCTAGCCGTAAGAACCACTACAATATGCAAATTAATACGAACTGATAAAGTTGAATGGACTTATTTTAAATGGATAAAAGAAATTATTAGGTCATGCGATCTGATTTGTGTTCAGTCAACTTCGTCTATTGAAATAATTGCTCGTTCAATCTGCTTTGCGCTCCGAGAATAATGTATGATTTTCTTATACGACGATGGGAATGATGGGTTCAATGTTGCTTTCCAATGTGTTGTGGAAGCAAAGGCAGAGAGCAAGGACTTTCCTTTAAGCAAATGACTCCTATTCCTATTTTATATACACCACTTTTGATTTGGTCACCCAAATATAGGCGACAAAGTCGTTCTAAGGAAATTCCTTGTCTCCCATTTGGGTTTCTGTAAAGGACCCACATGCCCTCGGGGACCACAAGTCAGCCAGTGTTTTAGTCTACTTTCTGCCCCTCAAAAGAATTCATTGCTTAATCATCCCACGTTTGGGACTCTAATCCTCCAATATAGTAGGACCCCATCCCTTATATAGTAGGACCCCATCCCTAGTTTCAGCCTTTATTTAAGTTGCCCTTGAGTGGGGTGAATGGGGAGGCTCTGGCAAGTGGAAAGCATTTTTGTTTTTCCTTTTTTTGGGCAAGTGGCAATTATTTGCCCTTAATTTACATCGATTACTCTCAGACTTCATAAACCTGACAAAGCTAAACCGAAAGTTATATGTGTTTACAAACCAAATACTTTTGATTTTGGCTCATTATTGACTTGATCAAGATTGGAGATCGATTTCAAAGATAAATGGATGGTTTTGTTATTCAACACTTGGTGCATTATGAAGAAAGCATGAACGTACGTAACGTAGTTGTAGAGAGAAGTGTTGAAAATGACCTGTTATCATGGTCGGCCCTGGGCTAAAGCCAGTGAGACCGACGTCTTAGGCCTCCCAAAATGAGGAGCAACTAGGGCCATCTTCCATATAAGACATGAATATATATATATATAAAGCTTTCGTAATTCATTGCAGGTTGAGTTCTTTTTTTTTTTTTGAACTGTTGCAGGTTGAGTTCTTGAATCAGCCGTGTTAGCCAACTCAATATCTCCGTAGGTCCCTGGCGTTCAAGTTCTAGGTGAAGCTTTTAGGCAAAATACATAGAGTATGTTTTACTTTCCAACTTGCATTTAAGTGTTGATAATCTTTGAAGAGCCTCATTTTTCGAGTTCGTCTTAGGCCCCCGAAATGTTAGAGCCGACCCTATTTGCTATCACGTAGATTTTGACAAAGTTGAGGCAAAAATTAAGTGGGTTTCAAATATCTTTTGAGTTTTGAGATGGCTCTAGAAGTAGGTTTATATGCTCTATAAGGTTTAAATAACAACGCTACTATAGGTACCGATACGGGTTGGGTACCGAAGGCATTTTTACATTTTGCACTCCGACCCTAGTTATGGATGATCGGACACTTGCTGTTCAATAATTTAAAAAAATCGAGAGTCTAGAAGATTTCTGAAAATCACTAAGATGTGCTTATGTGTCCGAAAATCTTGAACCATCTTTCATTTTTTGCAACATTCAAATTTGGATCTCACAAGGGCCCGTGGGTTATCTCCCTTCCCGAGCCGATCGATACCTAGTATGTTCCCAACCTCTCAGTCCCTTTAGCTTTTTTCGTTTAAATAATAAGAGTGAACAAAATTTAGTAAGAATTGAATGAGGCTATTTCAAAAGTGGGTTATGGGTTGAAAGATGGAAGAAAAAACTAAAAAGAAGTTTTGTTGTACATAAGTAATTGCGGTACACAAGTATTAAGATTGCAGTGTTAGGGCCTCTTGGGCCCCGTTTGGATGTCGGAGATGACTTCCGAATTTCCCAACTTCCCAACCGCCCGGGTATATAATCCTGGCCCCACACATCTCTAGTGTTTGGTTGCGCAAAAGAGAAGCTGGATTTGGGTCAGGGTGGATTGCAAATCAAGGCTGGGATGGATTTGTAACGCTGGGTATCCTCCGTTGTTAGTAAATTTGGGTAGCCGGACTTGGTTTTGACAATAGTACCTCTATTTATACCCAATTAAGCTGATTTTTTACATGAACATTCAAAATATTAAATAGGGTAAATTTCACTTACCTCCCCTGAGGTTTCTGACAAATACAAAAAATTCCCCCGAGGTTTCTTTTGAGATGGCTTCAAATTTTATGCTGCGAGACCTCCCCCGAGGTTTTTCAACCTTGCAAGCCTCCCTAATTTACAAAGTAATTGGCAGATACCTCCCTTGCCGTTAAAAAATGCCTAACGGTGTTAACTTTGATGGTGAAATGCCTAACGGTATTATTACATTGACTAGGGTAAGTAGTGAAAAGTAGATGTAAAAATTATAAAAGTTGATGTGAGAGAAAATAAGTTAGAATTACGAGGCTACACACCAAAAAAGGGACAGAGGGAGTATTTTTTTTTCCTAGTGCGAAATGCTTGTTTCTCCTAAAAGGGTTTTCATATTATTTTTTTAAGGCCATTATTACCTCTAATGCAAAAAAAAAAAAAAAATCCAATGCAAGCAATGAGCTTAGTTGATTATTGATACTCTTATTTTTATTATCAAAATGTAAAAATATATCTTATGGGATGTAAAAAAAAATTAAAAATAATAATTTGAGTCAAAGAAAAGAAAGTTCCAAGAAAAAAAATATTAAGTCACTTTTTCACGTCATTTAAAATTTTTATGCAATATAAACTTAAATAAGAAAAAAAAGAGTCAAGTTCAAGGGCATTAAGGTCATTTTACCAAAGTTAACACCGTTAGGCATTTTTAACTATCCTGGGAGGTATCTCTGCCAATTTCTTTTGTAAAGTAGGGAGTCGGGCAGGTCGAAATTGAAATCGGGTATCTCGGGAGGTCTCTCGATTTGTCGTTAAACCTCAATTTGGGTAGGTAACAAATTGGTTTTGAAATAAACATACTCAATAAAAATCACCAATTAAATAAACAAACTTTTGAATAAAAATATTTTCCAATTTGTTAACCTCGTAGGTGTTTTCCAAAAAAAAAAAAATTATATTTTTCAATTAAAAAAAATGAAATTATATAACTTTTCAATTATTTTTGCCAAAATGATATTTAAACCTTTTCCAAATAAATTTATTCAATAACACAATTAATGGTAAATGTTATTTTATTGCAAATTTTCTTTTACTTTTACCAATTTTCACTTCCTAATTAATTTTTATTGTAATTATTATATATTTATTCCAATTATAATTAAATTAATCCATTTTATTTATTAAATTAATAAACTAGAGGCAATTCAGTCATTTTTCATCTTATCCTATCATATCCACCCTCCAAATCCCCTCTAAAAAAACCTTCTGAACACTCAATATACAAATCTACCCTTCTTAATAGGTGGGCACATCCTCATTACAAATTCACCTAAAATCAAATCCGTCATCCAAACAGGCGTTGGGGTACCCAATTTTTTCGAAGGGGGAAGACCTAGGATATGTGGGGCTTCGGCCGGCCTACTTACCTCGCGCGCGCCATCAGGGTCGTGGACCTGTGACTTGGACTTGGCGCCCATAACCCTTATCTTTTCACTTCCTTCCATTTTTTGGGGCCGAGAAACCGGGCTTAGCGTATTCTATGGAGGTTTTACAACTTATAAAAATTTATATCCAAAATAGAAGCCCATGAACATCCCAAAATTTTATAAAATTCTAAAAAGCTCAAAGTATGACAACTCCATGACTGTTTTCCTACCCAAACTACCCTCGCCCTACAAAATAAAAAAATTATTTGAAGTTCAAAAACGGAAAATCTACAAATTGCATATTATTCAAAGTCGGCGAACAATACACTCTATCTCTAGAATCACTTCTCACGCCGCCGACTCTAACTCTATCGCTACGATCATTGCTCAACTTTGGAGAACTCGCACTCAATCTCAATCTGATACATTCTAATTCATCGATACATTCGCAATTGATCGATACGTTGTCGCATTTCCGATTCCTTCTTAATTATCTTTTCCAAGATTTTTGGGGTGGTGTACTTCATTAAAACCCTAAATCAACAATGAAGAAAAAAGGTAAAGTTTGCAAATCGTTATTTATCCTTATTGTTAATTCATTGTTAATAAACCTCGCTAATATATACAGTATTATGTAATTCGTCGACTTATAGCTACTGCAAAAGCACCGACATACGGCTTCAATCAAAGTTCGGGAGAAGATTCACAGCAAAAAAAAGCTAATGACGTAACGTCAACTCCATCACTCAACAAAACAGACAGAGCAATTGAAAGTACGTAATACATGATCCTAATTATCTTGCTCGATTATGAACCATTAGTTGCATATTATATACCTGTAATTGCACACATTTGAATGGAGTAGTTCTTAGAATTGCAGTTGTTGATTTGCAAGTGTAGATGTTGATTTTCAGTGTACAGTGTATATTTTGATTTCATTTACAGTGTACACAGTACATTTTCAATTTAAAATGGACATTTTATTAGAATGTAGATTTTGACTTTTAGAATATACATTTTGAGTCTATTACTAAACAAAGTCACAGTGCATATGTAAATGTATGATCTAACTTCTAAAATATAAATGTATGGTTTAACTTTTAAGTGCATACTCACGTCAAAATTCTAAATCTACGGTCTAAACTCCCAAAGTGCCTAAATGTATGGTCTGATCTTCAATCCAAAGTGACTCATTCCAAAGTGTGTACATTGCAAATTCTAAAATCTATGGTCTAATTTCTAAGTATACAATCTAAATTATAAAATGTATGGTCTAACTTGTAAGAATTGTAGATGTCTTACAATATATGTGGATTTCGAAGTCTACATATTGATTTTCAGTGAATAGAGTACATTTTATGTGTCTTTATAGTGTACATTTTGAGTGTTAAAGTGTACATTTTGAGTGTTAAAATGTACATTTTGAGTTCTCTTTTTTTTCTTAGTGACTACCTCTATCATATGCTAACAAGATTGCCTTTAAAACTATGCAGCAGAATAAGAAGATAAACATACAGTTACAAAAAGCTCACAGCCTACAAAAAAGAGAATGAACAAAATTCTATTTTCCTGTGTTGATTTTGCTCTTGAGTAGTGGTTATAATCTTATTTTCTTACAGTGGTAATTTTAATATTTTTTTACTTTGATCAAAATGTCTGTTGAAGTTTGCATATGCTGGAATCATGTGGTATGAAGGTCTAGTTTACTAACAAATTTTTAGACACCTTCTCTTGAATGTGTGCCCACTAAGGTGCAAACTGATTACCTCGTCAACCCATATTAGATGACCATTTATTTGATGTCAATGCTAGTGCTGTTTTACATCAGAATTGAACTAATGTCTAATATCAATTAGCTTTGTCTTTATTTGTGTTTATTCTTAATGTATCATCTAACTCCTAAAACTCCTAAGCACATCTAAATTTAAATATATGGTTCAAGCGCCAAAGTTCCTAAATGTATGGTGCAAAGTACCTAAAAATACAATGTACATTCTAAATATACAGTCCAAACTCCAAAGTGTCTAAAATGTATGATCCGAATTCCAAAATTAGTAGATGTACAATCCAAAATTGGTTAAATGTAAATCCAGCAATAACTTACTAGTTGATTTTGGATTGTACATTAATTTAACAACAATAATAAATTTAAAAAGAAATTTACCAAAAAAACATTTCTACAAAATAAACCATTAATGCTTAGCAATTTTATAACAATTAATTTGGTAACCATTAATTTTAATTCTATTAATTCTAATATGACTATCTAAAGTATTGCCAACCGGATGTTTATCACATGCAGTACTTTAATTTGGTAACCATTGATTTTGGACTGTACTTTAATTATTTGCTTCCATGCTCAAAAAATGACGATATCATATCACCGTCGACAACATCAGATATCACCTCTGCAACTACTGCAGCCATAGAACTACTCGATCCATCATCCACTGTAACACCAAGACAAGATCCGATCGACTCTTTCACAACAACATCAACCCGACCAATTCCAAAAGTGACAGCTAGCGCATACAAAGCACTTAAATCTTCATTACAATCTAGAATACAATTTGGATGACCATCTATTGAGTAAGATATGGAAAAGCACCCTTGTGTTAAATTTTTCCTCTTAGTAAGCCTCTTACTAACCAAACAATCAAAACTCAAACTGTGAGACAATACCACAGCAAAACTATCGCCACCCCGCTTGCACAACAATACAACTGGATTCTCCATCGATCTTAACAACACAAAAGAAATGGGGGAAAAAAGCACGTCAATAATCAGTCATCTTTAAATTAAATATTATTCAAAGCAACTAACAGTAAATTCAAAGAAAACTATTCAGCTGAAAAGAAATGATAGACCATTAAACGAAGGGATAGATATCAACATCATCAACCACAATCGAATACTAACCCTCCATATATAAGACTGTCACTAAGGCAACCGAAGAACACTTTTTAACTGAGCTTACAGACAGTTTTAGACAAACTCGAAAATGTTACGGTTGTTAACATTCAGTCCAAAACTCATGCGAGAGGTTTTTAATTCATGTCTAATATAAATGCAGACTGTACATTTTCAGTTGCACTTTAGACCTTACATTTAGGATTTACATTTAAACTTCTAAGTGAGGTTTTCAATTTATTTAAAATGTATATTTTGGGACTTGGAATGTACATTTTGAGTTCATTATTAAATGAAATCAAAGTGCATATGTAAAATGTAGGATATAACTTCTAAGTGCATATCTAAAATCTAAATGTATGGTCTAACTTCCAAGTGGATATTTAAATTGTAAACATATGGTCCGAACTCCCAAAGACCTAAATGTACAATCCAGTGTGCCTAAATATACGATCCAAATGTACTGTACTTGGTGCCAATGTATGGTCTGATGTTCAATCCAAAGTCACTCATTCGAAAGTGTGTAAATTGTAAATTCTAAAATTTATGGTCTAATTTCTAAGTTTACAATCTAAAATTTAAAATGTATGGTCTAACTTGTAAGAATTGTAGATGTCTGAGAATATATGTTGATTTTGGTATAATATACATTGAGTGGTAAAATGTACATTGAGTGTTAGAATGTACATGGACACCATTGGACTACAGACTGTACATTGATATACCTACTAAAAAATTATATTGTACATTGATATACCTATTAAATGCAGTACGTGTTTCTCTGAATGTAGATATAAGGATTGAAAAACATAATTAAAAGTACATCGATTTGCAATGTAGGTTCAATATAACATAAACGACCTAGGTTTATGTCCTAAATCGAGTGATTCTGAAACAACAACGACCTAGATCGATTTGTCAAATAAGTTGATTGAGAACGAAAAACAACTAAAATTGATTCTCACCCCACGTGTGAGAGAGAGAGAGAGAGGGACTTCCTATGATTTTAAGACTCCAAACGAATTTGTCTGAGAGGTTTTCCAACGCACGATTATACCTCATTACGATTTTGTGTTTTACGGAGAAGAAAGAATAACGAACCAAAGCGTGAGGAACATGAGTTAACTATAATTAAGGGTATTAACGTAAACTTGCCAACCGAAACGGAGTTAGTGGTAATAAAATCTTATGTTTAACCTTAATGGTAATTACCAAGCACATTAGTGGAGCGGCTGGTAATAAAACCTATTCTATGTCATGTTCAGATTGGGCTTCCTATGATTTTAAGTCCAAACCAATTCTGGACAGTTTGCATTATACCACATTCAGCAACTTCAACTGTCTCCAATTCTGCCTATAAATAAATAGGCTTCTTGGTGAGGCGACGTATTTGTTTTAAGAATTTCGTGTCATACACGGTTCTAGGTTTGCTTTTCTTAACGGGTTGTCCCAGAAAACCTTCTTCTTCTTTTTTAAACTGTCTTTTCACGCTCCACAAGACATGTCATTCTCTCACCATGTATTAACCCAAAAACCCAAAAAAAATAAAGTAAAAAAGGGAGAATTTGTGGAACAAACTCTTAACTCCGTCTAATTAATTTAAGTTTGATTGTTTCGTTTTTGGCTCTTTTGGGTATACATGTTACCATTGTAGTATTGTTTTGTATGATTTAACATCTTGTTAACAAGTAGTGAAATTCTGCTCGTTATTTTATTTTATTATTTTAGCCAATTATAAATGTTAGCGGAGTTAGATTATTACGGAACCGAGTGGCTTATCATGGTTGTGTGGGTCGGCGGTGCTCACAAAACCCCATCCGAGAGTCCAAACGGGTTTTGGGCTTTTTACATCCAAAACATCATTCGTAACACCTCAATATAACATATATTAAAACACGTTTGGACGGCTGGGCCGACAGAATAGGGGTTTGCGGGCCTATCAACCCCACTTTGACCGTTTGGACAACATGCCCCAGAAGATTCAGATTATCATGAAGCTATCAAAAAGGGGCGTTCCATCTTGAACCTGAGACCAAAATGGAGTTTTCCAACCTAAAGTGCCCACTTTTGACCGTTTGAACTAAAGCTTTGGGTCTAATATTTGACTAAAAATTTTAGCGCTTTTCCGAACCTTGCGTTTATTTTGGAGCTTTCCCAAAAGTGGAGGTCAACGAAATAGACTAAAAAACAGCGGTGGAAGACGTTATTAATTTTTTACCGAAAAGTAAGGAAGAAATGGTAAAGAAACCGTGGAAGACGTTATTGATTGGCGCGTAAACGTCAAGGATAACAAACAGTTAATGTCGTGTCAGCTATTACGTCATGGCTAATTATCGGATACTCCCGGAGTACCATGTGCCAATGTCAAATGTCATATGGTACTCCCACAAGATCGACACCACCATGTGGGTCATTCCTATTTTCCCAATCACAACAAAATGTGTAAATGGTAAAATGTGTTCATCAAATCAAAAAAATTCAATGGTCGTTGGTTAATCACGTGGTTAGACCCAATGACGCGTTGAATAATCTCCCCATACATTTTAAATTCAACGTGACCCAACACCTCTCAACCCCATACATTTATATGAGATCATACACTTAACGATCTTTGGTCCTTTTGGGTTACAACAACACTATATATGGTAACCGCTCATTCATCTTAATGATTTTTGAGAGCCATTTAACTCATTTTGGATTTACATAAATGATCCGATCCAAAATTCATCTTTTCCAATGATTTTTGAGTGGTCATAGGAATCAACTCTATCGGATTTATTTTTGGAGTTGGATCATGGCGGTGCCTGTACCAACCCAATAATTTTTCACTTATTGTGGGGGAGGAAATCAAGAACGCGGACTGTAACAATAATGGGGCTGGTCAAAGCTCCAGGAAGTCTTTTTCACTTAAATGTTTGAGGAAATCAAGAACGCGGACTGTAACAATAATGGCCTGGGGCCGTGTCAAAGCTCCAGGAAGCCTCCTCCCTCATGTACCAATTTCCCACACACCTCTCTCTCTCTCTCCCCCAACTTTCTCTCTCTGCAACATTTTGTTTGCTTCTCTCTCTCTCTTAACCGTGCTTGTATATCGTAGATCCTTAACCAAATTCAGCCATGACAGGCAGAGAAATCCTCCACAAGATGAAGGTAACAACATGCTCATTCATTCCATACACTTTTTGCACATGTATGTGTTTGTAAATTTTGTCATATTCTGAGAAATGGGGATCTGGGTTGACCCACCTTTTTTGTTGTCCATATGGTCCATTCAAGTTTCAATTTCTCCCTAGTTTTGCTCACTGGAACATGTTTATTAGATTCGAGGATTGGTGGCGATTATGATCCTCTCATTTAGGTTTAAAACACCTTTGACAGTTACCAATCCATTGTGCAAACAATGAGGTTAAATTTCTCCCCTTTTTTTTGGCTTCAGTATCTTATAGATTGTAGATTTAAGCCTATTGAATTCCGTTATGTCTTTTGAGGCCAGGCTGCCAAAGAGACTTTTTGGCACTTCTTTGGGCCTTTTGGCAATAGAATCCCCAAACCCACCTTTTTCTTAGGCAAAACTATTATTCACAAAGGCAGACATTAAGTTTCTAACATGGGTGTTTCGTATTAGGTCCCAAATACTTTTGTCAACTGAGCTAGTTCGCAGTATATTTTGCACAAGAGCCATTTTCTTATACTTTTAGGTGACCAGGTACTGTTTTGTGGAACCATCTGAATTCTTTTGGTGTATGATTTGATTAGTGAAACTATGGAGGCATTACAAAACCCAAAGCATCTCTAATTGTAAAAAAAAATTGGCCATGGTTGTCGACGTTCAATGGTTGAGGACTGAAACAGTGAAACCCCCAAGTCTGTTTCATGCAGTGTACCGAAGAAGGTCACAATGCCTTGAAGCTCAAAAGGAAGAATTAGTTTGCATCTCTTCTTTAGGGAGCTTTGTGACACTCCAATCCCACTTTGATGGGTTAGAAGAAGTGTGCAGGATACATGATGGACCACCCGTTACAACCAAATAATTTGGGCTTAAGCATTTTGGGTCGTGTTTTTAGGCTCCAACAAATTATTGGGTCACCAAAGGGTGGGTCATTACTGAATTTGTTAGTGACTTTGGACTAAGTTCTCTGAAGTGATTTATTTGGTTTGAAGAACATCGTGCATTTGTTGGTTGCGCCTTATAGGCATCACTGTTTTATTGAAGATTAAATCCCTTAAAAAGGGCACAAGGATAAGATAATTTTTGTTAGCTACAGCTCATCGATGACAGCCAGTCACAGGATGCTTTAATGCTCCAGTTGGATGTTTCAGACTCAAAATTCTTAGATGGCCAGTCATATAATGCAAGCGTTTATTGCACATTTCAGTTGGTGAAACTAAGAAATACTAGATCAAGGTTTTGGCTTTGTAGGTCTTGGATAATTTACACTCTAAACCATTGCATTATTTCACTAGCTTAATTGCTTTCTTTAGTCATGGATGCTTCACCATTGGCCTATGACTCTCCACTGACCTCATCATGGAAGGCTTGAGGCTTCTAAGCGAGGATGTTTATTTTTAGTCAATGCTAGTAATACCTGAGGGTGCTGTTACTGGATTTTCAGTCTCATATTAGGAATAACACTACTCCAGTAAAACAGTTTTTTTCTATGAGTTGTTTACTTTTGCAGGAAAAAGTTGGGCTAGGCTCATCGGGGGCATTTGAAGCTGGAAAAGGGAAGAGTAAGAAGTCAAAGAACGTAACACATGGTTATCACTTGGTTAAGGGTAAATCCAGTCACCCCATGGAAGATTACATTGTCGCCGAATTCAAGCAAGTTGAGGGCAGTGAGCTTGGTCTGTTTGCAATATTTGATGGTCATTTGAGCCATGACATTCCCGATTATCTACGGTCTCATCTGTTTGTAAATATTTTGAAAGAGGTACTATATTTTAACTGCAAAGTAACATATGTTTGCACATCTATCTGAACCGCTTTTCTAGGCTTTCATTAGGGTAACCTTTGAACTTAGTGTTACAGAACTGAAGTTTATTCCTGAAGTTTTATGTCTTCCCCTTGTGTCCTCCTTACTTTGATATTAAACAAGCTCTTTCTTTGCTGCAAGCAGCCTGATTTCTGGACTGAAACAGAGAGTGCAGTCAGGAGAGCTTATCGTACGACTGATACCACTATTTTGGAGAAAGTAGGAGATTTGGATAAGGGGGGTTCAACTGCAGTTACTGCAATATTGATTAATTGTGAGAAGCTGGTGGTAGCTAATGTTGGGGATTCAAGGGCTGTTATATGCAAGAATGGTGTGGCCAAACAATTGTCAGTTGATCACGAGCCTAGCAAGGAAAGGGCAAACATTGAGAACAGGGGTGGTTTTGTATCGAATTTTCCAGGTAACTAAAAGTATGAATGATAAATGGACAGTTGAAAGATTCACACAATGGGTCTTGAGAGAATTCGCCTGCCACTTACATTTTTGTCGTAGCATATCAAATGTTGGGATTCTCTAAATTTGTATGCACTTGAATAAGTCCAACTCTTGGAAAGAAAAACAAGTTATCAACTTAATTTATTTTTTGTTTTGGGATTCCAAACTTTTTCATGGTGGACTTAGGTTCTATGTAATGATGTCCAGAGAGGAATGGTAGGCAACTTTGGCTATGAAAAATATAGAATCGCAATTAACATAATCTTTAACCACTTCTACGTACTCATTTTTCTGTGGTAATAATGATTAACATGTTGAAAACTGGGCCTCTACTTCTAATTACTCATTTCCAGGGAAGATATTTTCCTTTCTCCTTGCATTAAAGATTAGATTCTATCATGATTACATCATTGTGTTAAATTCAGGTGATGTTCCACGAGTTGATGGACAGCTGGCTGTAGCAAGAGCATTTGGTGACAAAAGCTTGAAGAAACACCTGAGTTCAGAACCAGATGTGTTCTCCGAGATTGTAGATGATGATACAGAGTTCATCATCTTAGCAAGTGATGGCATATGGAAGGTTGGTTCTTCCTTTCGTTGCATTTATCAATATCACTGCTTCATAATTTGTTTTTTCTCTTTCATTTTCGTCATTTCATTATATTGGTAGCTTTTGTTGTTGTCTTTATAGTTCTATTGCAAAAGTATGTTGTATCCCACCTCCGGTCACCCTTTTTTCTGGCTTCCCACTCCTGCAGGTTAACCCTCCAGCCTCACCTTCCTACTACCGGCAACCCCTCTGAATTAGTGCCCTCCTCCCGCCAACCACCTCCACTGCCACCAAACCTTTATTTCCTGTTGTTTTTTTTCTGATAGAAATGAAAGAGAACATGTGGTGTGTGTTTTGCAAGATAGAAAATAGAAACAAATAATATTATCAAATTCCATCAGTTATCTACTTGTAAAATCCGTTACCTCAGAATCAGAAAAACATGTCAAAAGCTTAATATGTTGTGCTGTAATAGTCGGTGTTCAAAACAAAATATGGTGAGATATTATACTTCGCATGATCTCAGAGATGATTAGATTATGGAAGTACTTTAATAACTTCCCTAGAAGTATACTTCACAAAGTATGATACGTGTGCAAGTCAAGTTGAAAGAACTACATCTCCAAGTGACACGATGTTATAAATTATACCAAATGACATGATGTTAAAACATAAAATTTAGGAGGAGGGCATGAATTATTCCCTCGTCTTCTATTTTGTTGGATGATTTATTCTTCTCACTTTCAGTTTGATAAAGAGAGAAGTGCTGTCTTTGTTTGGGAAAAGAACTGCAGAGTTCTTTGGAAGTAGGAAATTGAATGTTTAAAGTTTAAATGTGAATCTGTTCTTTTTTTCTTTTGTTCTTTCATGTCCTTAGGTTTGAGAGAGCATAGCAATTCAATTCAAGGGCAATGGAAGATACAAAATTGACACAAATGACAAAAGGAGGGAGACACCAAATTGGTGCTCTCCCTCTATATATTCGAATAGATACCAAGCGTAAAATAGTCTATTAAGTGTACATATTTTCACTTTACTTTTTGTCTCCCATAATATTCTTAACAGACTGGATTGCGTGGTATCAGGTAATGACAAATGAAGAGGCAGTGGACTGTATCAAGCACATAAAGGATGCAAAATCAGCTGCTAAGCGCCTTGCTGAAGAGGCACTTGCAAGGAGGAGCTCAGACGATATTTCCTGCATAGTTGTAAAGCTTCAGTGATCCTTAATCTGGATTGTCGCATCTGTTAAAAGGAAGTAACAGTTGGGTTGCGACAGCTTTAGAGTCAAAACAATCAAACTTGGGGCGGTCTTGTGTGGGTGGTTTATGTTTCACAGTTTATATGTTTATATAGTCTTTTCTCTTTTTCATCTTTTATCTCTTTGATCAGCACTACGCAAACAACCGAATGTACCAATTTGTATCAATTGTAGGCTAAGTTTGCTCGGACTATAGAATAAGAGTGAGCGTTGATGTTAAACTCCCTCGTGCCTATCTTCGTTGAGCTTGATTGCAATAATAAGTACTGTGTACAATGTGCTCTATTCAATCCAAATGATCTCTGATTTTCGAATTGAGAGATAAAGAAAACTCTCCCTATTTCTTCAATCCTCGACCCAACTCAATTTAATGGTTATTCCTGGACCCAACTCAATTTAATGGTTATTAGCACGAATTGATTCAGATCTCTAGGCCTGCCCTCTCTGTTGTCTTTTGGCTATAATTTGGGGGCATAGTTTTGGAGCAACACGTCCTTGTAGCACCTCGCTTCTTGGAGGTTTAAGGGAGTCACTGTTTCAGTAGTATTCTGAGAGTAGTCACTTTGTGCATATAGTGCCAAAAGTTAGGCATGTTTCCAATCATACCCGCTTATACCCGCAAGGATTGGGGACTAGATGGGTCTGTTATTGTTGTTGTTGTTATTGAGATATTGTCTTCATGGAACAATATGCCAGTGCTGAAACATGGAAGAATTGAGTAACTTAATAGCGATACATATACAAATGGGCAAGTACATATAGCTGGAACCACATGCATTTATGCAAGATAATAGTAGTTCCAAGGGTCTTAACAACAGAAAGTAGAGAATTTGGACACAGTTCCTCAATGAAAGAGCATAGACAGCCTAACAGCACAGCATGAGAGAGATGCTATGGAATGACAGAAGAGAGTAAGCAAGCACGGAAATCTCAACGGATGTGGAACTGTTTGTAGGTGGGATCTCCGGGAAGAGTTATCAGAGTTCTGCCTCTATCGGCAGCTGGCCGAGGTTGATTTTCGCTCAACTGAAGGCTTGACCTCTGGTGGCTGGATCCTTCTCCGTTGGATTCAGCTGAGCTCTTCCTGCGTCGCTCGTTGTGCCCAGCCAAACGCTTTCGGCAACTTCTTTTTGTATCGTCGAACTCAGATAGCTCGTGAAACCTGAGGTTTGGGAAAAGGATAAATAACAGAGTGAATAACACTCTAGCAAGTAGGCTGCAACTGATGAGTAAATATGTGAGATGAAACAGACAGCCAGTTGCAACTTATGTTATGTGGAGCCTACTAAATGTATAAAACACCCATGCCAAACACCCAACACTCGGATAAGGGTGGGGGATCCGTGTCCGACACATAGAGTCGGACATACACTTACTAGGTGTATTTCGCATTTCGAATTTAACATGACCTCAGCATGAAACTTCTAAATGGTTGAGACACTTTTGCAAACACTATTTTTCCAAGAAAACAAGCAAAATGTACTAAATGTATTGGGACACGCAATTCGAGATAGAACTTGGATAAAGTGGACACATAAAACACCTTCCGCACCCGATAAACGTACTCAAGTCATGGTACACAGATTGCAACAATGGAAGGCACAAGGGACCTATGAAAGGCAACTGTCATAGTAGTATTTATTAGGCCAGGAAGGAAACATAAGCCATGAATTGACCAGAGCTAGAAGCATCTGTGTGGGTCAGAGTTGGATTTACCCTTCCCGTGCCCGCCCCGTTTCTTTCAGGGGCGGAGTCCGAGTAGGGGAAATCGGAGAGGGGTCAGAGTCGGGGCATTCATCATACTAATTTTCACTAATTTTTGTTCTCTTTACAATGTTTTGACTAGAAAACAAGATATTGATGAGCGAGAGAGTTAAACAAATAGACACAAAGGACTCAAAGACATGAAAGAGTAATTTATTATTGGGAATTTTGCTGTTATTATATCGAAATAATGAAATCTATATAGATATATACGTATAACTCACTACTAAGCATGTTACCGCTACCTTTTCAAAAGAAAACTCACCCAAGCAACATGGTTTCACATATCTTTGATGACTTATCATGTGAGAAACATTCTCTAAAATCGGAACCGGGGGCCCTGTAGTGGGTGAGCTTACTACATGCGTGTAGTGAGCTCTCTCGGCCATCTAATCCGAGATCAACGGTTCAGATCGTCTTACACTTAAAAAAGCAATTTTACATTAACTTTAACTCCAATTTATCCGAACCGTTGATCTCAGATCGGACGGCCGAGAGAAACTTTACATTTTACTTTTTTCCCTCTAAATCATGTCAAGCAGCCTCCAACAAAATATTCAACTCTCAGTGAAATTTTATTTTTTTTTATTTTTTTTTGTGAAAAATAATTTTCAGTGAAGTAGGTGCTACTGCTTTCATTTGATAGAGCAGAACTTACCAGAAGAAATCATAAAAAAAAGAACCCAAGACTTGCAATCTTACAATTACCTCTCCTGTTTCAACCAAAAACCCAAATTTCATTTGAATTTGACAAATCAAACATGTTGGAGAACTCTCAAACATGTTCGTCTTCATACCAAATCCCTCCATACCCACAAAGCACTCATTTTGTGAGCCCATTCCAGATCCAAAACAATTATCCGCACAGTTCATTTTTTAGAACTCTCCAAAGATAACATCTTTGCAAAAAAATAGTTTAATCAAATACTCCTATCAATTAGGAATACAAAATCTAATTTGTTCACATTTCCAAAAAATAGTTTGCAGAAGTGATCTACGAGATGAATGGTTCGGATCATGATTGTAAACCTGAAATGTGCCCTCAAAATAAGAGTTTGGATGAAATTAGAAGGGTTGTTTATAAAAAGAGGAGATGATCCTGTTTTATAAAATAGTTAACTGAAGAGGCTAAATTGCTAATTGTGTGCACAAGTTCAGAAGTTGAAGAAGTAAAATTTTAATATTTAGCAGGAGAACTAAAAGATGTAAACATTTTCACTGTCCTCAAATTTAGCTTTTACAAAAACACTGAACCCTAAGGCCTAAGGGTTAGTCCGGGTGGTTGGTAGGCCTAAGGGTTAGTCCGGGTGGTTGGTAGGTATGTTCTCCAATCCAACACAATTGTGTAATTGGGCCGCAATAAAATAATTTTTGTGAATTCCAAAGTTCCGCTGCGTAGTTAGGCCGTAATAAAATAATTTTTGTGAATTCCGTAGTTCTGGCACAAGGGAAAACAAAATTTAAAAAAAATGGATACTTTGTGCCATAAATTGGGGGGAAAAAAGTTTGGGATTTCAAGACCTGCTGCATTGCTGGCAGAACCGCTGCCGGACTCCACCGACAACAACGGCCGAGGCCTTGGCATGCGACTCGCAGACCTTGTGGCGCCTGTGGTACCTCTTCGCCCCCGTCAGATCAGCGGCGCACTTCTCCGCCTGACACCGCGGCGGCGACACCCCACCGCCGCCACTTCCGCCAGACCCCTTCTTCACAGACCCACTAGCAAAAACCACCAATTTCTTCTTCTTAAACCCAAATTCACCACCGTAACCCTCTTCTTCTTCTTCTTCTCCCACGCTATCATCATCCGCTTCATAGACTTCCATTTTTCGGGTTGGTTCAGACCCGTCCATCTTTTGTTGGGTTTGTGTGAGACGGTGGGAGAAAGGGAGTTGAAGTAAGCAATAATGAATGAAGAAGGTGAACACACATGGTGAAAAAGAAAGGGGGAAGAGAGAGAGAGGTGGTCCACACACAAACTGTATTCTCTCTCTCTCTCCTCTCTCTCTCTCATTATGTGTGATTAGTGTGAGATAAACGAGTGGAAGACGAGGACGGGGGGCTTTGTCTTTGTAATAAGGGGGGTTTGGTTTGTTAAGAGAATCTCTAACCTTGCCTTCACTTCTTTGTTTCTTATGAATAAAGATCCAATAGAACTTCCGTTGTACCAAAAAAAAAAAAGATCCAATCATTCTTTATTTCTTTTCTTCATAATGAAAAATCATTTTTTGTTCTTCCCATATAAGACTCCTTCAAATTATCAAGAATGTTTTTCATACTTCCTTCGTTCCAAATTAATAATCGATGTCACTATTTTAACTTGATAAAAAAAAGTTTATATCTGGTAGTATATGTGACTTTGTATATGTAATATGATCTTATTTGATAGATAACAATTAGTTTTATTAAACAAAATTTTTGAAATCTTATAAAATATTATAAAGATATAGATTATTGAAAAGATAATTGAAAAAGTGAAAGTGGATGATTAAATTGGGACATAGGGAGTATACATGTATAATAAACATTGTAATCCAATAGCGATGAAATTAGTACCATTAAAAAAGATATTAACAATATCTTTAAAATAATACTAATGGTAAATATTTTTGGTAAGGTTAAAAAATTAACATTTAAAATTTTGGAGGAAAAAAGAGAGATGATTGAGTTTTTTTGTGTTATTTGAAAATTGAACATAGAAATGAAGAATTGTGGTTGAAGTTTGAGTGAATACTTAATAGTAGCACTCTTCATATTCACCTTTCGAACAAAGAACAATAGTTTTATTCTTCAAAATGAAGAATTGGGTTAGTGATGCTCTAAGAGATCAGTTGTTTGTGTGTTTATTTGTTGTGTTTTGGAGAAAATTTTGATCCTCACTCACAAGACAGACTATGGGAATCGAACCTTGGAGTACCAAAAATATACAGACAGAGTGTGGGGCCCATACAAATAATTCAAACCGTCCATTAAAATTTTATTAATTTTTTAGCGGCCTTAATAAAAATTAACTCAATTTGATTTGTATAAGTGGTTGATCCAATATTCAAATATTCTTTCAAAATTTAGGATGCAACGACTCGCCCCCAACTGACCTACTAACCCATTAGTCTAATCACGTGAATCAAAAGGTTAACCTTGAGTTATATAATAGCTGCCCGAAATCGTTTATATTTAATTCTCAAATTTCTTATCCCACCGATGTGGGACTAGGATATTAAAAAAAAAAAAAAAAGGTGGTTGATCCAATATTCAAGTACTCTTTCGAAATTCGGGATGCTAAATTCTAAATGAAAAATGGTCAATCCAATATTCAAGTATTCATTCAAAATTGAAGATGTAACGAATTGCCCCCACCTGACCTATTAACACTTAACCTAATCACGTGGATAAAAATGTTAACCTTGAGTTACACATTAACTGTCTAAAATCGTTTATATTTTTTTTGGGTAAGTTAACATTATATAACCAACCACAAGAAACCGACTATCCCAGGGCCAAACCTTAGGAGAAACAACCAGATACAACCAAAGACAAACAACTAGAACCAGAATCTAAATCCTACTCCTACTAATAAGTAGGGATGAAGAAAGATTCCAATTTTGACACAAACTAAAGTTCTCATTCGAATGAGGCCACTTGCCCCACGAACAAACCCTGTCCCTAACATTTGCCACAATGACAGAGATAAAATCGTTTAGATTTGATTCTCAAATTCCATATCCCACCAATGTGGGAATACGATATTACAATCTCCCCCACTTAGAATCGCAATGTCCTCGTTGCACTCCATGGTCCATCACTTCTACCCACCAAGCGATGTGAGACAAGACCCACTTCAGCATATTAAGCTCATTTTATGTGACCCACGACAAGCACCTCAAGCTCCTCGCTTGTCGGGCTCACCCAAGCACGTCTCCTCGCGGGATCCGTCTCACACTTCCCGTGGGTGCAAGCTCTAATACCACTTGTAACGACCCACCCCAGTTGCTTGAAAGATTAACCTCGAGTTATATAGTAGCTGCTTGAAATCGTTTATATGCCCACTAATGTGGGATTGGAATATTACGCAGGATTCTAAATTCTGAATAAAAAATTCGAAGATTGAATCAATTACTTATTCATATTGAATTGAGATGAATTTTTGCAAGGGTATTCAAATAGTTATTTTAAAATTAATTAACAGTTTGGGTTATTGTTGTAGGACTCAAAAGTGGACTCCACACGCGGTTTGTACATTTTATGGGTTATTGATTTTGTCTCGACGAGTGGAATTAGAAAAGTAAAAAATTGTAACCAAAATCCAATTTTTTGAAAAAATCCAAGAATAAACCAAAAAAACAAAAAAAGTCAGTGTTCTTTTTAACTTTTCTTGGATTTTTTTAAAAATATTGGGTTTTGGTCATAATTTTTTAAATTTTTTATTCTTTTTGTTGAGACGTATCAATAACCTATAAAAGTTTGGCGCAAATCTAACAAAAAAAAAATTTCAGGACTCTCGAATTTTAATTTTAGTTGCTTGAGATATGTTTAAAATACGATTCCACTATCGCGGAACGGGAGCTCACAGTTGCGCACACGCATGCTGGTGGTGTGAGATAACGAACGAAAGACGAGGGGTTTGATTAGTTGAGAGGTCAGTTGTTTGGTTTGGTGTGTTAATTTTGGGGAAATTTTAGTTTTGATTTCTTTAATTTGAAGCAGAAAGGAGTAGTTAACGGGCGGTTGGTGTTAGTGATCATTGATTAATCGGGTTTCCACACAAAACGCCGTGGAGTGGCGCGTGAGTTGTAGGCTTTGAAGGATTGGATTAGAGTGTTAGGTGGGGTTTTTGAGTCCCCAATAGTAGTAGGGGACGTGAAAAGTTTCTCGGAAAATGGTTTAAGAAAGAAAAATTAATGGTCGAGATCAAAAGCTTCATTTTGGTATTCTTATTCAATGCTAAATTTTTAATATACCAAAATCTAGTGTTTTTATATATATAATTTTCTTCCAAAATATGGGTTAAAATGGAATGTTTTTAGTAATAATAAGAGGTTGAAAAGAGGTGTTGAGAAAAATCAAAGAGCATGGATTATGGTAAAATTCAAAATGAGTAGGAAAAAAAGATAAGGACCGAAGATGCTCTAAATGTGTGAGGATCTGGTGAGTGAGTTTTACATGAATGTATGGTTGTAGAAGGATTGAGGCACAATATAATGGTGTCCAAATAGCATCCAATACTTCTTCTAAAAGAGCTAGTACACGCTAGCATCTTCTTCAACCGGTAAAGTTATTACTCCCTCCGTCCTAATTTGAAAGTTTCATTTGGTATCTTTTGTTGCACCCAAAAAAAAAAAAAATTCATTTGGAGATTCCAACTTTTTAAGGAAGCATAATGACTGCATAAAAAATTATTCAACTTTCTAATTTATGCCATTCACTTTCTATGCGAAAATAATGATTACATTACTTTTTAAGGGTACATGGGATTTTACCAAGTTTTTATGGATGATTTTGGAAATACGTGGACATGTATTTTGAAACATCCCAAATACAATACCAAATAGAATATGAGATTTTCAGAATGGGACGGAAGGAGTAATAACTTTAAAACACCTCTGTGACCTTATGTGTTCTAGAAGTACTAAATAATCACTCGTGCTACTTACATTTAACAAGTGAGTAGCTAGTCTTTTCTTTAGCATTTTGCATCGTTAAAAGAAATCTTGACCATGAGTAATGATATGAACACAATTTTAAAAATATAATTTCGGGCACAATTATATGCAGATTCATTCGATAAACATAGACCCATATACCTCGAACGGGGCTGCCGACGGATCGGACCCAATTGTGAAAATAGCTGACCTAGTGCGCGGTACATGAAGGTGACACGTCCATGTGAATAGTTACCAAAAATAAAAATCATGCCTGTCCAAATAGATGTACAATTTCACTTGACTTTTGTCACATTATCTAGATTGGAAAATAGATAGGTCCCATCCTACACCCCATTGTTGGTCTCCATAAGCCAAAAAAGGTGTACGTGATGAAACAACAAGAATCCTTTCACGTGGCCGCATGACTCGAGCATGCTTGATTAATTAGGGCCAAAAAAATTGTGACGAACTTTAGTGTACAAATGTATAAACACAAAAAGTAAAAACAGAAATTATCTTCCTCCATCTTATGGACAGTGCTACCCGTACAGAACGGGGAGCACAAAAAATCTACCGATCGAGTTCGGGGATCCACTTTTGGGTCCCGCACGAGTGATCCGAACCGTTCATTGTTCTTAAAACATTTTTTCGAGTGAATCGGTGAGACTTTGGTTCAAGCATTTCCAACCGTCCGATTGAGCTGAAATTTTGTGGGGCCCCTCGAAAAAATGTTTTAAGAATAATGAACGGTTCGGATCACTCGTGTGGGACCCAAAAGTGGGTCTCCGAACTCGATCGGTACATTTTCGGTCCCATTTTTTCTGTTTTACCTTAATATCTTTATCCCCATCTTATTATGTCACTTTTCATCTACGAAAAAAAAAATCGTTATTTTCATAATAATGAAAATATACTAAAATTTTTTAATGAATGTTAAAAATATACTAAGGTTTTTAATTTTTATTTTAAAATTTGGAATGTTAAAAATATACTAAGGTTTTTAATTTGAAAATGAAATTTTAAAATATACAAAGCTTTGGAATTTTGATTTTTTCTATTTTTAAAATTTGGAGAAGGGGAGAGAAAAAGGGGGGGATTGAGAGAGAGGCGTGGGGTATAGCCGTATAGGGTGGCCTGTGTGTGTGAGACAAAGAAGCACGGGAAAGGGGGAATTGAGAAAAAGAGAGAGCATGGAGAAGGGTGGGAATTTTGTTTTAGGCTTCTTCTTTGTACTGGAGTATATTTTTCCCAGTTCTGAATTAATTTGAATTAATTTTATTTACACCTTAAAATTTTAATTTATAGAAATATATATATAAATTTTTCCATGCATAAAACTGACCACAATACTTTTGTCTCAACTTGCATGGTTTGACCAATCTATTTTGAAAAATGTAACTAGCAGTTGTACCCGTTTAATGCATGAATATATATAGGGGCCGTGGGCCGGTTCCCCTCATACTTAAAAAAAATACATTAAAAAACACAAGATTTTGTTTTGGGCCCCACTGTAACATTCTGAACCATTGATCTTGTTTAAATGAGTAAAATAAGGGGTCCAACAAAAATTCAACTTAATCGGATTTCAGTAAGTGCTTGATCTAAATAGTTTTGCAAAAACTGTGACAAGAACTAGTGTTTTTAAAATCGTTTGAATCAAGCAATTACCGATATCCGATTGAGCTAAAATTTTGCGGGACCTTTTTTTTCTCTCATTTAAACAAGATCAATAGTTCAGAACATCGCAATGGGGCCTAGAAGAGTGTTGTGTTTTTTTATATATATTTTTAAGTGTGAGGTGAACCGGAACAAAAAAGTCCCTCACCGTAGAAAGTAAGGGAACCCTTATTGGATATTTGTTGTATATCAGAGCATATCTCGTAAGGTCTCCCTTACTTTCTACGGTGAGGGACTTTTTATTCGGGATCGAATTTCAACGATCCGAACCGTTAAATGTTTTTAAAACATGTTTTTAAGGCCCAAAGCGAGGATTCTTAAAAAAAAATTTACCCGAAAGAGTTTGATCCGAGCAGTTTTCGATAAAAACATACATATGCATTTTTATCGAAAACTGCTCAGATCAAGCCCTTCTGGGTATTTTTTTGGACAAATCCTCGCGTTGAACCTTAAAAACACATTTTAAACATATCTAACGGTTCGGATCATCGAAATTCGATCCCGAACAAAAAAGTCCCTCACCGTAGAAACTAAGGGAACTCTTATTGGATATTTGTTGTATATATATATAGACAAATTTTCTAGTAAGGACCTCCCGTAAATAAGAAAAAATGTAATTTTTTCACATTAAAAATTGTTTTTTGGAAATCCAAACCGTCCAATGTGTTCAGAAGGTGTTTTCAAGGGTCCCCGCGAAAAATCTTCAAAAAAAAAAAAAAAAATACCGGGAAGGGCTTGATCCAAGCAGTTTTTCTCAAAAACACGGTTCGGATCGTCAAAAAAATGCTCGGATCACGGAGGTCCGGATGTCCGGATAGGAAGTGGAACCTATATATATACCAAACGGGCAACTCTAGTATTTAATGAAAGAGAATGGCCTCAAACATGCATGTACAATGCTAGTTTTAAATCGATGCACGGGAGAAAAGAAATCACTTTTTTTTTTCCGACTCCATATATCAAACGGCAATGCTATTTGATAAAAAGATAATTGATTACATTTGTGTTTTTTTCGACCTCATGTTTTTAATGGCCACAACTCGAGTTGATAAAAAAATTACATTGATGTGTTTTTTCCATCTCATGTATCGAATATGTACAAATTAATATCCTAATTAATAATCTGACTTTCGTACTAATAATGCAGTGCAGACAATTCTCTAAATTAAAAGTCAAATGTTCTACTCCCTCTGTCCCAAAATAGATGTACCAAAACACTATTCACACCTCTCGAAAAAACATTTATACGGAGTATTTTTTAAGTTATAATGAATAATATATGCAATATGGATCTTGTTTAATAGATTTTGCTTAGTTTTATTATGCTAAGTCTTTAAAATTGGAAAAGACTATATATTGCAACATATAGATGATTTTTTGAGGAGTGTAAATAGTTGTTTTAGACATCCATTTTGAGCCGCCCAAAAAAGTTTGCAGATGAGTAATAAAATATTTTTTGAATACTAGACTTTTTAACTATGCTAAATATGGAGAAAAACTTAGGTGCAAATAGAGTACGACTGACGTGGTGCTCGAACGCGAATCTCGACAGTCCAAAAGTGTTTTAAACGGCTCAAATTTCTCTCTCTTCTCTCCTCTCTCTCCCTTCTCTCTCTCCTTTAGACAGCCGAAATGTGCGCTAGGTACCGCCACGTGATACTCAGCCGGCATCCAACCCCCTTGTATAATACGTAGATATAGAGAAAATTTTGGATGCAAAGAGGGTACCACGTGGTACCCTTGCACCACATCCGGACCGTCCAATCAACGCATGGATGGCGCAGATTAAAGAGAGAGTGTGCCGAATGGAGGGGAGAGAGTGCTCGGATCGTGGACGGCTCGGATTAAGGAGAGAGAAAAGCAGGAGAGAGAGAGTGTCGAAGGGAGGAAAGAGAGTACTCAGATCTCAAACGTCGGTTGAATTGATTGGACGATCCAGATGTGGTGCAAGAATACTACGTGCACTATACCCTATTTGCATCCAAAATTTTCTCGTAGATATAAAGTACAGTAAATAAAACGTGACGTTTCCAAAAAAACAAAGTACAAAAAGAAACAAAGCATAAGGTCCCAAATTTACTCCCACAATGTTTCTTTGGAACTTTAGAAAAAGGCCAAAAAAAAAAGGGGATTTTTTTTTTTTTTTATCTTCCCTTGTTTAGGTTCAGAGAAAAAAAAAAAAAAAAAGCCCACTCCATACGCTTTAATTTTATATTTTCCATCATCTCTAGACCAGATCGGTTCGGTCCGCCATTCTCAAAATTCCTGACCGAACCGAATCGATTTCACTACACATGTTTGAAATAAAAGGCCTACTTTGGGAAAAAAACTTAAACCAGATTATTGGTTTTTTGGTTTTTTCTCAAATAATCCAAAAAACCGGTTTGGCTAATAATCCAGATTATTCCCTCCTTTGGCTAATAATCCAGATTATGGATTATTGGATTATTCGTTTGTCCTTATTCAAATTTTTTTTGCATTCGTTAGTTTTGCATCAAGATTTTGTACTTGTTAGATTCGTCTCGTCGAGAGGAATCCAGAAACCACAAAATCTTGATGCAAAACTAACGAACGCAAAAAAAATTTGAATAAAGACAAACAAATAATCTGGATTATTGATTATTACCCAAAGCACTCTGGTTTTTTGGATTAAGTTTTTTACCCAAAGCACCCTGGTTTTTTGTATCCCAAAAAACCAATAATCTGGTTTAAGTTTTTTTGCCAAAGGAGGCCAAATTGTCAATCTCTCCTCAAGTCGTAACCCCCAGCACGCTTCCTCAAATTTTCCACATGCCTATCAGTAGGCCCATCATGGGGCTTACCCCCGTCGCCATCTGGCCCATCTCCACCCACCGCCTAATCTTTCGAGTGGTCTCTTTAGCTGCTCCCCACGCACCATCCGCTAGCCTTGTTCGTTTTAGTTTTCAAGAATCGATTTTTTTAATTATTATTTAATTATTACCCCTATTTTTAAATATTATTTTTATTTTTCTCTCTATCTCTCTCCAATCATTAATACCTACTCCCTCCGTCCCAATTTCTTGGTCATTCTTTCCATTTTGGGATGTCCCAAAATATTTGTCCCACTTCTAAAAACATCCATCAAAATTGGGTCACTTTCCAATTTTACCCTTAAAAAGTACTTTTCCCATCTTAATTGGCTAGTCTATTATCTTTTATTTTATAACGGTTTTTATGATTTTGAAAATTTTGTATAATAAAACTAATTGATATCTATCAAACAAGATCCATATTGAATATGTTTTGACTTTCATATAATAAATTAGCCTCACAAATTTGGTCACAGTAATATTGACTGGATTTAGGGGCAAAATAGAAAAGTCAATACAAAGTTTTCACACCCCTTAAAAACCCACTTCCCCAAAAGGGGCCAAGAAATTGGGACGGAGGGAGTATTTTTTTAATTATTATCCCTATTTCTCCCTCTAATCATTACAAAAACTAAAACTCAAAACCAAAACCAAACACAACCGTTGTTTCCTTGGCCTTGTCCCCCACCTCCACCACCTGTCTCCTCCGCTTTTTTAGTCCCTTCTTATGCTTTCTCAGCCACAAAACCCGTTACTCCGCCGCCACCGCCATCTTCGTCCCCGCCGCCAACGCCATCTCTCGGCTCTTTTCCTCTTTTAGCTGGCATTCCAGTGGTAGTAGTGTAGTCCCACGGACCGGATCTTTTACTTCTTCTGATACCATGCCACCCTGAAAATTCACGAGCACATCAAGGTTTTGTTCCCCGTGAAATGAATTTTATAGAGTTATTAATCCAACACGGACAACGTACCATTTTTTGAATTGATATCATACGTATCGATATCGGTGTCTCGTTGTACCATTTCAAATTTATTGCAATATGTATAATATACATGTGGCTTCAACTTAAATAATACAATTTTAAGTACCTAATTCCCAATCACATGTTACTCCCAATCACATGTTACTTGCCACCATAGTAATATTCAAGTCACAAATGGTCAAAAAAAACTAGGGGTGTACACGGTCCGGATCGGATCGGATTGGCATGAATCCAATCCTAATCCGCGAGTCACGGTTTTTCAAAAATACAATCCGTGTCCGGACCAAAAGTCTCACGGTTCGGTTCCAATCCGATCCGCGAGTCACGGATCGGTTCCGGTTTTATCCACGGATTACATGTCATACGTAAACAAGTGACAAACAGTTTCATCAAAATAAAATCCTGAAAATCCAAGGTAGAAAACAGAAAGACATTAGATGGAGCATGTGATGACACAACCGGGGCCTAAACAAGCAGCAATGGAAAGCATGTAGCTTAGTTCATTTACATAGTGGAATAGAAACAAAGGCCGTTTAATAGGAAAAAAAAAACAGCGAACACCTACTAAATTCAGTGAACAACTACTGAATTGATTAAAGTTCAATACAAATGCACAGCAGTGGAATTAATACATCAAATAGGGTAAAAATTTACCTCCTAGATTTTATAGGAGATAACATTATAATACTATATCAAATTGACAATATTTATGAAAGTGGTAAAATTATCTATACATACCTACATACCTACATACATATATATTTATTTTAAAAAAATTATATATAATAAAAATCTCACGGTCCGGATCGGTTAATCCACGGTTTTAAAATCAAAATCCATGTCCAGACCGCGAGTCACGGTTTATTATTTTTTGGATCCGTGTCCGGACCATTAATCCACGGTTAAAATCCAAGACGTGCGGATCGGTTCGGACCGGACCGGATTCACGGTTCACAAACACCGGTTTTTTTGTGTGCACTAAAAAAAACACCCTATCTGTCTTTTTTAGATAATAGAAAAAATTTCATTTCACGAGAAATGCTATTACAAACTACTGAATATAAAGATAATTGAATAAAAATAATCATACAGATATGAAGAACATAGACAAAAAAAAAAAAAAAATGAAGGATACATGTCCAGCGAGAGATTGTTTCGGCTGTCAGATGCCCGTGATCAATGTAGGATTCATGTCCACCCATCTATGTAGAGAAAAAATTTCTTTTCCTATTTTTAAAAAAAAGGTGGGTGAAATTAAAGTAAAGGACTATTTGAATTTGAGTAGAAGATTAGAGAGAGATTTGGTACCTTTAATACTCAAATGCATGTTGTAGTCACCAACTTGAGTAGTCACCAACTTGAGTAAGGTATAGGTTACCATGGCTGTGTTTGGTTTGTAGTTTAGTTTAGTTTAGTTTTGAGAAATGAGGGAAATGATGATGTCAACAAAATTAAAACTAAAACAAAACTCTAAACCGAACAGGCCCATGTATTTTTGTCTCCCAAAGAAAATGATAAGTTGTGGGTTAATTAACATAACTACCAATTTCTATTTATTTATTCTTTTTTTTTTTTTTTTTACTGATTTCAAGATTGGCCATCCAAAGAAAAAGAAAAAGTGAACCCAGAAATTACAATAATTTCTTTTCTTTCCCACCCAAAATAATATAAAAGAGACCACAATCCTTCCTTCTGACTGCGAAAAACTTGAGTGCCGGTCGAGTATGGCCACGTAATGTCTGACAGCGCATCTCGGTCGTCCAAAAATATTTTAGACGCCCAAATTGCAAACAAAGAAAAAAGAGAGAGAGAGGAGAGAAGAAATCCGGGCTGTCTAAAATATTTTTGGACGGCGGAAATGCGCGGTCCATTTTGGCCGGACCGGTCCGGACACCATGTGGCCATACCTGACCGGAACTCAAGTTTTTCTCCTTACTACTAGTATTATTACCGCAGACTCAGAGTATCTGGAAACAGAGCTGAAGAAAGCCCCAACGAGTCTGTTGTTTCTCTGGAAATTACTACTACTTCTAGCCTATGAGATGTCAAAAAAAGCTTGCTTCCTTGCCCAATACATCGCTCCTAAAACTGCTTTCGCCATTGATTGTTTGATTTGGGCTGAATTCTGAATGCACTAGTACACATCCCACACTCACAATTATGTGGGCACTTTTTTTTAGATGATCGAGTATCCGGACCAGTTTACGCGGCATGGCTAAAAAACTGTAACTAAAAAATCAATCTTCTCGAACTCACTATTACGTGATGAGAACGTCACGTTTTGTTACCACCACACGTTCAATCTTTACCTCTGTTGTGGGGTCTTTGGCAATGAAAATTGAAACACAAAGAAAACTATTTAAGCCGAGTTTCTACTAAAAATACCATTTTTCACTGTCAAAATACCAATTGTTTTCGGTAAACGTCAAATCTGTGCAACCAAGTGCTTTAGTCCATTTAGCACCGAAGTACTCTTACGACATGCAGTTGTTTATTTACTTGTTTATTTGGCATTGATGGGCTTGTAATTAAGGCCCACAAGGATGGGCTTGTAATTAAGGCCCACAAGGAGGCTCATATTAACACTTTTCGAGTTCTACGAAAGATGGAGCTAGCCCAGATGGAAGCCATCTAGATTGTTATAGAGACTGGGCCCAAGGCAGAGATCCATTTCCACCACACAATTCTTTGGATAAACCTTGAAAACAACAATTCTTGAAGAGAAAACCACGGGCATCTTGCTAGTCATGAAGTGGTTGTGATAATCGTAGAGGTGGTTGAAGGTTGTGATGGGTGCAGGGAGTTGGTGGAAAAAAGAAAAGGTGATTGTATTTATGGGGATTTGGGGGACTTGCTGTGATTAAGGCTCCAAACGAACCGAGCTACTCGTAAGCTACTCAAAGCTCAACTCGGCTTGACTCGTTTAGCAAGCGAACCGAGCTTGAGCTCAAGTTTTCGGCTTGTTTAGTAAACAAACGGAGCTTAAAATTTCAAAGTTCAGCTCGTTTGTATAACCTTAGCTCTTATAAAAAATAAAAAAAAGGTCTAATATTCAAGTTGTGTAGACTACGCCCCTCGAACCTTACCTTCTTGCAAAGCCCAACTCCAATCCACTAGCCCATGGTAGAAAGGGAAAACCTATGGACATGGTCCCTTCACGGAGCCCTTGCGGTCACACCCAAAAAAGATTGTTATAGCAGGTCGTCCCCTCCACCCTTCTACTTAGCCAAGAAAATCTACTCTTAGGTGTTCGTCATATTATGATCGGGACTGGGGACCTTGTAGTGCCCCAAAATAGTATAGGGTTGTAGGCCCCCAATCACAGCCGTCCGTTCGGCAATCAACAATTCGGATTATCTTCACGTTATTTTCACATATAGATAAATATTTATGTGCAAAATAATCCAAAGTGTTGATTGCCGAAAAAACGACTGTGTGATTGAGGACTACAACCCTTTAGTGCTTGGGTGAGTCTATTTACAACCTTTTTTCGACTTCATACAACCCTTTTGCTAAATACAACCCAGCTGATGTGGCAAATCTTTATTTTTGCTTCATGTAACCCGACACATTTCCAAAATTGCCCCTCCTTATTTTTGTCCCAAATTTCAATATTCAAAACTCTCAAAACCCTTTTCTCTTCCCTCCTCCCTCCGTCTGACCTCGGCCATCGCCCTCTCCGTCGAACCAGTCAAAGAAATCGCCACCATTTTACTCGTCTGGTTTTGGCACATTTCAGATATTTACTCCCGAAACTAAGCACATAATTCGGATACAAACTACTGAATTGTGGCCAATATTGCGGATATTAACTACCATCACCAATTTTGGATATAAACTCCCGGGTTTATAGGTAAATTTCGGGTATTAACTACCGAAATGTATTACGATTTTCGGGACTGTGGTACTGTTTCGAACGAACAGCGACTGAGAAATCGAAAAAACAATGGGTTACTCTTTGGTCGTTTTTTGCTTGAAAATCTTCATGTCTGGGTTACTCTTGGTCTGTATTTGTGCATCCATTGGTGGACTTGGAGTTGTAAATTGCTCCAATACTCTTTGGAGCTCTTCTCCCAAATCTAGTGAGGGAGAAGATCCCTCCATTGATTCAACAAGGTTCTCCATTGAGAGAGAGGAGAGATGAGGGGCAGGGGAGGACAATGGAGGTTAATGGCTGGAGGAGGAGGAGGAGGAAGAGGAGAGATTTTTTCAACGTGGGAGGGAGAAGAGTGAGAAAACGACGGAGCTGAAGGAAGAAGAAGATGCACTGGGTTGATATTAGCAATTGGGAAAAAGTGGGATGAGTTGGGATGAAGTAATTTGAGGGGCTAAATGGTCTTTTCGCGAGGAAGGTTTTAGTATATATTTTGCATGGGTTGTATTGAGGGAAAAAGGGTTGTAAATAGAACTACCCCTTAGTGCTTTGGGGCACTATAGTTCCCCGAATCCATTATGATCACCATTACTATTAGTTTCCCTTGCACTGATTGAAACCATGAAATCCCATCAGAATCGCCATTCCCTTGTGGAAAGTCACTTTTTCAGTTCCGCATGCATTTCTTGCTAAAGTCCATGAAAGGGCAAAATTGAAGGTTGAATTCTGAAGGGTATCTTTTTCTTTTTCCTCTCTTTTTGTGAACAGCAGAAATTGGTTGAAGGCAATCAATCACTTTAGGCTTGTTTTTTTTCTTCACATCAAGTCATCACCAATAAAATTTGGCAGCAAAACTAGCAAGTGGGCATATTCAGCCAATGTGAACAAATTCAACAAAAAGGGAACTTTTTACTTTTCCTCATAGCCACAACAAGAAAAAAGAAAAAAAAAAGAGAGGAGAGAAACATAATGAGCACTGAACAGTAGGATATTAGGATAATCTTTCTTAAGTGGAGACAAAACAAAAGTTAATCCTACCTTTGATGACCTCTAATCCATACCACCATATCATGGTAGTAGATAAGATAGCAAAAAGAAGCCCCGCAAGCTAACTGGATTTGGTGACAAATTATTCAATGGAAAAAGTGACAAATTATTCAATGGAAAAAAGACCAATAATTTATCGTATGTCTCCGAAGGGACAAAAAAGTACTAGTATAGTAGTATACACGCCGTTATGGTGGTCAGTGATGCATCAATCCAGCATATGAAGCCAGAAAACATAGCAAGCAAATTTGGTTACAACTAAAGACCAGAGGCTTTGTATCTTTGTTGAAGAGACTGTCATAGATTAACTCAAGCAATGAAGCAAACAAGCCCCAGAACCGAAAGAGAAGGGGGAAAGGAGCTGGAATTTCATAGCCATCAAAGTACAGTGAGATTTCATTTTCATAAGTCATTAAACTCTAATATATCAGAAAAGAATTTACCAAAATTAGAAACATATGATTATCCCCAATTCCCAAGTAAGATGAAATGCCTACATACTCAGTATACAGCACCAAAGCATTGTCTATATCTGAATCAAAGTCAATCGACGCTATTTCTGTGAAGTTAAAAACACCTGAAATAGTATTGCTTTACAGTTATACTAACCTCTTTGCGTTTCAAACAGAAACTTTGCTCTATGGGGAGCCGGCAGTTAGCGAAATTATTCACCTGTACCCTCTGTTCAAACTCCATCAAGCCATGAAACAACTTGATCAATCGAAGGTCTCCGCTTTGGTTCTTGGTCTAAGCATTTACAAGCAACACCAAACACTTCCAGAAGCTGCTTCTCGCAATTCTTGTTCCATATCAACGAATCGAAAATCTCCTCCTCCCTCTTCTCATATTTCATCTGAAATACCCACGACACCAAGTCCCTGCAATTCTTCCCCTTGCAAACCTCTACAGGTCTCCTACCCGTTAGAAGCTCAAGAAGAACAACTCCAAAGCTGTAGACATCTCCCTTAAAAGTAGCTGTCAATGTTTGACTATATTCAGGAGGAATGTACCCTAAAGTCCCCACCAAATCTGTGGTTACATGAGTATCGTAGGGATGAAGTAGCCTTGATAGACCAAAATCGGCTAAATGAGCTTCGAATTTCTCATCCAAAAGAATGTTGCTAGTTTTTATGTCTCTGTGAATTATATTTGGCTCCATATGTAGGTAAGCCAACCCACGACCAGCTCCCTGAGCAATCTTGAGTCTTGTATCCCACCTGAGAAGTGAACCTCCATCCACCCTTTCGTGTAGCCAATAATCCAAGCTTCCATTCTCCATGTATGAGTAGATTAATAACCGTTCATTTCCATGTTGACAATATCCCTGAAGAGAAACAAGGTTCTTGTGCTGAGCTCTTGAGAGAGCTTCCACTTCAGCTTGGAATTCGCGTTCCATTTGCCCACAATCCCCAGAAAGCCTCTTGACAGCTGCTTTTACGCCATTGGGAAGGTTGGCTTTGTAAACTAGACCAAATCCTCCGCATCCAATTATGTTTGCCTGGTTAAAGTTGCTAGTAGATTTCAACAGGTCCGCGACTGTAATATCCTTACAATCTGAGTTCTGAAAAAGAACCAACTTTGAACACCCATGTGCATCAGATAACCTGGGTGGCCTCCCAATTTCTTCCCCCAAATCTTCACTTGGATTTCCATTTTCCCTCCTTGACATCTTGAGCAGAACAATGGCTAGGAGCAATGCAGTGCCAACCCCTACACCTAATGCGATTCCAATAATGCTGCTTCGACCAAGTTTATTACTTGAACCAGATGGGATAGTTGGATGACGGTCCATATTGTCAACAACACTACAAGGAGTGTCTATTGTTCCACAGAGTCCAGGATTTCCCTCGAAACTTGATTTGGGAAAGCTTAAAAACTGGCCCCCAGTTGGAATTGTTCCCTGTAAATGATTGTTGGCAACACTGAACTTTGACAGGAATGTCAGCTTATTAAATGATGGAGGAAGTGATCCGTAAAGATCATTGTATGACAAATCCAAGATTTCCAAGTTACTCATATCCGATATGGAACTAGGGATGGTTCCAGTTATGTTGTTCCGGCTCAAATCCAAGACATGGAGGTCTTTCAACTGGCCGATTTCAGGCCAAATCGTCCCATTTAGTCTGTTATCGTTCAGGTAGATTGATGGAGGGAAACTTGAAGCCTGGTTGTATTGCAGACTATTAGAACTCTGGTTTCGCTTAACGTACAATGGAATCCCAGTGGAAGTGGTAAGGTTGGATGAAATACTGCTCGCAGAAACAAGGCTCTTTAGTTCTGTCAAACTTTTCGGAATTTCTCCCGTGAGAGAGTTATTCGAGAAGTCCAGGTAAAACAAACTATCCATCTCACCGATCCAAGGAGGGATGCTACCATTCAAATGGTTCCAAGAAAGATCAAGGACTTCCAATTTAGAACAATTTAGTAGCCAAAATGGGATTTGCCCATTAAGTGCACAATTGCCAAGTGCAAAAATCATTAAGCTCTCAAAACCAATCACATTTTCCGGGATTTCTTCACTATGAAAGTTTTCGGTTAGGATTAGAGTGGTGAGATTATTGCACTGCTGCAACACTGACAATGCATTGGATAAGTTTGCAAAACTGTTGTTCGATAAAGATAAGTACTCAAGGGAAATAAGGTTCGCATAGTTTTCAGGAATTTGGCCAGTTAAAGTATTTTTGGCAAGACTCAATGTTTTCAATTCGCGACAACTAGAAAGTGAATTTGGCAGGGGACCAGAGAAACGATTTGTTGCAAGATTAAGTGCACAGAGATGAAGTAATCCAGTAAAATCAAGATTGATGTGGCCAGATAGAGAATTGTTCCGGAGATCAAGCATCCTTAGATTAGAGCAAAGTGATAAGTTAGAAGGCAATGATCCAGAAAATGAGTTGGAATTTGCAACTAACTGGTCTAGTTGCGATAAGTTTCCAAATACATTTGGAAGGGGACCCGAAAATCGGTTTCCATTAATAATCAAGGTTTTGAGGTTCGAAAGCTCACCAAGTTTCAGGCTTAGTTGGCCAGAAAAATTGTTGGCAGAGATTGAAAGCTGCTCCAGAGATGATAATGAATACAATGAGTCTGGAACTTGGCCTGAAAGTGAATTTCCATCCAAATGCAACTTTAGTAGAGATTTGCTGCAATTCCCTAAGCTATCGATCCCGCCAGTCAATTGGTTCCTTGATAAATCAAGAATCTGAATCTTGGAGGAACTGCATATTTGAGAACTCAATCCACCAGCAAATGAATTGCTGCTGATATTAAGTACAGCTATATTTGGAAATCCTCCAATGAAATCAACAGACTCCCCGGTGAACGAATTGCCAGATATATTCAGTGATTGAATGGAGCTCAATCCACCAAGTGAAACTGACACTGGTCCAGTTAACATGTTATGGCTCAAATCAAGAACTTCAAGCTTCATCAAATTCGAAATCTCCGTGGGTAATCCACCTTCAAAATCATTGAACGAAAGATCAAGCAGTTGCAACTGATCCAAACTGCCTAACGAGCCTGAAATCACCCCTTTCAAGCCTTTTTTGGACAAATTCAACATAGTCACTTTATTTGCAGATGATCCACTACCACATTCAACACCATCCCATTCACAACAAATAGATGCATTTGACCATGAGGAGATAATGGAGCCATTTGTGAGGTTACCAGCAAATTCCTTCAGAGCTAACAAATCATTGGAATCACAGGTTTGGCTTGGGGTTCCAAGATCCAAACATGAGAAGACAAAACAAGCCAAGAACACCCATTTGAGGAAAGTCACAGGAATAGACCCCAACCCCGCCATTATTGAAACCACAGGGAAAAATTAAAACCCAATTCAAACCAAAGCCAAAGCCCACCAAAAACTTAGTCCAATTTGACAGGATCAAGAGTGGACTACTCTTCAGAAGTGAGAAGGAACTGAAGTGAACAGACTTTGCACACCTCAGGAACAAAGAAAAGGTTCAAATAACCACTTCCAAGTGAAGCAACAATTATTACTAGTGAAAGTGAATTGAGATCCCCAATACCCACTTGAAATCAAATCCCTAGCCCATTAATCAAGGGAGTAGTTTAATCAGGAAAAAAAAATCAGTCCTATGTATTGGAAGAAAGAAGAAACTCCAGACCCACAACCCAAAACACCCAAGAAGTCCACCAAAATACCTCAACCAATCAACAACTTGCAAGTGAAGCAATCAGCACCAGGAAAAACGGAATGAGATCCGCAGTCCCCACATGAAACCGAAACCCTAGACCGCAGACATCAAAGACTTAAAAAACTTCAGACTTTAGAGTGAAAGAAGGAAAAACCCAAATGAAAAAGATTCATAACCCACATCCCAAAACAGCTCAGAAATCAAAATAAGGTACCCAGTAAACTTCAAAATGAAGCAACAGTACAACCATTGAGACAAGATATTTGACAATTCCACAGATCAACTCAATAACGTGAACAACAACAACAACAAAAAAAAGAACGGATTTTTTGTCAACCCCTGTCACTTACAAGTGAAGTAAGAGCAGGCTGGAACCCAATACCAACAGTGTGCCACTATGACTTTTCGACAAATGGGTGTTGCGCGATTTCAAACCTTGACGTCTACCACTCTCTCTTTCAATTTTTTCGTACACAAACAACGACAGAATCTTGACAAAGAAAACCCAATAGACGGGGAAAGAAGGAGAGAAGGAAAAGGAAAGCAGAGAGATTTCATTCAAATCAAATCAAATCCAATAGAGGGAACCAAACATAACACTTCAGTACAGAAAAAGGAAAAGGTTCTTCCTCTGGGAATTCTATGTTTTTGCTAAGGACAAGACAACTGGGGGATAGATTTGAAAAAGAGCTGACTTTTTTGGACAAATTTGCGTTATTTATTTGCATCTTCACAGTAATAAAAAAGGAAACCTAACAAGCCTGACTGATAGTCAATACCTACATTTGTCCCTTTCTTTGAACTCAATCTCCCACTTTTAAGCGTTAAATGAATGAAAATATTTACGAGTCCTGCTAGATGTTGGTGTACACCAATTGTACACTACCTTTGTATGACCCATTTTGAGTCCCACACGAATAATCGGATCCGTTCAATATTCTTAAAACACTTTTTTTAGGGTCTTTGAAAAAAATCAACTGATTTTAACATCGGTAAGGCCTCGATCAATTCTGCGCCCAGTTTTCTGTTTTCTGAAAGAAACCGGCGCAGAATCGATCGAGGCCTTACCGATTTTAAAATCAGTATTTTTTACTTACAGAGGCTCTTAAAAAGCGTTTTAAGAATATTGAGCAGCTCCAATTATTCGTACGGGACCCGAAATGGGTTTCACAAAGGTGGTGTACACTCCAGTTCAAAAAAAAAAGGTGGTGTACACCAAAATGGTGTACCCATAGGTTTTTCCAATATTTACACATTTATTAGTGGAGTGGAGCAGATTTGATGGGTCCTTGTTTGGTTTGGTGCGGTCTAACGAGGATAAGAGGGAAGGAGTATTACTCCCACACGAATCTATTGCGCGTGGAAGATACACATCAGCAGCAAACTCCATGCCAAAACTGGTTGATTCACAAGGCCATGTTCCACTAAGGCTTTGTTTTTAAATGAATTTTATCTCATAAAATTTAATTTTGATAAAATCGAACATTCTCAACGAATTTTAGCGAAACTAAATTTTATCAACACTAGATTTTATCTCGCAAAATCATTTACAAAACACCTTTATCAACCATAGATTTAATCCATTGGGAAAACAATGTCATTTTATCACACCTTTAAACAAAACTAAATTTTATCAAAATTAGATTTTATCTCATAAAATCCATTCAAGAACAAGGCCTAACTTAGGCCATGTTCCACTAACTTAGTTTTTTTGGTTTTTTTTTATCTTTAGTTTTGCAAAAAAACTAACTTGTTCCACTAACTAGTTTTTTGGCTTTTTGATTTTTAGTTTTGCAAAAAAACTATCTTGTTCCACTAACTATTTTTTTGGATCTTTAATTTTGCAAAAAAATTAACTTGTTCCACTAACTAATTTTTTGGCTTTTTGGTTTTTTTTTAGGTTAGTGGAATTAAGTGGTTTTTTGTTGATTTTTTGTGGGTTTTTCGTTAGCTGAATGGAGTAGTTTTGGAGTCAAAACTAAACTCTTTTTTTTTTTTTTGGCGAAACACACCCTTAGTATTTTTGGTTTTTTGATTTTTTGGATCTTTAGTTTTGCAAAAAAAAACTAACTTATTCCACTAACTAGTTTTTTGGCTTTTTGGTTTTTAGTTTTACAAAAAAACTAAGAGGCCGTTTGTGAGCCTCTTTATTGGGTTCTCATTTTCTTATTTTTAGGTTTTGACTGTTTGGCAGCCTATGTGTAAAACATGTTCTATTAAAATGAGTTTTCAAATTGTAGGTTTAGGAAGCAGAAGTCAAAAGTAGGTTGGGCGGAGTTTTTTGACTTCTCATTTTTCATTTTTCCCATTCTGATTAAAAAATGACCTACAAAATACATTCTGCACATAGCTCCCAAACTCTACTCTTGTTGCGGAATGCATTCTACACATTTCTCCCAAACACTCTTACTAGATTCAAAATACATTCTGACCATAATTCAAAAAGCCAAAAAGTTGAAAATGAAAAGCTGAAAATAAGGCTCTCAAACACCCCCTAACTTGTTCCACTAACTAGTTTTTTGGATCTTTAGTTTTGCAAAAAAACTAACTTGTTTCACTAACTAGTTTTTTGGCTTTTTGTTTTTTTTAGGTTAGTTGAATTAAGTGATTTTTTTGTTAGTTTTTTGTTAGCAGAATGGAGTAATTTTTGAGTTAAAACTAAACTGGTTTTTTTTAGTGGAACACCCCTAAAAAATTAAAAATACATATGCGGTTGTGTGTATACGAACTTTATTAGCGCGTGTGGCGCAGTCTTCTAGCGGAGAGTGTTGGAGTCCAAGCGGTCGATGAGGACAGATGTTGGATGACGATGACCGGATTTAGCCGGTCGCTTTGAGTGGCGCGTTATGCGGACGTCACGGGGACTGTGAGTAATGGGTGGTGGTGATCCATTCTTTTTTGATTGGGTTGTCGGGTCAACTACTTCAAACCTAACCCTTCCTTTATTTTTTCACGTGAAACCCACCAAACCTATTTCTAGTTTTCTACCACCCGAAATCATCAAAGCCTCCTATTACTTCTTCCGTCCGTGTTTGTTCGAGTAAAATTGACATAATTACTCATTGATTTTGAAATATGGACAAATTTTGAGAAATGAAATAAAATATGTTTGTGGATCAACAAACATGTACGGAGAGAGTACTATCTAAATTAGAGTTCGAAGATATTTTCTAAGGTAATTTTTCATTTTGGATGGGGGGTGTTGTGCACTCTTCGGCCGTCCGATCGTGTTTTTGAGGCCTGGATGCATTCGGCAATTTTAATTTAATTTTGATTATTTTTTTACCAGTAAAAAATCAAAATACATCTGGACTGTCCAAAACACGCTCAGATCAAGCCGTGCACAACACCCACACCCAGCTTTATGCTTTGATTCATGATTGGAACTTAAAAATGTAGAAAGATTTTTAAAAATAAGTTTTTAAAAATAAGTTAGTCAACGGACTCGTGTTTGGAAGTATGAACTAAAAATAGAGTTTGAATGAATATTGTCCTCCTTTGATTGCGGTGGCGAATTAAAAAATTTGAGGTTGGTGGTGAATGAAGGATGTAAAGGCCATAAAATTAAAGGGTGATAATTTTATAAAAATAAACTAATGTTTCACGCTCCATTACGTAAATCCACCATTATGTAAATCCGAATTAAGAAATGGTTTCTATTTGAGCAAAAGATTTTTTTTTTATAGTAAATGAATTATGCATGTACATTTAAAATGGCATGTGCCAGAAAAGCAAAATTTCATGTTGGAAATTTAGGCATGTTTTGGCAAAAGATTTAATCTTAGGGGGTGTTCCACTAACAAAAAACTGTTTTTTCCAAACACCAAGACAGGTCATTCTCTCACAACACATCACATAAAAAACCGTGAAAACCAATTTTTTCAAAAAATTGGGTTAGTGGAACACCCCCTTAGTTTATTGGATTATTAAAGTGGACTGGCTCAAAATGGTTGAAAAAGCATGCTATTTAATTTGACATATTGACTGAATAAGACAATAAATCAATAATTCAATTTTTCTTTTTTATATAGCAAAAACAGGCCTTAGAATCTACCGAAATAATGTGGCAAACACCCTTTGAGTAATGATTATGTTAAAGATTAATACTCCCTCCGTCCCCAAATAATAGTTGAGTATTTCATATTGGGCTGTCCTTTTAAAAATTGTCTATTTTGAAAAAGTTAATGGGTAAAAGTTTATTCAATTATTTTTTTAAAAAGTTAATGAGTAAAAGTGGATGATAATTTTGGAAAGTAAAGGAAAAGTTGGGAAAAAAGTTAATGGGAAACGTGTAATGACGATGGCCCTGTTTGGTTTGAGGTTTTAGTTTTGTTGACATCATCATTTCTCTCATTTCTCTTTCTATCTCTCTCCACTCATTACACCTGCTTACATCATCAAAACTAAACTAAACTACAAACCAATCACAACCGATGCCTCTTTAATAAATTGGAATTACGAAGTGAAAAATGTAATAATGATGTCTCTTTAATAAGTTAAATTATGAAGCTACACACTTTAAAAGGGACGAATGAAGTATTCAATGAGAATTTGAGCTCGAATTGTTTTCATCTGAAATTTAAATTCATTTTAGATGTACTAGATGTGGCTAGCCCATCTGATAGTATTCATTGGCTTCCAATGGAAAGGTACTCGAAGTCTCGAACCCATTTGATTGGTTACCTACTAAGTGTGTCTGGGAAGGAACATCATGCGTGTTTGAGAAGGGATATCATGCGTGTTGACCCGATCTAGGCCGTCTGTGCTGGGCGATTAACTGCGTAGATTAGTTCGGTAATGGACGGTGCAGATATATTTGGGTCCGAGTAGATCTGCGCTATTGATCGTCGAACACGAATGGCCCGATCAGGTCAACATGCATTCTGTCCCGAGTACGCACCCAGTTTCCGATCCTTACAATGTTAGAAGGAAAAAAAAAACCGCAATTCAGTAGGTTTATCAGGCCAAAACTTCTTGGTCCAGAGAAAAGTCACAACTCACAATGAGATTGGAATTTCAAATGATAATGATAATGATAATGATAATTTGAAAGCCATCATGATATTTTGGCAAAGTCACCTTGGTTTTTCACAATTTGTTATAGCTTTTGTTTTCTTTTGTTTTTCTTTATCTTTTGTCTCTTTTTCTTTTCCTTAAATCTCAAAGTCTCCAAAAGTGTTCATGATTAAACTTCCTCGGCAAGCTTAATTTACATAGTACTCCCTCCTTTAGTTTTAAGGGAGCGTGCTAGGGGTACAGAAATAAGTGTACAGATTTTGCACAGATCTGTTTGGGGACCCACTCGTGGGTCCCACACGAAAAATCCAAACCGTTGATTCATCTCAGAATAATTTTTCGTGGGGCTCCGGGAGAAATTATCTCGATCCGACGTGCTTAAGTTATTAATCCAAAACTCACCCATTTCATTCAAAAAGATTTTGAATGAAATGGGTGAGTTTTGGATCAACCACTTGCGCACGTCGGATCGAGGTGATTTCTCGCTGTACCCCACGAAAAATTATTCTGAGATGAATCAACGGTTCAGATTTTCTGTGTGGGACCCAAAAGTGGGTCCCTGAACAAATCTGTGCAAAATCTGTACACCAAGGGTACCTTTAGGTTTTCCGATTTTTAAGTGTGTAGGTTCGTAATTCCAACTTATTAAAAAAAAATCATTATTACACCTTTCAAATCAACGTTTACATTCACTTTCCACTATTGTCCTTGACGGAGACATCATCAGGAAACCCTTTATCTACTTTTCAAAAATGAATATACTTTTAAGAACAAAATAGGAAATATAATAGAAATTTTTTAACATCACGCTTTATTTAAGAACAGTTCAAAATAGAATATATTATTTATTTTTTTAAAGAATGGAGGGAATAATTCTAATATGAGTTTTTATGGGGGCTTTCATGTGAATTGTCCCATCAATGCCGACAATTTAATGTGCTTTCATCTTCTTTTGTTGTAAAATTTTGACTCTTAGACATTTTTAAGTGTCCAAAAATGACTCCACTACATGCTTATCGCAATTATAATACTTGATTAGAGCTCATAATGTTAAGAAGAAAATTAGTAGAGATTAGCCATAGGTCCCATTGGTAACCATTGCTTGATTACTCATTCTTTGTACTAAGTCAAAACACAAAAGAGTAAAAAATTAGAAGGAAAAAGAAGAAGCAATGCACTAGTATTTACCAAATGGGGCCATAGATGCTCCCATTCATATGAGCAAAAATTTATTTTGCTAAAATAAGGTGTCCCGTTCAACTTAAGTGTATCTTGACTGATTTCTCATGGATTAATTACACTGTCTACTATCGAAAGATCCATTTTAAATAGCAATAAAATCATAATAAACTGACCCATAAGAGCTGATAATGCCTAGGTTAGTTAGTGAGTGGAATTACACTCTTGTGTTCATTCAAGAAAAAAGATGTGAATTTCTTCCAAAATTGGGCGTAATTATATATATATATATATTTTTTAAAATCAAGACAGTGTTAGGAATTGAAGTCTACATTGAAATTTATGCTGGGGGACTGGTCCAACACCTTTTTCTGGTCGGTGGTTGAATAATTTAAATCAACCCAGAAGGGAGCTGCCCTTTTGGGCTGGACCAATAAAGTTCATGGGCTTCAATTCTTGTTATTTATTTTAATCTTAATCAACATGGGCTTAATCAACATGCCCTTTTACTAGTATTATTAGTATAAATTTAAATTTTAATACATTTTAGTACTCCAATTTTATAGATGTATGAACTTATTTAAAAACAGAAAGTAAAATTACACATAAAATTAGTAACATTAAATACGTATGAACTTTAATATGTATATCACGGAAATTTTATAACTTGTATATACATAAATTTTATTAGTATTATTAGTATAAATTTAAATTTTAATACATTTTAATACTCCAATTTTATAGATGTGTGAACTTATTTATGTCTAAATAAATACTGTATTTTATTTGAAGTTTTAGATATGTATTAGAACATAAATATTTAATATTTTTGAATTGTTAAGGCGCAAGTGGGGCTAGCTTATGCTGTAGAGTTCTTGTATCTTTGTAGAAATTTCTTGGATCTGAATGCATTCAGTATTTCGGAATCGAGTCTCATTCCCCCTCCCCATGTAATAGATTATTAGAAATGACGAATGAAAAAAAAGAAAAAGAAAATTTGGTAAAGCTCATGAACGAGTTTGAGTTCGATTCGAACTTAGGGAAACTCAAGTCATCATTTTTTTAATAATCTCGAGCTCAATTCAAGTTTACTTGGCCTCCTAGTCCGTCAATTGATAAAATCTTGATAAAGTCAAAATTTGATAGATTTTATCAATCGGCCAAAAATGTACTAAAATTTAAGGAGAATGCTATTTTATTGCTCGGTAGTCGGCACAAAGAACAAGGGAAGAGTATGTCGTGGAGAAATAGGACGTGGGGCTGTCAGTGGATAAGTACGTTTATTTATTCGGAGTGCAAGTCGTCGTCTTCTGAAGGAATTGCTGCGGAGTGATCGAGATGACGGTGGAGGTTAAGGTGATCGGAGTGGTGGGTGGCGGCCAAATGGGCTCCGGCATAGCCCTACTCGCCGCCTCACATGGTATGGATGTTTGGCTTCACGACACCGATCCCAACGCTCTCACCCGAAGCCAGAAATATGTCTCCAGTTTCGTCCAAACCCTCGTTTCCAAAGGGCAACTCTCTCAGGTTCCCCACCATCACCCTCAGCTCCGTTGCTCCTTTTCCGTTTACAATTTCTCGCTCAAAGAGGAGTAGAAAACTGAGTAAAATTCATTTGGTAGATAAACACTTCAATTAGTGCTGCAAATGATCTCGAGGCTTGGCTCTACTTGTTTAGTAATCGAGCCAAGCTGCTCATGTAGTCATGTGGTATACGAGCCAAACTCAACGCACTAAAGATTGGCTCGGCTTGAAAAAGTTTGGCTCTTTTACAGAGACTTGTTAATTTAAGAGGGCTGGGCTCATTTACAACCTCGAGTTTGAGTTTTGGGATCGTATAGTAGAGTCTGATTTTGGTGGAGATTACCCTTACTTTGATGGGTAGAAATTGTGTAGGGTCTGTGAGATCACTACACTTTTTTGTAACAATGTTTGTGATGAGACTCACACTTTTTCTACCAATCAACATGAGCGTAAGGTTCACCCTCTTTTAATGAGTGAGAATAAATCATTCTCCGTTTAGTAAATGAGCCGGGCTAGAACACTAAAAAACTCGTCTCAGCTCGTTTGCACCCTTAACCTCAATAGACAAACCCAAATGCAAGTTTGAGAATCAGAAAATAGCCTTTTAAAATTTGAGTAATAATTTGAGCAAAACTCACTTTGATTTGAGTTTGAGTCAAGAAGTAGAGTTGGTTTTGAAGTGGCTTTACTCAAATTTTGAGTTTGAATGAATTTTTTTTTTTGAGGGCTGGACCACTGGAGGTGCTCCAACATCGAATTTTTTGAATCGGAGAAATTAAGGTTCTTGAGTTTTGTGATTGATTTCGCAGCTCGAATTGAAAAAATTTCATTATAACTTTATTATTTAGCATTAGTTCTTTAGTTATATACGTGAGCGACTGAGCGTGTTTGATTGACAGGAATAGTAACCGAGGATATGGAGTTCCAAAGGATGAGTAACCCTTTTGGACGAATAGTGAAAGTGCTATGCTGGTGGAGTAATTTAACTCAAGATCAATTAATAATAGGTGGTTAACTGTTTAAATTGTATTAATTGAGCTTGGGTGGCCTTAGACTCACGAGGGCAGTCGAGTCGTAGCCTTGATACCATGTTAGATTTTGGGAAACATCCATATCTCAAAGTTTTGTATTCAAGAAATCTGTGTGATTAGTAGTCCAGTAATGTGTGCCCTTCACTAATTGCTGGATTCAAACACATGCTACTTGTTGGTATATGGGTACAATTGCATCTCATTGGGCTGATAGTCCAGGTAACCAGGCTCAAAAATCTCGTATTGTGCTAGGAAGACTTGAAGAAATTGCAGTTGGACTGGGCTCGATTGGTTGGATGGATACTTGTTATGTTCTGTTTGGTTCAGTAAGTCATAAATAGATTTGGTTCACATGATAAACAGAGTTTTTTGATTACTTTCTTGGTTCACATGACAAAATGGGGTATATCTCCATACATAAATCAGTTGACGGTATTCTTTTCTGATTACAAAAAAAAGGCTTTTTCACAATCTTTGAATTCTCCACTTAACAGGATGCTGGAACTGACGCGCTGGTACGCTTACGCTGTACCTCAAACTTGGAAGACCTTCATTCTGCTGACGTCATCATTGAAGCCATTGTTGAATCTGAGGATGTGAAGAGAAAGTTGTTTTCTGAACTAGATAAGATTGCAAAAGTTTCAACCATTTTAGCATCTAATACGAGTTCCATCTCCATTACTCGTTTAGCATCTGCAACAAACCGACCACAGCAGGTTCTCTATGACAGCTCTCATACCATCTATATTACAGAACCGTACATGAGATTTTCCTCTCATAGGGCTCCTCGTGGGTCCCAAATGATCTGTTCGATATTTATTTAAACTATAGTAGTTATTTAGCTTCTTAATTCGTTGTCTCGGTGCACTTCTAATAATTGACCAAGTTTGCAGACTGGAAAAGTTTTAGATGCATTGAAAAAATGTATTAAATTGGGTTCTTGCACGAAGTTCACCAGTACTTCTCACTCAATTTCATCTTTTTTTTAACCTGGCACAAGTTATCTGAAGATTCTAAACAATCTCTTAAGTAATGTGATGACCATGTAATTTCTGGTCCTTATTTGATTAGAGTTCTGGTTGTACACGCGACTTTCCATTTCAGAACTTATCGTTTTTTATTTTCAACTTCAGTATGTTTCTTTATCACGATCTTTATATAACAAGATGGTAGCCGTAGTATTTCTTCTTTTTCCCTGACTTGGCCTCTTCTTCTGTTCTGGTTTGCTCATTAATTGGACTATTGCCCATCACTTGTAGGATACATTTCGAATGATCCACTTATTCAGTACTGTTCCAATGATCTTGTATTTCACTCAGCCATGATATGATTACTTCTCACTCAGTTTCTTCTTGCAGAACTTTGCTGCTGACTGTAACTTAAATCCGATTGATCATGTATTCTTCTTCGCAGGTGATTGGCATGCATTTTATGAATCCTCCTCCTATAATGAGACTAGTTGAGATTATAAGAGGTGCTGACACATCAGACGCTACGTTCAGTACAACAAAATCCTTGGCAGAGAGGTCTTTTAAGGAATTCACACTCTTTTCGTTTAAATATTTTCCTAATCCTCTTCACTCTATCCTCCGTGTGTGGCGTGGCTGTCCTCTCTCTCTCTCTCCCCCCGACATTATTTGCTTCCATATCTGTGTTTTACATTTCGGGAACCTGCTTCTGCTCATGGGTGTATTACATTCCACTGAAGCTTGTCTTTTGATTGTGCCACTTGAATTTTCAGGTTTGGCAAAACAGTAATTTGCTCTCGGGATTATCCTGGTTTCATTGTAAACCGAATATTGATGCCAATGATAAATGAAGCGTTTTACACACTCTACACTGGAGTGGCATCCAAGGAGGACATTGATACAGGAATGAAGCTGGGAACAAAACATCCAATGGGCCCTCTAGAACTTGCTGATTTCATCGGCTTAGATGTGTGCCTGTCGATATTGAAAATCCTTCATAGCGGCCTTGGAGATGGAAGATATGCTCCATGCCCTCTTCTTGTGCAGTATGTTGATGCAGGTCGTCTTGGAAAAAAACGGGGCATTGGTGTCTATAACTATGATAAAGCGCCCAAGGAAACTAGTATGTCAGCTCGCCTTTGAATGGAGCTGTAAATTAGCTGTAAATTTGGTTTTGTGATGGAATATTGTGAAAGAGGTGGCATTTGAGGAGAGGGAAGAGACCTCTCAAACCAACTCGATTTCAATACTGAAGAAATGGAGAAATTATTCAATGCCCTTGGCGCAAGGTTGAGCACGAATCTGGACCACACAAATGCGTGAGGTCCACTCCTAAATGTGTAGATCCTACACATTTATGTGATCTAGATTCGTGCTCAACCTTGCCCAGGGCATTGAATAACTCATTGAATAAATGAATACTCCATAGCAGGACTTTTTGACCTAGATTCAAGTCTTGTTATCACCCCATTATACTTGGCATTGTGCATCATGTTCTGCTTGAGTACTCTCACATTCAAATGTGGTAGATATATTTTCTATGCTGGCAGATACGTTTAAGTGAGGTTTGTGTCCGAATTTGTTCAGCACGACGTATCTTTTCTCAATATATGAATCTGCTAGACCTGTATTACTCTCCAACCTAGAGTTTGGTCATCTGATACTGAAATCAGAAGTAGCCCCTCTTTACTAACAATTTTCCCAGGCAACCATTATTTCCACCATAGAGAGAGTTATTGAAATCGGAAGTGGCTTCTCATTTCTATGTAATGGTTTTCTGAACAATTTAGGGATCAGTTGAGGGGAGAGCAATGGAGTTCTTGTTCGAGTGTCCCTGATGCTCCTGTTTCTGCTTCATGAATCCGAAAGCGGGCAAGCCGGAGGTATGAGGGCATCAGGCAATACGACGCGATTCCTTAGACAGATTAGTCTCCTCTCTCCCCTTTTTGTGTGATCCTCCTGGTCTGCGATAAGCAAGTCTCTCTGAACCTTTAACTATCGGTCCTGCTAACGGAACCCCCCACGGCTTTTATTAAACACAAGAAAAGGCAAAAAAAAAAAAAAAAACAAACACACCTTCAAATACACTTTGTACATTTTTCAATATATTTTCATCCACTTTTATACATTTTCACACGTTATAATATACCTTTTAAACTTTAACCAAAGCCCACTAGGTTTCTTTTAGCATTTTCCTAGGTTTCTTTTAGCATTTTCCTAGGCTTCTTTTAGCATTTTCCTTTTAACTATTAATCAAAGTTTTCAAGGTTAACGCTAGGGTTGGCGCAGTGTTAGTGATCTGGCAATCACGGGCCTGAAGTAAATTCTTATGTTGGGCCTCGCGTAGTGGACATTGGGTTGATGTTTTGATACTCCGGATTAGTCCGTTTATTTCAGCCGGATACCAAGCTTATAAAGAGGCGGAAAAAGTTTTGAAGATAAATTGCCAAATTTGCGTCTCCTTTTTTTTAAGCCCCGTCACAAAAATAATTTCCTTAATCATTCCTCAAAAAATTAAGTACTTAAAATTTCTTTTAAATTAAGTACCTACAAGTACTTTTAACGTGCAATTAAATAACCATTATGGGCAAAACAGTAGTATTTGATTGAAAAACCACTCATCATAATCATCACTCCACTATCCCCACTCCTATTAGAAATGTGCACACATATGGCGTGTGCCCACCCTATAGTATCTTTACGAACTTTCAACAAAAACATCTCCGATTTTTCCCTTCCTCATCCAATATGATTGACTTCCGTTTAGGGTTGCTGTAACGTTTGGGTTTCCTCTGGTTCGCTGCTACTTTATGATCTGCTTTTTTGCTTTGGGCTCGATCATTGTCGGTGCCATGATTGTTGGCGCTTCTTTTTTTTCCTTGTTACATGGAGTGTTATGTGTGTTTTTTAGCTGTGTTTTGTGTTTCTTTTAATTGTGTTCTGGATTGTGTTAGTTCTTGTTGGTCTCCATTTTATGGGCATGATACAGATTGTCCATGTTTCGGATTGATGGTTGTGGGGTTGCTTGGTTTATGTTTGGGATTTAGCTTAACGGTTGAAGGGTTGCTTGGCTCTGGTGTTGGGTTGTTCAAGATATGCTCAGTTTTCATTTTGGTGCTTGTAGGGTTGTTTACAGTTTGGCGTCTATGGTGATGACTGTTCGGTTTAAAGGAGGTGATTGGGGTGGGAGGTTGGAGTTTGGTTCGATGTAGGTTTGTTTGTTTTAAAGATGAGCTAGGATGAACCTTGCCTAGGGCCTTCGCCTAGGGCCTTTGCCTAGGGCCCTGCCTAGCCTGCGCACGTAGCAACATCGTTAGCACCTAACCGACCGGGGAAGGTGAGAGAGAGGGGTTGAGTATTGTGAAAACACTTACCTCTTCAGGTTGGGGGAGTTTGCCTTTTATAGGCAAGGAGTTGTTTGAGCTTCAAACTCTCCACGCGGCTCAGGCTAGGCATAGCGCTAGGCGAAGGCCCTAGACGAGGTTCATCCTAGTCCCTCGTCTAGGCAAGAGCGCTCAGGCGGAGCGCTAGGTGAGGTTCATCCTAGCCCCTCGGCTAGGCGAAGACCCTAGACGAGGTTCTTCCTAGCCCGTCGGCTAGGCAAGAGCGCCTAGGTGAAAGGGCTCCGGCGCCAGAGCCCCTAGGCGGCCCAAAAGGTCTGCGGGAGGTTCACCCCGAAATCGACACCCCCACAATTTTGTTGTTAATTTATGAATACATATGATCTCCCCCAGCAATAGAACTTCGGTGTCCACCACTGACTGTCTTAGTAGTTTCAGTTTCAATAACCACAGTTGCGATATCTTTCTGCACTGTAGTTGGTCTTGACCATTTAGTTGCATGATATTTAACCGTGCAAGCGGTGCTTTATTGCTTCGAGTCACTTGGTTGGTTTTGGTCCGTTTCTGCAAGAAAGCATAGCTAATAGTGAAACTACCGTGACAGCTGCTTATCGACATTTTGCATGCAGATCCATGACAACTGAAAACCGTATCGATTTATCGCTGGATGTATCATTCATTTGATTTGGTTGTGTAATTTGTATTTTTGTATGCATCATGTCTTTTACAGTTATATTAGTTAAACTTGGTATGTTTTAATTTTTGTTATCAATGAAGTTCTTACACTTTCAAAAAAAGAAAAATGTTTCAACAGAGCGAAATAAATTCTTGCACTTAAATTCCTTATAAATAAATTCTAAAACTCATATTTTATTACTATTTAAAATTACACGCAACTCATTGTTGAAAGCACACTACAAAAGGATTTATTTATAGGAGGGATGCTACAATGTGCACCCCACTTTTGGGCCACAAAATGAGATTTTGTAACAACAAATATGAGATTTTGTGGTCAAATATGAGATTTTGTGGCTGAAAATATGAAAGGGAATACCATATGCACCTTTGACCAGATCGACAGACGAGATTGCGCCACATATGCAAAAAGTGACCCCCTATACCGGTCATCTTTCTCTCATATGGAGAGCCAAAAAAAATCATAAAACCTCGGGTGATCTCTCATATAACGTTTTGGGTTTCAAAAATCTCATATATGAAGCCACGAATGCTCATAAAATTACCACAAAAATTCGAAAGAGCCACAAAATGTCATATTGGCAAAAGTCAACCTCATAAAACATGCCACAAAATCTCATATGATAGTTTTGGACTGTAGTGAAAATGCGATACATATTGTGTGTATATATATTGATGTGACATGTCTCATATAAGGTGCCACAGAAATACATATTTTAGCCTACATTGAGTCATTATGAGATTTCTCATATACACTTCGAAGAACACTCATATAAAAAGTCATTTGATATGAGAATTTTTGGTTTAAAAAATGAGTACTTGTGGAGGAATATATGAGTTTTTTGTGGACCACTACAGTCCAAAAATATTGTTGTGTATTGATAGTGACATGTCTCATATACTTACCCACAAAAATAAATATAAGCACGAAATCTCACATACTCAGCCACACATTCTCATATAAAATTTATTAACAATTTTTGGACTGTAGTGGACCACAAAAGTCTCATATTTTCTTTCATAAACACTCATTTTGGAAGTCACAAAATCTCATATGGATTTTTTTTTCAAGCGGTGGGCCCGGTGACCAACCGGTTGCCATTTTTTTTGATTTTTTTATTCCAAAATTTTCTCATATGTATATGAGATTTTGTGGTCCTTTTTATTGGGTTTTGGTGTTCCAATATTTCTTTTTGTAATTTCCAATATGAGTGTTTACTTTTGTCAATATGAGATTTTGTGGACTTATATGAGATTTTGTGTCTATATATACGAATTGCACACCATATACCAAAAGGCATGGTGCACACCGTGGCATTACTCTATTTATAGAAGTACATACTATGAATTTGGCTCAACCCATGATTTGCAACACGTGCGTGTAAGGTAAATTAGCCATCAATATTGAATTTTGTGTGATAATGCAAAAGGTGTATTTGATGATTTGAAGCTGCGCATTGGAGAATTATTTCTACGTATATTGATATCTAGAGGTCTGGTCAGCTGGTTGCACCTTGACTGATTCCGGGGTCATCTCGACTAATTCCGGAGTTCGGGAAGTAACGATCAGGCATAGCCCCAGTAAATTCAATAGTTTCTTGGTAATGAAAATCGAATCAGAACCCTGGGGGGGGGGCATCTATAAGTCTCAAGGTAAGACCGCTTTGACAATCCTTGGGGTAAGACCGCTTTGACAATCCTTGGGGTTTTAAGTTGCACATTATTGACAATGTGTAAAGTTAATAAATTAAAGGAACGGCGAATTCTGTGCGGCCCTAAATAAGGATTGCACCCTGCATTCGCGTATTCCGTGTTTACTTCGATAATTCAAACCATTCATCTTTTAAGTATTGGACTAATTATTTATAAAAAAATCATATTGATCTTTTATCTGTTGCCATCTATTCATAACAAACCTGTCTCGAAAAATGAATAATTTATGTACTTTATGTCTTCAAAAAAATTTGACCGTATATGCTTGCTAAAAAAAGTACACACATTTTTGGGCCCCTATGGCACGAAATTTTAATCAAAAAATTGAACTTCCAATCGAACCGCTCATTTTTCATTAAGTCCCACAAGATGAATGATTCGGACCATAGCAATAGACGCACGTTAAAGAATTTATATTCATTTTTGGTTTCGATTTGGTGAGATAAAATGATGGATAATTCCGAATTGAATCATGATATATCTATCAATGACTGTCCATACTACTTTGCAGGTCCTATAACATGAATGATTCAGACCATAATAATAGACGCACGGTAGAATCCAATAGACGCACGGTAGAATTCACAATGGAGTGGTAGAAAAATGGACTTTTTACACTCGCGGTGTAAAGAATTTATTCTCTTTCGTAAAACCCCTGATTCCTTTGCCCCAGATTCCTTGTCGCCTAATTCAACCCAATCACCATTTAACTCATCCGCCTTCCTTCTTCAGCCTCTCTCTCTCTCTCAACACAAAGCTCTCTCATTCCAGCCAAGCCGGGAATCACCGATCACCTCACGGGCGTGGGCTCTTCTCTTTATTCCACAAAACAAGATCTGAAGAGTTCTCTTACTTCTCAAACTTTCATCAACAGGTTTAAATTCGTTTGCTTAATTTTGATATTTTTGTTTAATTTTCTGAAATTTATCGACACTGAAGAAACCGACCGAAGCGAACCGTTTGGAGTATACACCGACCTGAACGGTTTTTTAACTGACCGATCGGTTGCAGTGTCGGGTATTAACAACTTGAATTGGATGGCTCAGTGAAAAAAATGTTACAAAACTGATCGAACTGAACTGATTTCATCCTTGCATGGTAGGCTCACACTAAGGACACTGCTACAAACTTAAAGTTCTGTGAATAAAGACGAAAAATAATCCAAAAAACTAGTTTATTTTCGGCTTTATTAAAAAAACTATTACTTTTGACCATAATTTTATACTCTTTGGATTCGTCTCGACGAGATAAATCCAGAAACCACTAAATCTTGACGCAAAACTAACAAATGCAAACAAAATTTGAACAAGGACAAAACTAAAAAAACCAAAAAACCAATTTTTTCAATTTAGCCAAATCAGAGCGGTTTTTTTGTTTTATTGTTTTTGAATTTTTACGCTTTATGAGACTTTACCGATAAAAAAATACTAGATATATAACTTGAGTATAAGAGAGTCATGAATTCCCTCAGGAAGTGTACGTATGCGTAAAGTTGATTGAATCTCACAATAAACTTTACCGGTAAAAATCTTACACCTTGTCCGGTTTGGGTCTCAAGACCCACCCTGAACGGTCCCTAATAAAATTTTCTTTATATATCTCTCTACTCATTACCTCAAAAAACCTCCCTCAAAACCCAAATTGAACCATGCACTATGAGGACTGGACAATTAAAGTTAGAACTGTATGGTTGGGTTTTTGCTCCCTCGGTTCCACAGAGGGCTGGCTCTGAAATATATGGGGCCTAAAACGAATTTTTTCAAATTGGCCCTCAACTCTTAGTATAACATAGTTAAAAATACCGAGGAACACAACAAATTTTATAAATAAGTCATTTTAGTTATTTGAAAGCATAACTACTATATCAACCAATAAAATAGGAGACTCAAAAAATTAGTCAAAATTTAGAAGCTTAAAGAGGTGGCTTTAGCCCAAAGCCGGTTCTAGGTCCACGGTTCCAATCTCCGGCCGTAAAAGCAACAGCAACAGCAACATTTTAGGTAATACACCCACTTTTAGCTACTTTTAGCTATGCAGAATAAGAAAATGGCCATCCAGCAACTTCGGTATAAGAGCATCCCCAACACACCTCAACAAAATACCTAGTCAAAAGTACAAAAAAAGTACCAACTCTATTTTGCCTATTCACTTTTTCACTCTACCATTCCAACACTACTCTCCATTCCAACAAAATACCTAGCCAAAAGTACAAAAAAAGATGATGTGTCATTTGGTGAGTAGAGAGGCTAGGCAACTTCCCTCTCTACTAGTAGAGAGCCAAAATGCTCTGAGGCAAAGTAAAGAGCCAAGTAGAGAGCCTGTTGGAACAAGAAAATGTGCTCTTGGCTAGGTATAATAGCTAACAGGACCAATGTAGAGAGCCTATTGGAGATGCTCTAAGGGTTAGGTAGGATGCATATATGCCTTCACTACAGTCCCTCGCTGAATTTGTTGAACCACTGTAGACAAGGATTCTACTATTAGTTTATTCATTTCGGGTTGTGCTAGCTATATAGTCCTTCCGACGGTCTGAATTTTAGAAAGAGAAAAAGAAGAGAGAGATTGGTTGGGTACTTGGGTGAGAGGAGAGAGAAAGAATCAATCTGAACCACCCAAAACACATTTGGACGGCTCAGATTATGCTTGGGCACCATGTGACAATACCGACTCGACATCCAAATTTTTTTTCCTTGCATGAGTAACATAGAAAAAGGAAAAAAAAAAGAAAAGAAAAAGAAAGAGAATGAGAGAGAGAGAGCATGTAGTACTATTTCTAATAGGGAATAAGACAAATAGACAGTATTATTAGAGTGTTGAAAGAGATGTGTGACGAGTGAGGCCTCGATAGATTATTTACTCGAAGCACACTATTCACTAGCATATTAATCTAAAGATTTACCTAAGAGCCGCCCCATGCGTTCTCCCAATAAAAAGAACAAAGATGGAACTAGTATTGGGCTACTGGGGGTTTGGGCCGCCCCCGGTTGCAAATCGCCATTGTATTTTTTTCCAATGTTAACTTCACAGGTTGGGCCCCCAATAAAGAGTTGAAAACTATAGGACTTTTTTTTTTTTTGGTACAAAGAGAAACAACAGAAACAAAGGAAACTAAATCCTTTCATACGCCACCCCCTCATATCAGCTTCCAGGAGGGGGATGATGTCAAAAGGAGGAACGATATGAGAGACCCACTTCTCCTCTTGTTCGACAAAACTATAGGACTTGACCTTTACAACTTCACAAGCTTCTCGGCATTATTAAAAGCCTTGTTCGTTTCTCTTTTAGTTTTAGTTTTGATTACATCACCATTTCTCTCGTTTCTCTCTCTATCTCTCTCCACTCATTACACCTGCTAACATCATCAAAACTAAACTAAACTAAACTATCTAACCAAACACAGCCTTTGTAACTTCTCATTTTAAGTTTTGAGTGTTTAGCTGTTCAAACTTGTAACACATTAAGTAGAAACTCATTCTCAGAATTTGACATTAGATCGACATGACAAGCCAAAAGCAGGTGGAGCTGAACTTTTTTAATTTCTCATTTTCACATTTCTATAAAAACTAACAAAAAGACATATAAAATGTATTATGCAAACACTACCCGTTTGAAAAATGCATTCTACAGTTCACATGCAAGAAGACAAATTTGATTGTGGCTCTGCTAAATTTGGTTTTTATCTTGTTTTTAAGAAACGGAAAACCTGGGGTACACCCCTTTTTGCACCGAAAATGCATCCCACGCCTTCGGGGACCCGCTTTTAGGTCCACGATGCAAGCTAGATTCATTTTTCTTAAAAACATTTTTCCGAGGGGCCCACAAATCAATCGGATTAGAAGTGCTTGAACCAAAATCTCACCGTTTCTTTTAATTTGAAACGGTGAGATTTTTTCATCCGATTGTTTTTAAAAAATGTTTTTAAGAAAATGTCAACTCAACCATCATTCTTTAAGAAAATGTCAACTCAACCATCATTAATACCCAGCATCTACTTGGTCATGGTGACCTTATCCCAATCCTCATCCTCTTGTTTTCATTCCTCTACTTGTGTAGGAGTATATCTCTGTCTCCATCAACCGACAAAAGAAAGAC